>OY856413.1:1022092196-1022554696 GCA_963693085.1 Alisma plantago-aquatica | reverse complement strand
GGAAGGAGATTGTCATCCCTTTGATATTGGATGAATTGTATGAATGTTTAGATGAGGCCAAGTTTACTAGGAGAATAAGGGGCACCTTCAAGGTCCTACATTTTTATCTCAGAATGTGCATGGTCCGGTCATGTTGGTGGAGTCTTCAAACCCTCATTATAGCATGACAAAGGAGTTCTTGTTGAAGCACATTCAGGTCGGTGAGCCTTTTGACTACATGATAATAAATACCATTAGCTTGCATGTCTTCAATCATGTATCTATGTTGGGGATGGGTGGAGTTTTGTCTTGATAACTCAAGATGCATAGTTTCCTTGCCTGGCTTTCAATGGTTGATCATCTTTATAGGTTTTAAGAGTTGTGTTGCATACTACCTCATCAATGCCAAGATAGTTTATTCATCACCAATGTTTGTTGGGGTTGAAGAATTTCCTTCTTTTTTCAAGAAGGTGATGGTGTATTCCCTAAAGGTCCATAATAAGGTGGCACAGATGTGGTTGAACCAAAAGAATCTGAACAATGATTCTTTCCCTTTAGGCCAAGATTGCTTTATAAAATATTAGGAGTGGCTTGCATCGAGCCTTAAGTAATAGTAGTATTTGATTCCTTTCGAGAACCAAAATGATATCTATCTTTTACTTTAAATGTTTCGTTGTTTGTTTGTTGGCACAAGGAGCCAAGATTTTCTAGTATGATTCATTTTGAAATAATTTTTTTTATCATGACTTGTGACATTGGATATGGGTACCCCACGATGTTTACAAATGTGTATTTATACTTAGGTACTTGATGTTCTTATTTTTATGAGCACCCTTCTAATGAATCAGGCAATTAGGATCAATATAGATATCCTACCTATGCATTTAGGAAACTAGGGATGGATATAGATTTTCTTACATATGTGGGGATCGCCTCCTTCTCGTCTACTTCCTTTAAATGAAGTTAGAAGGTTGAAACCCCTAGAAAAATTAATCTATCACCTCTCTCGATTTTCTAATAATGGGTGCTTCAACTATCTAAATGTTCATGACCTGGTATGTCTGAAGGGCACCCTCACCCTACAGAAGGAGATGAAAAAAAAGTCCTACTGGTCCTGGTTGGAACACTAAGTGCTAAAGTCATGCCATGTAGTAGGAGTATCAACATCAATTCTGTACCTAGTTGGGCCAAGGTGGTAGGTTCTAGAGACATCGAGTAGGTTTCACTCCTAACATGTTTTAGTGTAGTGATCCACCACAAGCATGTGTCTGCCTAATTTAAAGGGCTTTCACATGGTTTCTTATGAGGTGTCCACTTATGGTGGATCTTTTCAATGAATTTTTTGATCGAACATTGCTGCTCAAGGCCTTAGCATGAGAGCCTAGTATTCCATGAAGAATGAATGGGGATTTTCCTAATGAAGGTTTCTCGCGTCATTTCCCAAAGTCAGTCAATGTATAGTTTTCTCTCACCTCTTTTCAAAAGATGAGCGAAGATAGCCGCAAGAAGTTTCAACTTCTACTTTCTCCCTACGATTCTTCCCCTTTCGATTGAACTCGACACTTGTCAGTGTTAAGGTAACTACCTGGGTATAGGTTTTAAGATGTTGATTGAGAGGATCAGATCTAACTTCCCTCCTAGGACTCATAGTTTCTGCCATCCACCTATGATATTGATCTTGGGGCTTCATTTCCCCTTTTATGCAATTATGAACATTTTTATGTATTTATTAGGGTTTGCCTATTTTAAGGAGTTATTTTTAGGTCAGAAAACATTGGGACCTCAAGATAACAACAATTCTCATTCTTCCTAGACCCTATGTTCGACTTTGACCTTTTTACTTTTGGATGCACATGGGGATGCAATTTGGTCATTAAGTAGATTTTAAGTGTTTTCTAGAGGGGTGGGAGCTCGTGGCTACCTTACATGGATCATTGTTAGAGGCTTGCTTATTGTTGAAGCTTGATCATCAACAATAGTAGCAATTGATGAGGCCAATGTTTGTGTGATGAATATGGATTTTACCATCCCCTTCCTTTATGTTCATGCTTCCCTACTCGTAGATGTCATTGACAATGTAGGGTCCTCCCCTTTACGATTGAACTTGCCCCTAGAATCAACGTTCTGGATGACATACAATACTTGGCCACTTCTCAATAAATTCATAGGCCAAACCTTTTTATTGAATTCTTGAGTCATTCTTGCTTGGTAACATTATGATACAAAGATCTTATTCTCTATTCTTCAATAGCGTTGAAGTAGTATGTTGGATATTGAAGCCATTTTGCCTTTCGAATATTTGCTTCTCATAGTATGCAAAGTGAATTGATCTAAACCTCGACTAAAAAAACCTCTCACATTCTATATACTAGAGAATATGTTGTAGATCGCACTATGACCAGAGAGCCATTGAAAGTTGTTCATTCCAGTTGGCATGAGAGATAATTATCTTCTTCAGAACCTTTACTAGGTTTTGTTTGTAGATTTTATGACTGCATCCATCTGGGTCGATTGGGTGATGTTTGGTGTTGTTTGATCCCCAAAGAGCTCAAATACTCTTTGATGATTTTTGTAATGATTTTTTTTACCATTTTTAGGGACGATCTCATGAGGTATCCTATACTGGCTCATGATGTTGTTCTTAAGGAACTTGATAACTTGTTGAGATGATGTATTGATGATGGACACTGCTTCTAGCCATTTCATAAAGTAATTGATTGAGAACAAACTGAAGAAATTCTCATTTGATGCCTTAGGATTGATTTTCTCTGTCATGTCGATTCCCTAAGATGAGAATGGCCAAGGCACGACCATGATTTATAGTTGATTGGTAGGTTAATGAAAGTTGTTACCATAGATTTGGTAGGATCAACACTTACAGACATATTGGCAATATTCTGCTTCCATAGCGCTCCCGTAATACCCCAAGAGCCCTATTTTTTTGGAAAGCATGACTTTAATCTTGTGTATCTGCATGAACTTTCTTAGACATCCTTCATGAGAGAGTCTGCTTCTCTCTTTTTGTCACATTAGGGAAGAGTCTAGTTGTATCATTTGTGATATGTCTAATCTTGCCCTAAAACATATTCTATGGCTTGTTGTTTGAGCACCTGCTGCTCCCTCTGGGATAAGCTATCAAGGATGCCTCAATTTGATAGATACACCTTTATGTCTTAGAACCTAGCCTTTTCATCTTCATTAGGTGTGTTGTCAATGACCACACAATAGGTAGGATGAGAGAGTGTTTGCGCCTCAAGAGAGAATATATGGTCTCCTTGGATGTCAATATAGGAAGCAAGGGTTTCCAGAGAATCATAAAATTCATTGTGGTCTCTTCTGATGAAGTGAAAGGAGATATGCCCAAAGTCTTGAGTCTGAGAGCGCATGTGTTCTTGATACAAAACCAAGTTCTGTTGGCACATCTACTAGTTATTTTGTACTTGAGATGTTATAAGAAGGGAGTTGTTGTAGACTTGTAAGTGATGAGCCCCTTGCTACAGGACGAGTTGGAAACCTAAGATGCAATATTTGTACTCGATCACATTGTTAGTGTTGTTGAACTACAACCACCTCTCTACTGGTAGTTGTTCTCCCTGGAGGTTTTGATGGACTATGCTTATTTCAACACATTTTCAATTTACAGCTCCATTGAAGAAGATCATCCACATGCCTGAAACAAGAAAAAACATCATGTATGGTGGACTGATCATCCCTATGTCTTGGTCGGGGAACTCGTATTCATGTTTCACTTCTTTTGGGAGATGAGAATCCTCTAATTGATCATCTATAGCTTTTGGTTTGAATGCCTTCATTCTAAGATAGATGATGTTAAACTATAAAAACATTAATTTCCATTTAGTGCGTCATCTGATTAGGGTAGGGTGATCACACAAATAGTAAAGAGGATCATTCTTGATGATTAGTTGTAGAGGGTACATCATCGGACATTGGAAGCTTCTGTGTTGCATGTATTAAAGCCACACGATGTTTATCAAATATAGTGTAGAGGGTCTTAGTGTCATTAAATTTATTAGATAGGTAGTTGATAGCATGCTCATCGTTAGTTGATTCTTGACTCAAGACTCCTCCCATTTATGCTTCATAGATCGAAAGGTAAGGGATGAGAGGGTATAATGGCATGGCCAGTCTCAAAACTAGGGGATTGGCATGATAGTCTTTAAGACACTTCGGGGCCTCTACCATATTGGGGTGTCATTCCACTATTGGGTTTTTTCAGGTGCGTGAGGGGACAAGTCTTTGGGACATTATTGTTGTCTACACAACAATTTTGGGCTTTTACGTCGCTCAAGATAGGATAGATGTGGGTTTATGGGTTTTCTATGGTTTTATTCCAAAGATGGATTTGACACCCCATCCGTTTATCATGTCATATGCATCATCACAGTTATCCCACATAATGTTTTAATTTTCCTCCATGACTTTAGGGTATATATCTCACACTCATATCAAATTTACCATCTAGGGAAGATATATAGAGGTTCATAGCTGACTGTATTGGACCATGCCTCAATTTCTTCAGCAGTTGGTTTGGCAATTTTCACCTTGACAACATGAATATCATTGTGTTTGTTTTCTCCCACGTCGAGATGCTTGGTGCACAGTTGTCTGGGGAGAAGGATAGGAACATGCTTGATAGCTTCACCACATAGAGGGATGGTCTTGTTTCTAATAATTTCTTATTTTGGGTGGTCTGGACACCCTAGGTTTCTTTAGTGATGAGGGCAATCTCTCCTATGTTGGTTGTGATCTTGGGGTAGTTGTCCTATTTTTCATCTTTGACCTATTACATGAGTTAAGGTATCATTAGAAGGATGATGGTCTTGGTGATGCTAGAATCTTATTCACTTATAGCCATAGTGCAAGGAAAGTAAAGATAGGGAGCTCTATTCTCTGGTCCATGGTCCCATCAATACAACTCCCTAAGTCGACTCTCTTCCCATAGCTAAATGTGTCCGGCCCCACAATCCAGGTCTCGAGTCAATGACGTATAGTTGAGATAACCTCTTCAGGTCAAGTCCATCATAGTGGGCTACAACACTATAGTATTCCAATATGTCATTACCTAGTGATCCAGAATTGTGCCTAGCATGGACCATAGAATCCTAGGTTCATTCCCATTTTTGTTGGAGGAACTTAGATGATCTATGTATCTCCTTATCGTCTAGCACCCAATCCTTGATTTGGGTGGATATGCATCTCTTATAGTCACTAGTCAAACAACATGGGATTGTACAAGAGATGGTGAACTCTTCTTTATGGTGTCACCTAACTCATGTTGGCAATTTGAATCATCTTGAAGTGATATTGCATATCTTGTTCTTTGAGATATGGTGTCAAGGTTATTGGCATGAACCATAACAATGGCATGTCCCAACTAATACTTCAATTTTTGGTGTAGTGATGAGGGTAACACCCCATTGTAGTGAATTTGTGGAATTCCCTAGAGTAGATTGAAGGAGGGTATCGATTCCATGGCCATGAATAGTTTTATGAATGTTCTTGTTCAAATCTATAGTTCGAATGTGATCTCTCCTAGGGCGTCTTTGACCACCCTATGAAATGAGGTTGCCTTCTTTGTTGCAGGTTGCAAGTTGAAGGATCCCTTCCCAAGATGACGAGTGTCTTGAGGGGACACACATTGAGGCATGCTCTGTTTTCAACACATAATGAAGGCATTTTAAGGCCCTTTATAGATAGTAGTGATTAGCAAGGGCTTAATGTGATTTCCTCTAGTGGGGATCTCATCTTTAGAATATGAGATCAGATGTGGGGTTGTCATTAATCTGATGGTGGTGCCAAGTGTTTTTGGCCTCACCTCTTTTAAGACATAAGCCCCTTCTAATGTCTTCATAAATGCCTCACGATATTTAGGGTAGCTATACATTACATTCACTAGTGATATATTCTCTTTAGGTTATTCTATAAATTGGGTTATGTGAAAGCCTTCCAAATTAGTTACATTACAAAGAGCAAGCATTGGTGGTACCTTATTGGTGTTGACGGTGGGGATGGATACCTTGCTCGTCTCCTCTTCTACTATTCTAGTATGAATTCCTACATACATAGTTATGTTTTTTGTACCATTATCGAGGGATAAGATTCATCTTAGTGAGATGGACTGTTGATCTATATCTAGCATGATTGGTTTGGATACAAAATTTTCCATCACCACGAGGTGAGGAACCATCATCTATTGAGGCTTTCCAAGGACTGGTACCTTAGGAACCCATATCTTCTATATTTTCCCATGAAACACTCCTAGTATGTGTAAGGAGTGGGACCTATAGGGGATCCACTCCCTACAAAAATTTGAGGAATAAAACATCATTCTAAGCACAATCAAAAGGTATGCTAGAATAGCTGTAAAATTTTCAAATCTCAATAATGGTATTCAAAATAACCAAAGTGTAGTAGCAGAATAAAAGTAATGACTATATATAATTTTACAAAAGATACATCATCATCTCTAATAAAGGGTTTACATGAAAGATACAACATAAGGATCTAGATAGAGGGACATCTAAACCATATCAAGTTTGCCTTCAAGAAACAACTTCATGAGTTAGGTCCATGTTGAAAGCCATGTACTCCTTATTTGAATCCCAGGCTGGTCTTCCATGCTCCTACTGTGCAACTCTGATCCTAGGCCTGGGTGGTTGGGAATTCACCCAGCAAGAGAGAGAGAGAAATAAGGTATGTGTCAATAGTGAACAAGGACAAAAGTAAAGAAATAACATGGAAATAAAGGCTAACATTTCATCATAAGATGAAGATATCAAGAGTATGAGGCATAATCAAATAGATGCTTTCCACAATAAGAAAATAGTAAAAGATTTTCATGCACGATTAATATTGACTATGTTAACTAAGTAGGATTGAGGTACGTACCGGACCTCAACCTATAGGTGAGAGGATAGTAACACATTCCTTGTCACTTACAACAATTTATAAGGGGGAGAGTAAATACGTTCCCCAAGGCGAAATAACACATGCCCTATGTATGGGTGGTTGTACAAAAGTGCCACTACATTAGCATAATAGTCTAGTAAAATCAACATGCTAAAGAGAAACTATTGCAAGTAGGATCTTCAAATATTTGAAACATGAAAGTGGGGTACAAGACCCAAGAAATAGAATTTCAATGATGATTTTGAGGATAATATAGAAAAAGAAATAACAATGGAGAGATTAGGGTTCATATAGAGCCTCATTAGAGAACATAAGGTTTGGTTTGCAAATATCCTAACTTAGGGTGTAAGGATGCACATCCATCTCTTACTAAGTTCAAATACCAACTTTCACCACTTTTAGATGATCCCAAGTTCAACTTGGCCTATTTCAATATATTAACATGTATTAGAGTACATAATGCACAATAATGTAGAGAAACTCTAATTTTGAACCTTTTCAACAAAACTCGGATTTTGACTCTGAAAAACTGACCAATTGACTTTTTCGGTTCTCCTGATTAAGAAAATATATTTTTATGTTAATTTTGGAGTTAATATGATTAAGTTGTAATTTTTATAAATTATATGCACATATTTCAGTTCTAAAAAATCACCTTTCATAAAACATGGAAATCAAACTCCCAAACTATATTTATTAGAAAGTTTTTTTCCAATTCCAAAATATATTTATTTGTTAATTTTGGATAAGTGGACTAAAAGATATGAATTTTACAAATTAAACCAATCAGATAAATCCACATCAATAAAAGAATTGCAAGAGAGCAAAGAGAGAGAGAGGGAGAGGGTTGGCCAGCTGACATGGCCCAATTTTGAGTGTCCATGTCATATGGTCAGCAGCCAAGTCAGCCTCGTCAAAGTAAGTGAAAACAAACTTCAAATGACCAAAATACCCCTACGCGAGAAAATAAAGAAAGAAGAGGCACAAAAGGGTAAAATTGGGAATACACAATTGAGAATCATCCTCGTCTCACAGCCACACCATGGCTAGAGTCGTGTGACCTATAGCTTGTGAGGATTTGGGGGAATCCACAACATGCGATCAAACAACGATCTAAGAGCACAAATTCACATAACAGAAGCTACTGAGTCTAACCTCAAGTAGAAATTGTCTGAGGGAAGGCAAAAGAGGAGAAGGACCTGCCAACATCGGCCGCCTATTGTGAACTTATGATGTTGATGAGGGAGGGTTAGAAACAAATTGAAATGAGAGGAAAGTTGAACATGAGCTAACAAAGGCTTGTGTATGGGCATTTATAAGTGCGATTTGATGCAACAGCTTATGGGGTAGGTAGCTTTGAGAACCCAAAAGGAAAATTTGGGCAAATCATGAGTTTGTAACAATATATCATGAGTAGGGCATAGCTTTGTGCATAATAAAACCAGAAACAAGTAGGTGAAGAGATATCGTCACAGGATCCATAGACGTGAGAGAAATATGGATTTGAATGAGGCGTGTTCACAAATACTTCTTGCCTATTTAGCACAATCTAGGAGACAAACTTGCGAACCTTCAATATGGATCCCACGACTGAGATAAACATGCACATTAGTTAAAGAAGGAAATGTCCGTGTGACATTTAATTCAATTCCCAATCGATTTTGAATTAAGTCTGAATGCAATTATTTCTCATTTTCTCTCTCCTCCAATGAGGGTGCAAACAATCTCCAAACTAAATAAAATTTGATATCCAACCTAAATGAACATGTAGAATACAAACTTGGCATTGGTTTTCACTTTTTAGACTCGAAGTATTTTATTTAATTCTTTTAAAGTAAAAAATATTTTCTCCTTCTTATCACATTAGAGACTTCTAGAATCATTCATTTTTTTGTGAAACTTCACCCTCAAGAAAATTAAACCATATGGATCACTAATTGGCCATTAATTTTATCCATTGGCATTATTTATCACATTCTTTAACATTTTGGACTTTTACATACTTTCTCTCTCCTAATTTACACATATATATTAAAGATTATCCAAATAATATGAAAATTACCATAGGCTAATTTTAATGTGTAGATTACAATTCTAAGATTATTTGCCACTTTTAGAATCATTTAATAATTTATTTCATATTTTGGAGAAAACTCACCTTTTTTTTGAAGGAAGAGCTCAATTCATTACCAGAAAGCCGTACCACATCTACAAGATAATAATCTCACAACATGTTACCAAGAAAGACTCCTTTGCTTGACCAACATAATACATAGGCTCAGATTGAGATGCGATAAGTAAATTACATGTGCGAACCCTCTTTGTTGTGGCTGTCCAAAGCAACTATCTATAAGGGAAACCGTCAATCTGTGCGAGCCGAGGATATCGGTGTAGGAGACAGTACCGACGAACGAGATCACCATCTCTAGTATGCCCAAGACCATCAACAGAGAAGAGAGAACAACCAAACACAGCAGCACCCACTAGCAACAAACACACACCAGCACAAAACTAAACCAAACAGGAAATGAAACCTCACACAGGCACAACCTCGAACAGGTAGGGAGCACTCCGGAGAGCTGGGGAGGGGGCAAACAGATCTGCTGGCACATACTCAGAGGAGAGAGGGCCTGTAAGGATGGAAGGTGAGGGGTAGAAAGCTCTGGGAAACCCCACCACCACTCCCAAGCACCCCTGCGAACAGGGGGGAGAGCATCCTCATAGTGCACATATCCTAGTTTCTCTCCCTCTTCCGGTGCACCATGGCGTCGCCCAAACTCGCCGTCTGTTCGTGGTAGCACCCAACACCATGACACCTAAAGCAGGACTGCCAGAGGAGAAGGAGAAGTGACAGGACTCGAAGGTGCCACCGGTAGGGGCAGAGCACAGCCAAGACCACCAGAGACGGTCAGTCGGCCCCGATCAACCACCATGTGCAAGCGGCAAGCCAGATCCAAGCAGATCTGGGAAACACGTCACCAAGCCAAGAACCTACAAAACCCACCGCTCCCAAAACCAGAGCACGATCCCACCACCTCAGCGAGGAAGAGCTAAATAAAACAGATACAATTATTATATCCCAAAATTATAAAACTTGGCCTCCAAGCCAAACCAAACCCAAGGAAAACGAATCTCAAGTTATCTTTAACCAATTAGTCTTTCTTTTATGAAATTTAGACTATTATCCATTATTACCACTATTTCTCAATTCAATATCACACTAACATGTTTAAAGCATTATTATTCATTCCTTTTTCTCTTCCTTGCCCCAAAAGACTAAGGAATTTTCTAGAACAAATCTATTTTATCATTATCCCACTTAAGTGGTAAATTTGCATATTAGACTCTGATTGAAACATCTATTGAGGTATTTATGCGTGAATCCATATATTGGCATAAATGGTGATCAAATTCACCCCAAACCACCAGTAATTCCACAAATTCAACATCAAGGACAAAAAGGATAGAAAAAGATGGGTAAAGCTTAGGAAAAAGGGATAAACTTAGAATATACCCAAATTTCAGTTTGTTACAATACTCTATCCCTTAAAAAGCATTTCGTCCCTGAAATCTCAAGCAAAGAGGGAAGGATGAGTACGAAACATCTCATCTTTAAACAAACCATAAAACTTCCACCAAAACTTTCACTAACTCAAACTCTTTGTTCTTCAATTTCTTAACTTGGGAGTCAAGAATGTTCATAGGCAACTCCTCATAGTTCAGGTTCTCATGGGTCACTAAAGGTTCCACTATTAAGATTTACTTTATTTCATATAACACAATTAACATTTTTGTCTTATTAGAATTATATTATTAGGATATCACATTATCAATATAATTCTTGTAATTGTGTCCAATTATATTCACTTTGTTACCAAAAGAGTTATAATTCATTATTATGTACATAATCATGTATATTTCTTATTTTTCGCATTATGAATTTCTAAGAACAATTAGAGTTATACTAATTATATCATGGTATATTAATATAGTTGAATATTATCGTTAATAATTTGGACTTAGACTCCATTATCCTCATATTGAATTATAACATACTATTTTGCATGGATTAGGATTTTATCCAATTTGTTATTAAGTCTAAAATTAATCCAAATAATGTCACATTAATTACTTATATCTGTATTAAACACATATACATTGTCACATTACCTTTCTTACTCAAATTAATGTCCTCATAAATCATTTACTCATATTTATTCACTTCCTATTATTGATTATGCACATTTGTATGAATCCATTTACTTCTTATTCATATTTGAGTCATTATATGATTTCAGGGAACAAGGTGGAACATATTACATATTAATGAATTGTGAATGATTCACATACCAAGTCATGATTAGGTGATTAATTAGGTGTCTATTAGAAAACAAGGTGATATGCATTACATATTAATAGTTTGATTAATTCTATGATTAGGTAATTATATACCATTTATGTGTATCAAAGTATGTTATCTGATTATGAAACCTAACAACACTAATATACCATGAATCTCATTTAGGATGTATATATTAAGGTTAGATAATTACAACTTAGGGTTTATGTCAACTTGATCATTATTCTTCACATATATCTTCTTAGCATGTATTAAGCCCAAGATTAGGTTCCATTTATCTTACTCATCATATCATTAAGGTTTATTGGTTTATGACATTGTTAGCATCATATGTATCCACAATTGGTATAAGTATGTGAGTTACTCATATTATGTGCATTAGGTATTCATTAAGATTCAAACATATGAACTATTTGTTAGATGACTATTATATGTTCATTAATATATAAACAAGAATGTGGGGTTTCAACTATAACTTTTTTTGGTCAATTCTAATGATCTAAGCTCACTAACCTCTTATTCATGGAGTTAGGGTTTGTAGAGTCATATTAGCTAGATTTCAATATGATGCAAGACTCCATCCCCATAAAAAGGATTTTTTTCCCAAAAATAGCATAACCATGTTCTATCAAGGCACTATTTCTATCCCTCCACCCCTCAAAAGGTTTGACCTTCCAAGTCAAACTAAGTTAGAGGTAAAAGGTTTAAACTAACTAAACCATGTATAAGATCTATCAATTCAACCTCAAGGTTTAGGTTCTAGGGATAGACTACCCAAACATGTGGTCCTATGGGACATAAAGGAAGCATATTGGATATCCATCCTCAAAAAAGTCATTGCAACTAAAAGACAAGGTCAACATATAAGGTTACCAAGAGTAACAAACATAGATGTCTAAGGCTACTATTTCCAAAAGGTTTGCTATTTCAGACAATCAGTATTATCTCATGCCAAGCCAATATCATATGGATTCGAGAGTCCTCATAAATCAAGCTAGTGGTGCAGAGGAAAATCTTGCCTGCCCCCGAACCCTGATCCTTTCTAGACACCTTTGTCATCTTTATAATGTGGAACTCTTATGATCCTAAATCATCTTTTCATCATATCATGAAAAACATAGGTCAAATCTAGGGAAAACATCTCACCTAAAGGGTGACTATGCATGGTAAAGGTTCCAATTAGGGAGAAAAAATTAAAATAGTTAGGTTTTGACTACCATGGGTTCTGATACTATGTTGTAAGGAGTAGGACCCATAGGGGATCCACTCTGTACTAAAATTTGAAGAATAAAATATCCATTACAAACACACTCAAAAGATATGTTGGAGTAGGTGTAAAATTTTCACATCTCAATAATGGTATTCAAAACAATCAAAGTGTAGCAGCGAAATAAAAGTAATGACTATATTCAATTTTATGAAAGATACATCATCATCTCCCACATAGGGTTTACTGAAAGATACAACATAAGGATCTAGATTGAGGGAAATTTAAACCAGATCAAGTTTGTCTTCAAGCAACAACTTAATGAGTTAGGTCCATGATGAAAGTCATTTACACCTTATCCTAATCCTAGGTTGGTCCTCCATGCTCCTGCTGTGCCACTTCGATCTAAGGCCTGGGTGGTTGGGAATTCACCCAGAGAGAGAGAGAGACAAGGTATGTGTCAATAGTGAACAAGGACAAATTGTAAAAAAATAACATGAAAATCAAGGCTATTATTTCATTATAAGATGAAGATATCAAGAGTATGTGGCATAATAAAAAAGATTTTTGCCAACAAGAAAATAGTAAAAGAATTGCATGCATGATTAATATTGAATATGTTGACTAAGTAGGACTGAGGCACCTACCAGACCTCAACCTACAGGTGGGAGGTGAGTAACACATTCCTAGTCACCTAAAATAATGTTATAAAGGGGAGAGTAAACTCATTCCCTAGGGCAAAATAACACATGCCCTATCTATGGGTGGTTGTATAAAAGTACCACTACATTAGCTAAATAGTCTAATAAAGTCAACATGCTAAAGAGAAAATATGGCAAGTAGGAGCATTAAATATTTGAAACATGGAAGTGGGTACTAGACCCATGAAATAGAATTTCAATACTAAATTTAGGCAAATATACTAAAAGAAATATCAATAGAGAGATTAGGGTTCATATAGAGCCTCATTAGGGAACATAGGGTTTGGTTTGCAAATGTCCCAACTTAGAGTGTGAGGATGCACATACCTATCAAATTGAGTTCAAATACCAACTTTCACCAATCTTAGATGATACCAAGTTCAACTTTGCCTTTTTCAGTATATTAACATGTATTAGAGTACATATTGCACATTAATGTAGAGAAACTCAAATTTTGGACCTATTTAACAAAACTCAGATTTTTTTACTGTGAAAATATCACCAGTCGACTTATTAGGTTCTCTTGATCAATAAAGCATATTTTATGCTAATTTTGGAGTTAATATGATTAAGTTGTAATTTTTATGAATTTTATGCACAAATTTCACTTCTCAAAAATAACCCTTCATAAAACATGGAAATCAGACTCACAACTATTTTTATTAAAAAGAAAACATTTTTTCAATTTCAAAAATATTTATTTATTAATTTTGGATAACTGGATTAAAAGATATGAATTTTACAAATTAAACCAATCAATTTAATCCACATCAACAAAAGAATTGTGAGAGAGGAAAGAGAGAGAGAGGCAGAGGGTTGGCCCACTGACATAGCCTAATCCAGAGTGGCCATATTTCATTGTCAACAGACAAGTTAGCCTCATCAAAGCAAAAGAAAACAATCTTCAAATGACCAAAATACCCCTACATGAGAAAATAAAGAAAGGAGAGGTACAGAGGGGTAAAACTAGGAATACACGACTGAGAATCATCTTCGTCTCATAGCCATGTCATGGCTTCTATCCTATGAGTTGCAACTTGTAAGTATTTGGGGGAATCTACAACATGAGATCAAATAATGATCTAAGAGCACAAATTCGAAGAACATAAGTTACTGAGTCTAACCTCAATCAATAATTATCTGAGGGAAGACGAAAGAGGAGAATGACCCACTGGCGAACAGGCGATGCTAATGAGGGAGGATTAGGACTATATTGAAATGAGAGGAAGGTTGAGCATGAGCTAACAGAGTCGTGTGTATGGGTTTTTATAGGTGCAATTTGATACAATGGCTTATATGGTAGGTAGCTTCGAGAAATCAAAAGGCAAAATTGGGCAAATCATGGATTCATAATGATAAATCAGGAGTAGGGTATATCTATGTGTGAAATTGAACAAGGAACAAGTAGGTGAAGAAATCTCATCAAATGATCCACAGACGTGAGAGAAATCTAGATTTGAATGAGGTGTGTTCACAACTACAACTTGCCCATTTGGTGCAATCTAGGAGACAAACTCATGACCCTTCGATCTAGATCCCATGACTGAGATACACATGCACATTGGTTAAGGAAGAAAATGTCTGTGTGACATTTAATTCAATTGCCAATCGATTTTGAATAAAGTGTGAATGCAATTATTTCTCATTTTCTCTCTCCTTAATTGAGGGTGCAAACGATCTCCAAATTAAATAAAATTTGATATCCAACCTAATATGAACATATAGATTCTGAATTTGGAATTAGTTTTCACTTTTGGAGATTCTAAATATTTTATTTAATTCTTTTAATGTAAATCATATTTTCTCCTTCTTATCACATTAAAGACTTCTAGAATTACCCAATTTTTGTGAAAATTCACGCTCAAGCAAACTAAACCATATTGATCACGAATTGGCCATTAATTTTATCCTTTGGTGTTATTGATCACATTATTTAACATTTTGGGATTTTAATACTTTCTCTCTCCTAATATACTCATGTATATTAAAGATTATCAAAATTACATGAAAATTCAACCATAGGCTAATTTAAATGTATCACTTACGAATCTAAGATTATTTGCCACTTTAAGAGTCATTTAATATTTTATATTATATTTAGGAGAAAACTCACCTTTTCTTTTCTAAATAAAATAGATATAATTATTTTATCCCAGAATCATGAGAATTGACCTCCAAACCAAACCAAACCCAAGGAAAACGAATCTCAAGTTATCTTTAACCAATTAGTCTTTATTTTATGAATTTTAGCCTATTATCCATTATTACCGATATTTTTCATATAAAATAATTCAATATCACATTAACATGTTTAAAGCATTATTATTCATTCCTTTTTCTCTTCCTTGATCCAAAAGTCTAAGTAATATTCTAGAACGAATCAATTTTATCATTATCCCACTTAAGTCATAAATCTGCATATTAGACCCTGATTGAAATATCTACTGAGGTATTTGTGCATAAACCCATATATTGGCATAAATGGTGATCAAATTCACCCCAAACCAGTAATAATTCAAAAAATTCAACATTGAGGACAAAAAGGATAGAAAATATAGGAAAATCTTATGAAAAAGAACAAACTAAGAATATACCCAAATTTCAGTTTGTTACAATATGTTAAGTGGATTTTTGGTGCCTCACTTATTTCTTCTTTTGGATTAGACCAATGATTTGTGTATCCCAAAACTAGTTTTTAATTGGTTGTTGCATAGGGAAAATGAGCCCATGTGCAGATCTTCTAATGATGGGAGGACAACTACTATATTGGAAGATGAAGACATCTCTTCTAATATGATTTTGTTTATCACACTAGATTCTTCCAAGCCTTGCAATGTATCTTGGGAGTGAGTTACAAGTATTTCCCTTCTTCCCTATGGAAATTACAAAAGGAGTTAACATTGTAGCTCTTTGACATGATATTTGACGGTTCCCTTATAGTTGGCAATATCGACATGTGCTTGATGTTTAGAAATATTATGTCAAGGAAAGCTCCCAATGAAGTGAACTTCCTTTTTGACTTGGAAGGTTGTTTTGATGATGAAGTTGGGGTTTCTCTCTCAGCTAGAGGCATTGGTAAATCAATATTCAGTGTGTATTTGCTAACTCTTGTTGGATAAGCAGTTGAAATAGTGGTGGTGTGTTCCCATGGTAGTTTCTTGGGAGCCATCAATACTATGGTGAATGTATTGAGGCTGTTACTTGGGGGCACCGTATGAGCTTGTTGTTTCTAGTGCATTGAGATGTTGGTTGCCTAAGCTACTGGTGCCTGAACCAAAGAGATATGGACTATCGATTGTTGTTTCCCCTTGGAATGAGCACTACTCCCATGGTTGCATCTATGTCTATCACCTTGGTCCATTTAGTCTTTTGAGTTGCAGTGGAAGATTGTAGCTGCAAAGTGAGGCCTATGTTTTGATAGATCCCTTTTTGATGGAATTTCCAATCCAGACTCCTTCATATATGCGTTATGGTGAGCTATTACACATTTTATGGGAACACATGGTCGTGAGGGCCAATGTGGCTGCTCTGATCACCATGTCGAGAGCCTCCTTATCTGTGGTCTTGATCTCAAGTTGGGAGGCCAATTCATCATCCTATGAACTCATAGAATCTTTCTTATGCATTCTATTGTAGTATCTCCATGTACTCCTTGGTGAAGACTTGATCTAGATTCCAAGCATACTAATCAACAAACATTTTGGCCATATTTCAAATGGTAGTTATTGTTGTCATATCTTGTTTATTTTATGAAGCTAAAGCGGGGACCCTTCATTGTCCATGCAAAGTAGTAGATTAACACTTTGTCATTGTCTTGGACATATACCATGTCTTAGCAGTTTACCTTACATGGGCCATCCGATACCTCTTCCCAGAGTACTCGTGAAATGTCAGCATATTGAAGTTTTCAGGTAGTTTTACATATGGTAAGTGATAAAAGCTATTAAAATTTTTCCCATTGTCCTTCTTCCCTTCTAGTTGTTTGATTTTTTTGTAACATCTTGTGACTATAGGTTCTGGAGAAACATCGTCCTGGCGGGCTGCCACTATTAACATTATTGGAAGTTTATCGTTGTTGGAGGTTCTATGTATGCTGGTGGTGGGAATCTATATCCTCCTCCTACATATAGATTTTATTAGAGTGGGGCTGTTGATAAAAACATGTAGTATGGGAACAAGTCCTCAATCATTCATGTGTTGTGCTTAAATTTTACTATGGGTCTTCTTTTCTAGGCCTCCCTAGCTTCTTTTTTTTTAACTGCAACTTCTTCCTCTTTTTCCCTTCAATTTCTCCTTCAAGATTCAAGATGGATTTCACGGCCTCCTGAGTTTCTAGGACTGCACCAATGCTCATAAATGGTGGACCCTGGTGGGGCCCTTGTTGGAATGGTTCTGGTTGAAGCTGGTGGAAAATCTGCATGCCGTATAGGAAAAATGACATTAATGAACTGACATATGTAGATCCATGATTGATGAATCATTGATAATGCCATCCTCTTACATATCATGAGCATGGTGGAGGCATAACGGGCATGTTATATGATTGTTCTGGTGTGCATTGTGGAGGACCTTCATGAGAGGCATACATTTTAACTATCATTGTGGCTTCTTTATGCTTCTCCCTTCCCTCAAGTTTATCTTTCTTATTGTTGTTGGAATCTCTCTTGGTGCTGCTATCAGATTGGTGGTTTGCTTTGATTCTTCTGACCATTTGTCTTGATCATTTGTGAGACTAGGTGAAGTACGGGCTCCTTGACATTTGCATGATGTCTTGAAATTCACATCAATGGGAATTGAAAGTAGGTTTTAACATTAAGATCATACTTTGTGTTTGGTGACACATACTACCACACTCATTATATCAGAAAAGAAGCCAAAAGGACTTTATCTTTTGTTTAGGAAGTTCATAAAAATTGTGTGCCTTGATTTTTTTAACATCTCATGGGATCAAACACCTTGAATAGTATCTCTTATTTTTTTATTGATTCTTAAGGTAATGGTACCTGCCCCTAGCCAGGGTGAGATAAAGGACTTTATTCATCTTTGGAGTATGATGTACTTGACAATGCCATGAAAAATAAGTAAATATGGTGGACATGATATTCCTTAGGGATGTGTCCCAAAATAATTATTCAAAATAGGAAGGAAGGTGGGGACTCAAGTGGTTGATCAAGATTAAGGTAGGCCCCACTAGGCCAATGACTGTGCTCAAACAATCACTTTTTTTCTAGTGTGTCCTCATCTAGTGGGGTTTTCAAACTAAAACCCTTAATAAAATCAATGACCCACTAGTTTCCTCCTAGTTTGAGGAGTTTCTCCTAGGGGTCCATGCCCCTTTCCAAGTACAAAGTGGTCAACAATGAGGTAGCCTCGGCTTGATATCTCCCTATTGATAATGAAATTGGGTATGGGTTGTGGTCTAGTTCTAGGTCATAGCCCATGATCATAGATTTAGGCATGAAGAGCTCAAGATGGTCTAGTTTAAGTTCATAGTCAGGGACCATAGATGCGAGCATGAAAGGAGATGGATGGTCTAGTCATAGTCTAGTCATAGTGAGTTAGTGACATCTCAATCAACTTTGATTAACTATCTCACTAGATGGTGTTTTAGAGGTAGGGTACCTTTCAAAAAGGAAAGTGTTTACTCTAATAGATAATGCTTAGCATGTTTATTCAAAAACCTCAATTTTTTAAAAGTTATCCATCTTTTAAATGATTGCTGAATTTAAAAAGCTAACTGATCCTGGAGAAGATAATTGGATTTGAAAAGCTTGATCTTTCTAAAATTGTATTGATTTGAAAATATTTTCAATCATTTAAAAGATTTTTGGTATTTGAAAATATTATTAATCTTTTTAAAAAGATTGTCTAATCGTAAAAGATTGTTAATATTTTACAATATTATTGATTTTGAGAAGATTGTTAACCTTGTGAAAGATTGTTGGGATTTGAAAAGATTTTTTTATCTATATGAAATATTGTTTGATCATGAAAATATTGTTATATTAAAAAACATTGCTTGTTTTTAAAACATTGGGAATCTTTAAAAAGATGATTTTGTCTTGAAAAGATTATTAATCTGTAAAAAGATTGTTTGACTTCCCACAAAAGGGGTTAGCAATAATCTCAAACATCTCATAAACCAAAACAAGATATATTTATAGGAAAAAAATGAGCCTTCTCTTTTAAACTTTGAATTTAGATCGACATTACGTCCTCAGTCAAACATGATTTTCATAGGAGGGGTTGGTCCTTATTTGTTGGCTTTTTGGATAAGCCACACTCTAATTTTGATGATGAAAATATTTCTCATTTGTTTTATTAATCTATTAATTATATGTTTTAGGTGATCAAGGAACTTAGAAAAGTCCAAAATCAAATAACGTGCAAACATATGTGCATTTGGATGTATTCTAGATCAAGTTGTACCTAGTTTATGACTTGTATAGGTGCAAATTGTACAACTTGAAATGAATGATGTACGAATAAGTGGTGATTGGATCAAACTATCCTAAACTGAGTTATTTACTTGTATACACCCTTTTGTAGGCAAATATGGTACAAAGCAGGTAGCGTAATTTAAAATTTTATTACCACATTCCTCATAAATAGTAGATTGGTTCAATAACTATAATGCATGAAGGATGGTTTCTGGGATATACCTGGTCCTAGAGCAAGTCCAGTGACAATCCTCATGACTGTAGATGCGCAAATCTGAATTCTAGTTGCACTGGGACACGTCTGACTGTTGTGCTTCTTGATGTGCACCATGGACTGCAACCATGAACGTATTCTTCTGTAGCAACTCCTCTTGCCACTGACTACTAGTTGAAGTTGTCCTCCAAGCGACAAACAATGGCTTCCCGCCTCTACGATAGTCCACACAGACTGCCTAGAACTCATGTTATCCTATTGGACTAAACAGGAAGCAGTTTTCCCTCCTGCTGGCGTACTAGTCACCAGCTTGCTCTCCCACCATGAAAACTCTTAGTTGTTCTCTCCCTTGGCTATCCCTCTCTAGTTGGGTAGAACTTACCTGGGTTCTTGTGGTTACCACAACCAGAGAGGACAATAGTTGTCAAAGGAACTGATTCTCACTTTTTTGTGTTGTGTTCTGGGAAGCCCTCAGTCACTCTCTATTTATAGTAGAGGCCAAGGTTAATGTTCCCACTTTCTATCCAATGCAAGATTAATGTGTGGGAGTGGAACAGACCAGAAGAACTTGAATGTTTGCAACAATTTTGGAAATTGCACAACCTACGACACTCGAAATGGTCATTTGGGTCAGCCAGATGGTTGTCTCACATACAAGACGGTCATCTACCACTGTGATATGGTCGTTTCACAGTTTCCAGTTGTACACGAATTTGGTAAATCAATTCTCATCAATGTTAGACATTGATTTCCTTGTGCAACAAGTATTACTCAAGAGAAATGAATAGGAAAACATCTAGAACCTTCCCCGACCAAGCGGAGCCATCTCGCCCATGTGAGACAACTGTCTCAGTTCACCCAGATGGTTGTCTTGTGACCCAAGTCGAGCTCATTTGGCCGGGCCAGTTCGTTCCATTGCCAATTTCAACTCACAACCAACCTGACACCCAGACACCCTTCTCAACTCTTGAGACGGTCGTTTGGCACTCCTAGACAGTTGCCTCAACACTTGAGATGGGATTTTGATAGTGTTGTCAGCTTGTTTGTTTCCTAAATCAAATTCCTAAACACTATAACACTTAATTCAACTGTCATTGGAGATTTGAACTCCTCTTCTAGGTTAAGAGCTATGTGTGTGACCCTATAGATCCCATATTATGTTGACAGTGAATGTCTATAAAAGCTTATGAGATCACAAGCAAATAGTGGTGACCAATTGTACATCATTGCTACCCAAGTAAATGAAAAAGTTGGTGACCAACTTCAATCTACAATCTGTGTATGGTGTTATAATGTTTGTATAGTTCTGTTGTCACCGATGTCCAGATTGAACTAGAGGCATGGATAAGTCACCCTTATTATTATTCAATCCTTTTCTTGAACCAAGAGCAGATTGTCTGAGATATGTGTAAGATCAATATAACATATTGACTCACATGCTCATGGTCATACTTTTCTTTGTCTTTCTAATCAAGAGGCCTAGGAAATCACACTCCAGTAGGAGGGACATATCCCATGTCTATCACTCACTATCAATCCCCATGTGTCAAACCACCCAATCATCACCATTATAACAACCCATGTTTCAAGATTACGTTTGATTATGTCAAAGTGTACCCAACGACATGTGTTGAGTGTAGTGATTTCACGTCTAAGAACCACAACTACCACCATCACTGTGAGAGCTTACTGTGACTTCCATGATGATGACTCCCATGTGTTAGTATCATGGTGGGTATGCTTGATACACTATTCTCTAACATGTATCTATGTGCTTGGTTTGATATCACCATATCATGAGTAATGATATTTTGTCATCAACCAACTCACACTCTAATCTTATGTGCCATTGTTGTCAATCAACCTTCCACAATGACAACCGATCAGGGACATAATGTGAATATGTATATTTACTCTTAACATTTGTATGATCTCATCCACAAGGATAGTTACTTGAATACATACATAATTGAGTAACATAATTCTCCAGACATTTATAATGTTACATCATTATCTCATAACTAAATTAAACAGAATAAATTTGAAGCTTTCCTTTTATTAATAACCAAATAGTTTTTACATGATATGCCATTACAATCATCACATGATTGTCTCTTTGGGCATACATAACCAACAAACTCTCACTTGCACTTAGAGCCAATCACCCACGAATCTTATTTAGAGTCTCCTAACATGACCATCATGCTTCTGCTGTGAAAGTGCCTTTTTCAAGGGATCAACAACTTTGCTCTCAGTTGGAACTTTGCAAATCTTCACATCTCCACGTTGCATGATCTCTCATATGAGATGGAACCACCTTTGTATATACTTTGAGCGCTGATGCGATATGGGTTCCTTAGCTTGTGCAATAGCTACATTGTTGTCACAATATCGCTCAATTGCATTGCTGATTCTTAAAACAACCCCAAGTTCTATGATGAACTTCTTGATCCATACAACCTCCTTTGCTTCATTTGATACAACAATATACTCGGGCTATGTTGTAGAATCGACAAACATGAATCTGAATTATGATTTGTAATCATCTTGATCAGTCTGGAAGCTTACATCGGTGTAACCCTTTATCACCAACTCTTTCTCTATGCCGTAGACCTAGAATCGATCCTTAGTTCTTCTCAAGTAATTGATGATGTTCTTCATGGCTATCCCATGAGAATCACCTGGATCTGACTGATATCTACTCATCATGCTCAAGGCATATGAGATGTCTGGACGGGTACACAACATTTCATACATGATTGATCAAACTACTGAGGCATATGGAATATCACTCATGTGTTCCCTTCCTTCATAAGAACTGGGACATTAAACTTTAGAGATAGGGACACAATGACACGTAGGTAGATTTCCTCTCTTTGAGTTCTCCATGTTGAACCACTTCAGCACTTTGTCAATGTATGTGCTCTGACTTCGTTTGAGTAGTCTTTTGGATCTATCTCTATAGATCTTCATCCTCAAGATGTAGGATGCTTCTCCCAAGCCTTTCATAGAGAATGTGTTTCCAAGCCATGTCTTTACCTTTTGTAAAGTAGGGATGTCATTCCCCATCAATAGTATGTCATCTACATACAATATGAGGAATGTCACTATGCTCCCACTAACCTTCTTGTACACCCAAGGTTCATCTTCATTTTGAGCAAAGACAAACCCTGTAAAGAGGTGGGATCACCCCATTACTAAAAATTTGAAGAATAAAACATCCATTCCAAACACACTCAAAGGTATGCTAGAATAGGTGCAAAATTTTCAAACTTCAATAAATGGTATTCAAAACAACCAAAGATAGTAGCGGAATAAAAATAATGACTATATGCAATTTATACAAAAGATTACAAAAGTACAACATAATATCCCATAAGGGTTTACATGTATGATACAACATAAGGATCTAAGTAGAGGGAAATCTAAACTATAAAAACTTTGTCTCCAAGCTTTAAATCCTTAAGCTAGTCCAAAACTTCATGCCTTATCATCCAAGTCCTTCACCTAGGGTTGGAAGCATACCCCATAAGGAAAATAAAATAGATGACATCAACAAAGGCTGGTATGTGCATACTAAATAGGAAATTGAGCAATATATGGAATAAAGGACATCAAATATAAAATGCTTTACATAGAAAGGATAAGTAGCCCAAATGGGTATCAAGAGAAAAGGAATTGAAATCATATGATAAAAAAAAATACTTGCCATTAATAAAATGTAAAGATTGTGCCACACACACATGTAAAGAGTTAGGGCACACACCCCATATCATCAACCTGCATGCATGTGAGATAAACATAGCCCTAGAATAATATAAACACAAAGGCGGCCAAGTCTCATAAACTCGAAACCTGATAGAGAAAGGAATGCTACCAATCTCCCAAATATATAAAACATGGGCCAAGAATCACACATCTTGCCTTGGGTATGAGGTTCATTTCCATCCTAAAAGATCAGGAAATAACACATCTGCTCGGTAGGGAATAACACATCTGCCATAAAAACCAATGCAATTACACTACTATGGTGCTACTTAATCACATAGGATGTTAAATGTAGAGGCAAGTAGAAAGTATAGTCAGAATATATAAACTAGTCACCACATAAGTGACCAACATATACATCCACCACATAAGTGGGCAAAAGACATCACATGTCATATTTTAGAGTTCCATCATGAACAAAGCATACGATAAGAGTTCAAAAAAATATACATGATCACACGATCAATATCAAATAAGGTAGTTTATATGAACCATGATTTTTAAAAGAAAACACATTGTGTATAGGCTAATGTCCATAGGACAAAGAGAATGAATAAGCATAGTGAATTGCTCAACATAGAAGAATAGGGGATACATCATACCTCAACTTTAGATTCTAAACAGTCCAAGTCAGTCCTAGATCCAAACCTAGGCCTCCAAAGAACCTCTAGGGAAGGTGGACATGTCCAATAAGTAAGGTTCCCAATCTTAGAGAGGCTGGTTTCTCCAACAAAGCTCCTATCTCGAGCAAGAAGCACCTTCTCCACTTTAGAGGTGAAAAACCCTAACAAAAGAACATGGAGATGAGGTGTTTATGGGTTCTAGGTGGGGTTTCACCATGGAAGGACACGGTTATGAACTGGAGGAAGGTGGAAGGAAGACTAACAACTTGAAAATAGGGAAGAAAAGGAGGATACTTACTAGTTTTGGTCACCAAGGAGGAGCTTAAGAAATCCTAAATAGAGAAATTTGGAACCCTAGGAGCCTTATTCACCAAGGTAGGCACCTCCTTTTACCTTGGGACAACACCAGTGTGGAAAAATAGAGTATGAATGATGCTGTAATGTAGAGTAAATAAAGGAGAGCAAGAGTTTTCTAATTGGGAGTTGGGAAGGGGTAGATATGGTTATATAAAGAAAGAGGTCAAGTATGAGGTGTCTATGAGACTTTCCATGTGTCATGTATAAGGGTGTCCATGGACATGCAAACCTTTATGGATAAGGAAGAAGTCAAGAACAAGGAGTCAAGTTACTTTCCATGTGTCCAATGCTAAGGGTGCCTATGGACATGCAAACCTTTATGGATAATGAAGAAGTCAAGCATGAGGTGTCCATGGAGCTTTCCATGTGTACTTAGCCTAGGGATTTCATGGACATGCAAGAGGACAACTCATAGAGGCTTCTTGAATATCAAATGTCAGTTTATGGACATTATAGGTCATCCCAACCGACCTCCAATCAAATAAATAACCCCATTGGTTGATAGCTTCTAAAGATAATATCATTTATAAAGAGAGTAATCCCTAAAATGCCCTTAGAAAGAAACACCTTCAAACTGAGGTGCAACTAGGAGACCTATGGTTTAAAACTTGAGAATGGTAAGGGAATATATAAAGATTATAATGCATATGACAATTTGCAAAGAAAATCTCCCAATTGGGTAAATTGCATAAAAGTCCAGAATGTACCTAAAATTGCATAACTTGCACAAACAACATCCAAATTGGACCAAACATCATCCACAAATTATATTTGATGTGTTGAATAGAATTTGTCATTATTTCCAAATTTTGAAGTTTATGTAATCACATTATTCATTACTTATGCCTTTCACTCATTTTCTCTCTCCTAAACTTGTCCTAATATTTCAAGGTTGTCCAAATTAGATGAAATTTGACATGTAGGCTAATTTTGATATGTAGATTTCGAATTTGAAGTTTGTTTCCACTTATGAGACTTATTTTTATGAGATATGTCATATGGCCCTTTAACGACCCATTATCTAAATTATTCATCCAATTAAGTTTTGTATCTTCATATTACCACCAAAATGAGTTATGTGGCATATTTTATGTATCCATTATAAACCTAAGATTAATGTTAGAACATTAGGTTACATTAAAGGTGATCTATACATGCATTAGCTAATTGGGGTTATACTAAATATCTATTTAGGTCTAACCTTCAACCTTGTTTTGCTAAGTTCAAAATGTCAACTTCCTGGGTAGGGTCTGAGATCTAGTATGTTATAAGCCCTTTGAATGTCTCATCAAAATGAAGATTCTAGCTCTGAGATGCTTGATTAAATCCACACATTGACTTGTGTATTTTACAGACTCTATTGGCAAACTTTGGATCTATAAACCCCTCGGGTTGTGTCATATACACATCCTCAACAAGGCTCCCATTAAGGAACGTGGTTTTAACATGCATTTTACAAATCTCATAGTCATGATAAGTTGCAATAGCAAGCATGATCCTGTTGGATTTAACCACGGCCACTGGAGAAAAGATTTTGTCATAGTCAACACCTTGAACTTGTCTAAAACCCTTTGCAACCAATCTTCCCTTATAGGTTTCAACTTTTCCATCCATGTCAGTCTTCTTCTTGAAGACCCACTTGCACCCTATGGGTTTCACCCCGTCAGGTGGATCCACCAAAGCCCATACTTTATTGGTATACATGGATTCCATATTAGATCTCATGGCCTCAAGACATTTCTCAGACTCTGGTCCCACTATAGCTTCTTCATAGGATATTGGCTCATCATCTATGACCAATTCACTACCTTCCTGAGTCACAAAATATCCAAATCTCTCAGGTTCAAGGTGTGTCCTATTAGATCTATGAGGATCTTGTGTTACCTGAGAAGTTTGAGATTCTACAACACCTTGTGATTCTCTATGTTCCTCTGGTTCATCTATTTGTTCTATGTTCTCTTGTTGGTCTCAAACCTCCTTGAAATCTACATGTCTCCCACTGGTTCCTTTGGAAATAACTGTTGGGATTTAGGGGAGGCAGAGAAGGCAACGATTTTTCTCCTCCCCAAACTCAGAACAAGGAAACGCGTCAACATCTATACAATATGAAGGGATGGTTTGTGGAATCATACCTTGTCCCAAGGCTTGCTCGGTGACAATACCTCACGCCTTGCGCGGTCTTCACATCTGGTCTTGGACGGTGTCTGTGCAGCTCCTGGTCGCACAGGGACTGATGACTCCTAGTCTCACCGGGACTGTCAGGATTGACAGCTGTCCTCCGAGCGGCAGAAATATCCTACCTCTGAAGTAGTCCACACGGACCACCTGGAACTCCAATATCCTTGTCCCACAAGGAATTGGAAGGAGTCACACCCTCCTGTCAGCGTACTAGTCACCAACACACTCTCCTACTACCAGTCGCTTTTTGTAGTTGTCTTCCCTTGCTGTGCCTCCCTTATCGGGTAGCACTTGCTCGGGCTCTCTCAATTACCAAAACCAGAGAGAACGACAACTTTACAGAGCAATTCGTTGCACTGAGTTGTTCTTTGAGAAGCCCCCAATACCCCTATATATAGGAGGGTCATGGGATAGGGTTCTCTATCCCGGGAAATGCAGGATTAAAGTAGGAGTAGAAGGGTTTGAGATTTTCCACAAAAACAACCAACTGCGTGACCTGAACCGATCGTTTCATTTCTGAAACGGTCGGTTGGGGACCTGAGCCGATTGGTTGAAATGTCAACCGATCGGTTGGGTCACCTCAACCGGTCAGTTCATTTCTGAACCGATCGGTTCGCGGCCCTGGTCAGTTCCCGATTGACTTTTCCTCTTTTGTTTCTAATTTGTACTTAATCGCAATCCTTGTTCCAATCAAATTGGGCAAGTGAAATGAAAAGAAATTTCTCACCAATCTTACTTTCCCAACTTGCTTGTTTGGACCAGTTGAGCCGATCGGTTCAACACTTGAACCGGTCATTTCACCCTATCCATGAGACGATCGACTCACCACCTGAGCCGATCGGTTCACCAAGCTCAGTCGATCGGTTCATCACATGAGCCGATCGATTGGGAGTGCAGATTGTGCAGAAACAGTCAATTGCAGTTTCAATCAATCCGATACTCTAATCAATCGATCCAACACCTTGAATACTATGATTTTGAGCTATCAATTAATTGAGTGTTTAATTGAACTACTAAACTCCTTTAGTAATCAATCTAATAATGTTTGTGGACAAAACTCCTTTTCTAGGTTAAATCCTATGTGTGTGACCCTACAGGTCCTTTTCACGTTGGCAGTGAAAGTCCATAACACTTATGACTTCACAATCAAAGATCGGTGCCTAGTCACACATCAGTGCTACCCAAGTGAAATAAAAAGTTGGAGAACAACTTTCAATCCTACAATCTGTGAATGATGCTACAGTGAATGTATAATTCCTTTGTTACTGATATGCCGAATGAACTCGAGGCAAGGAACAGTCATCCTGTCAACGTTCATTCACTTTCTTGATCTCAGAGTAGATTGGAAGAGATATGTATGACATCAATATCACATACTGATTCATATATGCGTGCACGCCTTTCTCAATCCTACTCATCAAGTGGCCATGGATATCAAACTCCCTTAGGAGGGATAAATCCCATATCTATCACTCACCCCTCAAAATCCCCATGTGTCAAAGCCACCCAATCATCACCTTTATAACAACCCATGTTTCATGACTGCGTTTGATGATGTCAAAGTGTACCCAATTACATGTGTTGAGTGTAGTGATTTCAAGTCAAAGAATCACATTCACCACCATCACTGTGAGTACTGACTGTGACTACCATGTCATGGTTCCATGTGTCAAACTCACGGTGGGTCTGTCCGGTACATTTGTTCTCTAACAAGTACCTATGTGTTTGGTTTGATATCTCTATATCATGACTAATGAGATTCTGTCATCAACCAACACCACAATCTAGTATTGTGTGTCATTGCTGTCTATCTACCTTCCACAATGACATCTGACTAGGGACATAACAAGAATATACAAAGTCTGAGCATCCGTATGATCTCATCGTTCAGGTCCTCAACATGAAAGCATACGTCATTGAGTACTGTCATTCTCTAGACATTCAATCTATTCTATCACTATCTCATATGACTGAACTAGAAAGAATTGGAAGATTGCCTTTGATGTTTATCAAATCAATCTTAATGTATCCCATCAATAATCCCATGATTGGCTCTCGCGGCATACATACCAACAGAATCCCACTTACACTGTGAGCCAATCACCTTTAAAACATATTCATAGTGATTTTTCAAACATGTCCCACATGTTACTGTGCTCTAGTGCCAACATAGTGAGTTATGGCAACACCTTGCCAAAGTCAGTATCAGTTGCATGTCTCACATCTCTTTGTTGTACGTCATACGTATGAGATGGAGCTATCGTAATTTGTGATCTAGTATTCCTTTGCTAACCTTTAGCCACATTGCATGATCAAGGATTCCATACTTGTCATCAATAACCGAAATATCTATAAGTCCATCTCTATGAAATCCTAGATCCATATAGTATCCACTGTTGTTCTCTAACACACAGATAATCGACATTTCCTTTTAAATGACTTTATTGGAACACTTCCAATTATCAACAAATTTTCACTTTTATATATCCTATATATATTTTGTGATTAATATTCTATCCTATTCGGAAGTTCGCATCAATGTAACTCTTTACATCGAACTCTTCCTTATCTCCATATAACTAGTACTTCACAAGTACTTATCAAGTTCTTACGGTTTCCAGTAACCCTTACTGGAAGTAGACAGACATCCACTTTTCATGTCCCATATACGAGTTATCCAGATGAGCATATCATATTGTCATGTCCTACATACAAGATGATAAATGCACTTTGTTCTTGCCATGTCCATACATGCAAGATAATGGGATGATTACATACATGATAGATCTATATCTATTCTTAGTGTTCACATTCTTCATAAGAATTGGACACTTGACCTTGGGATACTAACTCCATGTAACACGGACATGTTTTCTCCCACTAAATCTGTGCATACTGAACCCTTCAGTACAGATTGCCAATGTATGCTTTCTCTTTTCAGGTCAAGAGGTTTTCGAGAACTATCTCATAGATCTCTATTCCTATCACATAGGAAACATCTCTATCTTCTTTAAAGATAATTTCCACTTTGGATTTTCATTCTAGAACATTTCCATTTCACATCAACATGTGGAATGTGAATACGCTCCCACTAAATCACAAATCCCTTCTTTATCTTTGACATATCAGTCAAACCCTTTGACTATATCATCAAAGTAAAGATCCAGTTTTGAGTTGCTTGTACTCAATCAATCATATTGATTAGTCCATTGTAACTTATAGACTTCATTTGCATTAGTGGATTCATAAACCTTATAGGTTGTGTTACGTACACATCCTTGTTTTATTCCTCATAGGAATGCAGTTTTAGTATCCATATGCCAAATGTCTTAGTCATTAAGTTGCAATCAACAAGCATCATCCTTCTCAAAATGTCATCCATTTGTCTTAACACTTAAGACTTATTTGCACTTATGGATTTCCATCCAATGGGTGCTACCATCAAGGTCATACCTTATGGTTCACATGGAAGTCATTTAGGATATAATGGTTATAAACCATAACTCAAAATTCGGTTCCTCATATTCATCTAGATAGTTGACTCATCACATGACCAACTCATAACATAGATAATTGAGGTGTATCTGTCAAGGATATAAGAACTTACAACCCTTATGATTCTTAATGTCCTTTATAAGTGTATGGTATTCCTTATTTAAGAAGAATTCAGTTATTTGATAATCATTCTCTAACTCCTTAGAGTATGATTCCTTCTTGATTTAGACATAACCATGCCTTAATCATGAGTTCACTATGATACATTATCATAATCACTCATAAGGATCTCAAACATTTGGTCCAAGTATTTCATTCATTGATCTCATAAAGAATTAACACTTTACCATATTCATACTTCATTCTTGAACACTTCAAGATATTCAAATTGGTATTTCTCTAAACACCATTTAAAGTATTAGCATTTGCTCCAATAGGTATGTAAATACATCACATGTATTATACCTAATAGGATAATCATTCTCCCACTACCACTAGTGAAGATTGATTAATCATGTCCAAGATATTCATGTCTCTTACTGGTTCTATAACCAAAAGAGTCTAGATTTATCCATCACATGGAAACTAGAAATGAATTTTTTATGATTGATGCTAATTTGATTGTTTGAGTTATCAATAACTTTTAGATATCATTTTATCTTATGCGTATCAAATACCACAAGATAAACAAGGCATTGCCACAAAGATCATATCTTTAGAAATTGAAACATCTCTTTATTGATTGCCATCATTGTCATACAATATGCAAAAATAAAGTGTTCTATCTATTGGAAAATATGAAATAGCAGTTCATAACTGTATCACATGCCTTTAAGGCTAAAAAATAAACTAAAGTACTCGTATCTATGGCAGCAACACTTGCCCCATTTATTGAGTGCTTTACACTTTACATCTTGGTATCATATACCTAAAAATGTTACAAGTTTATTTCCATGACACCTTTATGTGGAGACGACAGTTGCCTTCTTCTTCTTTTGTTCTTCCAGATAGAGAAGACAATTCCTTTTCCAATGTCCTGGATTTTGACAATGGTGGTAATTTCCTTTCTTGGTCATCCCTCCCTTGGCCTTGAGAGCTGAAGACGACTTGGACTCCTGGCTAGCATCAGAACCTTTCTTAGCTTTGCCCTTGCCCTTGCGCTTGGACTTGCCTTTCTTGCCCGTGATCACCATCACAGACTTAGGCTTGTCCTTCTTCATCTGTGTTTCGGCTGTCCTCAACATGCCCAACAACTCTGACAGTGGCCTATCAAAGTTGTTCATGTTGTAGTTCATCACAAACTGACTGTAGGATTCTAGCAACGATTGCAATATCACGTCAGTAGCCAACTCTTGGCTCAGTGGGAATCCCAATCTTGTCAAGTTCTCCACATACCCAATCATCTTGAGTGTGTGAGGACCAACTGGATCTCGTTCTGTCATGACGCACTTGAACAGTGCCCTTGAGACATCGTATCTCTCTTGCCGTGCTTGATCTTCATACATGTTCCTGAGATGCTGAATCATCTCAATGACACCCATGTACTCATGTTGTCTCTGCAACTCGTGGTTCATAGAGCACAACATCAAGCACTTTGCATCAATGGCATCATCAGAATGCTTCTTGTAAGCATCCCTTTCTGCCTTTGGTGCATTAGGAGCAGGTTCCTCTGGAATTGGAGTATCTAGGACATATAGCTTTCACTCTTGAGTGAGAACAATTCTCAATGTCCTATACCAGTCGTGGATGTTTGTCCCATTTAGCTTGTCCTTTTCAAGGATCGATCGCAAAGAAAAGTGATTGTTGTTTGTTTCCATTTGTACTACAAAAAGGAAAATATGCAATTTTAGTCCAAAACTCATTTTTGACTTATTTGATTGATTTGAAAAGTTGACTATATAATTAGGCCTTTAATTAATTATCTATCCCACTATTTTATTTCAAATTGATAGCCCCCACCATCAATTCAAAAGATTGCAGCGTCCAATCTTCTAGTGGGGAAGATCCTGAAATCCTCTAAGTAATGGACCTGCTTGGCTGTCACCAATAACTTAGATCTCCCAGGTAGGAAACTCTTGCCAATTGCATCATATGCAACTCTTGATAAGATGTCATATGCAACTCCTTGCCATGAACATCTCCATGCCTCAAGGTGCTAGATCCTATCTTGGTCACCTTGTTAAGTCCGACCCAAAGCCAACACGATGAATATGCAACCTTCATGGGAAGACCCACACATTCATCCTTCACGCTTCCACGAGATAGACGGTGCACCACGCTTGGGCGTGCCCACACTTGGTCGATCAAGCTTTTCACGTGTGTCGCATTTGGAAGGCATCTCTAACTTAATATTTAATGAGGGGTTTGGTTTTTATATACATATACATATACATATCCAATCACCACAATGTATAGTACGTATCATATACATGCTATATCCCATAGAAAACATACGAAATGATAAAAGCGATGATTATGGACATCCTAATGTGATTCCTCGAGCCAAAAGGAATCACGGTCATCTAGGTCTACATCACATGCAACTTGTACAAGATGAACTCTATGCTTTGCCTTTCTGGGTTTAATCAATTCATCACATGAATGATCGGCTCGCCATCAGACTGGTCGACTGGGTGCCACCAGTCGATCAGTTGACTCCTCCAACCGATCGGTTCGCCTGATCATCGTACATCTCATCATGGCCGCCACCCACTCATCTCGCTCCTCGAACTGGTCATAAACCGATCGGTTCACTCCTTGAACCGATCGTCTGGAATGTCAACTGATTAGTTCACTCCTTGAACTGATCGTCTTAGCTATCGTCTGGATGTCCGCCGTTCTTTGACTTAACAGGAAATAAAATTCTATCCTATTTTACATTGTAAAAGTAGAAACCTTGAGTTACATTCAAGGGGAGCATAGGTAGGAAAGAAATATCGAATTATTTCGAGTTACATCAGGAATAGGAGAAGGAAGATCGGTGCGTAGATCGAGATGCAAGCAACCACATACAACCATACACAGATAGGGTTTATTGGCCATAACCACGCTATACATCCACCACAAAACACATTTAAGGGAGACGCATATCGAGTGCATTCATATTACATATCATATATGTTATATTGGGATTTGTGGATATAAGATTGGACATGCATAAAGCCAACTTTATTCGCATCGTATGCAATAAATAAAGGCGACAAACCAAAATCGATCATATCGATAATCCTAAAGTATAGAGCAGTTGACGTGGCTCTGATACCACTATTGGGATTTAGGGGAGGCAGATAAGGCAGCGGAAATAAAATTTTTCTCCTCCCCAAACCCAGAACAAGGAAACGCGTCAATGTCTATACAATAGGAAGGGATGGTTGGTGGAATCATACCTTGTCTCGAGGCTTGCTCGGCGACAATACCTCGTGCCTTGTGCGGTCTTCACCTCCGGTCTTGGACAGTGTCTGTGCAGCTCCTGGTCGCACCGGGACTGACGACTCCTGGTCTCATCGGGACTGTCGGGATTGACAGTTGTCCTCTGAGCGGTAGAAATCTCCCGCCTCTAAAGTTGTCCACACGAACCACCTGGAACTCCAATCTCCTTGTCCCACAAGGAATTGGAAGGAGTCGCACCCTCCTGTCAGTGTACTAGTCTCCAACATACTCTCCTGCTACCCGTCACTTTCTACAGTTGTCTTTCCCTTACTACGCCTCCCTTATCGGGTAGCACTTGTTCGGGCTCTCTCAGTTACCAAAACCAGAGAGAACGACAACTTTACAGAGCAACTGGTTGCACTGAGTTGTTCTTTGAGAAGCCCCTAATACCCCTATATATAGAAGGGTCATGGCACATGGTTCTCTATCCCGGGCAATTCGAGATTAAAGAAGGAGTAGAAGGGTTTGAGATTTTCCACAAAAACAACCAACTGCGTGACCTGAACCGATTGTTTCATTTCTGAAACGGTCAGTTGGGGACCTGAGCTGGTCGATTGACATGTCAACCGATCGGTTGGGGCACCACAACCAATCGGTTCAATTATGAACCGATCGGTTCGCGGCCCTGGTCAGTTCCCGATGGACTTTCCCTCTTTTGTTTCTAATTGGTACCTAATCCCAATCCTTGTTCCAATCAAATTGGGCAAGTGAAACGAAAAGAAATTTCTCACCAATCTTACTTTCCCAACTTGCTCGTTTGGACCAGTTGAGCTAATTAGTTCAACACTTGAATTGGTCATTTCACCCTGTCCATGAGCCGATCGACTCACCACCTGAGCCAATCGATTCACCAAGCTCAGCTGATCGGTTCATCACATGAGCCGATCAGTTGGGAGTGTAGATTGTGCAGAAACAGTCAATTATAGTTTCAATCAATCTGATACTCTAATCAATCGATCCAACACCTTGAATACTATGATTTTGAGATATCAATTAATTGAGTGTTTAATTGAACTACTAAACTCCTTTAGTAATCAATCTAATAATGTTTGTGGACAAAACTCCTTTTCTAGGTTAAATCCTATGCGTGTGACCCTACAGGTCCTTTTCACGTTGGCAGTGAAAGTCCATAACACTTATGACTTCACAAGAAAAGGGCGGTGCCTAGTCACACATCAGTGCTACCCAAGTGAAATAGAAAGTTGGAGAACAACTTTCAATCCTACAATCCGTGAATGGTTTTATAGTGAATGTATAATTCCTTTGTCACTGATATCCCGAATGAACTTGAGGCATGGAACAGTCATCCTGTCAACTTTCATTCACTTTCTTGATCTCATAGTAGATTGGAAGAGATATGTATGACATCAATATCACACACTGATTCACATATGCGTGCATGCCTTTCTCAATCCTACTCATCAAGTGGCCATGGATATCAAACTCCCTTAGGAGGGACAAATCCCATATCTATCACTCACCCTCAAAAGCCTCATGTGTGAAAGTCACCCAATCATCACCTTTATAACAACCCATGTTTCAGGACTGCGTTTGATGATGTCAAAGTGTACCCAACGACATGTGTTGAGTGTAGTGATTTCAGGTCAAAGAATCACATTCACCACCATCACTGTGAGTACTGACTGTGACTACCATGTCATGGTTCCATGTGTCAAACTCACGGTGGGTCTATCTGGTACACTTGTTCTCTAACAAGTACCTATGTGTTTGGTTTGATATCTCTATATCATGACTAATGAGATTCTATCATCAACCAACACCACAATCTAGTCTTGTGTGTCATTGTTGTCTATCTACCTTCCACAATGACATCTGACTACGGACATAACAAGAATATACAAACTCTCAACATCCGTATGATCTCATCGTTCATGTCCTCAACCTGAAAGCATACGTCATTGAGTACTATCATTCTCTAGACATTCAATCTGTTCTATTACTATCTCATATGACTGAACCATAAAGAATTGGAAGCTTACCTTTGATGTTTATCAAATCAATCTTAATGTATCCCATCAATCATCCCATGATTGGCTCTCAGGGCATACATACCAATAGACTCCCACTTGCACTGCGAGCAAATCACCTTTGAATCATATTCATAGTGATTTTTCAAACATGTCCCACATGTTACTGTGCTCTAGTGCCAACATAGTGAGTTATGGAAACACCTTGCCAAAGTCAGTATCAATTGCATGTCTCACATCTCTTCACTATACGTCATACGCTTGAGATGGAGCTGCCGTAATTTGCGATCTAGTATTCCTTTGCTAACCTTTAGCCACATTGCATGATCAAGGATTCCATACTTGTCATCAATGACCAGAATATCTATAGTATCCACTGCTGTTCTCTAACACACGGATAATCAACATTTCCTTTTAAACGGTTTTATTGGAACACTTCCAATTATCAACAAATTTTCACTTTTATATATCCTATATATATTTTGCAATTAATCTTCTATCCTGTTCAAAAGTTTGCATCAATGTAACTCTTTACATTGAACTCTTCATTATCTCCATATAACTAGTACTTCACAAGTACTTATCAAGTTCTTATGGTTTCCAGTAACCCTTACTGGAAGTAGACAGACATCCACTCGTCATGTCCCACATACGAGTTATCAGGATGAGCATATCATATTGTCATGTCCTACATACAAGATGATAAATGCACTTTGTTCTTGCCATGTTCATACATGCAAGATAATGGGATGATTACATACATGATAGATCCATATCTATTCTTAGTGTTCACATTCTTCATAAGAATTGAACACTTGGCCTTGGGATACTAACTCCATGTAACACAGACATGTTTTCTCCCACTGAATCTGTGCATACTGAACCCTTCAATACAGATTTCCAATGTATGCTTTCTCTTTTCAGGTCAAGAGGTTTCGAGAACTATCTCATAGATCTCTATTCCTATCACATAGGAAACATCTCTATCTTCTTTAAAGATAATTTCCACTTTGGATTTCCATTTCACATCAACATGTGGAATGTGAATACGCTCCCACTAAATCACAAATCCCTTCTTTATCTTTGACATATCAGTCAAACCCTTTGACTATATCATCAAAGTAAAGATCCAGTTTTGAGTTGCTTGTACTCAATCAATCATATTGATTAGTCCATTGTAACTTATAGACTTCATTTGCATTAGTGGATTCATAAACCTTATAGATTGTGTCACGTACACATCCTTGTTTTATTCCTCATAGGAATGCAATTTTAGTATCCATATGCCAAATGTCTTAGTCATTAAATTGCAATCAACAAGCATCATCCTTTTCAAAATGTCATCCATGTATCTTAACGCTTAAGACTTATTTGCACTTATGGATTTCCATCCGATGGGTGCTACCATAAAGGTCATACCTTATGGTTCACATGGAATTCATTTAGGATATAATGGTTATAAACCATAACTCAAAATTCGGTTCCTCATATTCATCTAGATAGTTGACTCATCACATCACCAACTCATCACATAGATAATTGAGGTGTATCTGTCAAGGATATAAGAACTCACCACCCTTGTGATTCTTAATGTCCTTTATTAGTGTAGGGCATTGTTCTGAAAAGTGGTAATCAGTGTACGGGCGGAGAGGGTACTGAATAGAGTATATAAGGTATGCGGGAGTATAAGTTGGAGAATATGCGGTTTTAATCGGTTTTGATTTTTTTAAATATTAAACATAAATATATGTAAATTATATATTAACCATATAATAATGACAATGATAAGTAATTAGAAACATTTATAAGTAATAGACTAATATTGAATTCATAAGTAGTTAGAAACATTGATGAAATTAGAGAAGAAAACATTAATAAGTAATTACAAACATTGATAAGTCATAGACTAATATCACATTAATAAGTAATTATAAACATTGATAAGTAATAGACTAATATTGCATTAATAAGTAATTAGAAACATTGATAAGTCATAGACTAATATTGCATTAATAAGTAAATAGAAACATTGACAAGTAATAGACTAATATTGCATTAATAAGTAATAGACTAATATTGCATTAATAAGTAATTAGAAACATTAATAAGTAATAGACTAATATTAGAAAAAAATAATGTAAAAAATTTATTACTAGCATTTGATTTTGAAAATCACTGATTTATCAGCCGATAATTCCCCCGAACGGCCGAATAATCAGTCCTGGACCGATTATTGGCCGATTATTCATATTCGGAGCGGTAGACCCCCAAAACCAAATATTCGGCCGATTAGGCTGATTTTCTAAACACTGGTGTAGGGTATTCTTTATTTAAGAAGAATTCAGTTATTTGATAATCATTCTCTAACTCCTTAGAGTATGATTCCTTCTTGATTTAGACATCACCATGCCTTAATCATGAGTTCACTATGATATATTATCATAATCACTCATAAGGATCTCAAACATTTGGTCCGAGTATTTCATTCATTGATCTCATAAAGAATTAACACTTTACCAAATTCATACTTCATTCTTGAACACTTCAAGATATTCAAATTGGTATTTCTCTAAACATCATTTGAAGTATTAGCATTCACTCCAATAGGTATGTAAATGCATCACATGTATTATACCTAATAGGATAATCATTCTCCCACTACCACTAGTGAAGATTGATTAATCATGTCTAAGATATTAATGTCTCTTACTGGTTCTCTAACCAAAAGAGTCTAAATTTATCCATCAAGTGGAAACTAGAAATGAATTTCTCATGATTGATGCTAATTTGATTGTTTGAGTTATCAATAACTTTTAGGTATCATTTTATCTTAAGCGTATCAAATACCACAACATAAACAAGGCATTGCCACAAAGATCATATCTTTAGAAATTGAAACATCTCTTTATTGATTGCCATCATTGTCATACAATATGCAAAAATAAAGTGTTTCTATCTATTGGCAAATATGAAATAACAGTTCATAACTGTATCACATGCCTTTAAGGCTAAAAAATAAACTAAAGTACTCCTATCTATGGCGGCAACACTTACCCCATTTATTGAGTGCTTTACACTTTACATCTTGGTATCATATACCTCAAAAATGTTACAAGTTTATTTCCATGACACCTTTATGTGGAGATGACAGTTGCATCCTTCTTCTTTTTTCTTCCAGATAGAGAGGACAATTCCTTTTCCAATGTCCTGGATTTTGACAATGGTGGCAATTTCCTTTCTTGGTCATGCCTCCCTTGGCCTTGAGAGCTGAAGACGACATCATAACCTTTCTTAGTTTTGCTCTTGCCCTTGCGCTTGGACTTGCCTTTCTTGCCCATGATCACCATCATAGACTTAGACTTGTCCTTCTTCATATGTGTCTCGGCGATCCTCAACATGCCCAACAACTCTGACAGTGGCCTATCAAAGTTGTTCATGTTGTAGTTCATCACAAACTGACTATAGGATTCTGGCAACGATTGCAGTATCACGTCAGTAGCCAACTCTTGGCTTAGCGGAAATCCCAATCTTGTCAAGTTCTCCACATACCCAATCATCTTGAGTGTGTGAGGACCAACTAGATCTCCTTCTATCATGACACACTTGAACAGTGCCCTTGAGACATCGTATCTCTCTTGCCGTGCTTGATCTTCATACATGTTCCTGAGATGCTGAATCATCTCAATGACACCCATGTTCTCATGTTGTCTCTACAACTCATGGTTCATAGAGCACAACATCAAGCACTTTGCATCAATGGCATCATCAGAATGCTTCTTGTAAGCATCCCTTTCTGCCTTTGGTGCATTAGGAGCAGGTTCCTATGGAATTGGAGTATCTAGGATATAGAGCTTTCACTCTTGAGTGAGAACAATTCTCAATGTCCTATACCAGTCGTGGAAGTTCGTCCCATTTAGCTTGTCCTTTTCAAGGATCGATTGCAAAGAAAAGTGATTGTTGTTTGTTGCCATTTGTACTACAAAAAAGAAAATATGCAATTTTAGTCCAAAACTCATTTTTGACTTATTTGATTGATTTGAAAAGTTGACGATATAATTAGGCCTTTAATTAATTATCGCTCCCACTATTTTATTTCAAATTGATAGCCCTCACCATCAATTCAGAAGATTGCAGCGTCCAATCTTCTAGTGGGCAAGATCCTGAAATCCTCTAAGTCATGGACTAGCTTGGCCTGTCACCCATAACTTAGATCTCTCAGGTAGGCAATTCTTGCCAATTGCATCATATGCAACTCTTGATAAGATGTCATATGCAACTCCTTGCATGAACATCTCCATGCCTCAAGGTGCTAGATCCTATCTAGGTCACCTTATTAAGTCTGACCCAAAGCCAACACGATGAATATGCAACCTGCTTGGGCAGACCCACACATTCATCCTTCACGCTTCCACAAGATAGACGGTGCACCACGCTTGGGCGTGCCCACACTTGGTCGATCAAGCTTTTCACATGTGTTGCATTTGGAAGGTTTCTAATACTTAATATTTAATGAGGGGTTTGATTTTTATATACATATACATATCCAATCACCACAATATATAATACGTATCATATACATGCTATATCCCACACAAAACATACAAAACGATAAAAGCGATGATTATGGCCATCCTAATGTGATTCCTCGAGCCAAGAGGAATCATGGTCATCTAGGTCTACATCACATGCAACCTATATAAGATGAACTCTGTGCTTTTCCTTTCTGGGTTTGATCAATTCATCACATGAATGATCGGCTCGCCATTAGACTGGTCGGCTGGGTGCCACCAGTCGATCGATTAGCTCCTCCAACTGATCTGTTTGCCTGGTCGTCATGCATCTCATCATGGCCGCCACCCGCTCATCTCACTCCTCGAACCAGTCATCAACCGATCGGTTCACTCCTTGAACCGATCGTCTGGAACGTCAACCGATCGGTTCGCTCCTTGAACCGATCGTCTTAGCTGTCGTCTGGATGTCCGCCGTTCTTTGACATAACAGGAAATCAAATTCTATCCTATTTTACATTGTAAAAGGAGAAACCTCGAGTTACATTCGAGGGCAGCATAGGTAGGATAGAAATCTCGAATTATTTTGAATTACATCAGGAATAGGAGAAGGAAGATCGGTGCGCAGACCGAGATGCAAGCAACCACATACAACCATACACAAATAGGGTTTATTGGCCATAACCACACTATACATCCACCACAAAACACGTTTAAGGGTGACACGTATTGAGTGCATTCATATTACATATCATATATGTTATATTGGGATTTGTGGATTTAAGATTGGACATGCATAAAGCCAATTTTATTCACATCGTATGCAATAAATAAAGGCGATAAACCAAAATCAATGATATCGATAATCCTAAAGTACAGAGCAGTTGACGTGGATTTGATACCACTGTTCGAATTTAGGGGAGGCAGAGAAGGCAGCGGAAACACAATTTTTCTCCTCCCCAAACCCAGAACAAGGAAACGCATCAACGTCTATACAATAGGAAGGGATGGTTTGTGGAATCATACCTTGTCCTGAGCCTTGCTCAACGACAATACCTCGCACCTTGCGCGGTCTTCACCTCCAGTCTTGGACGGTGTCTGTGCAGCTCCTGGTCACACTGGGACTGACAACTCCTGGTCTCATTGGGACTGTCGGGATTGACAGCTGTCCTCCGAGCGGTAGAAATCTCCGGCCTCTAAAGTAGTCCACACAGACCACCTGGAACTCCAATCTCCTTGTCCAACAAGGAATTGGAAGGAGTCACACCCTCCTATCAGCGTATTAGTCGCCAACACACTCTCCTACTACCAGTCGCTTTCTGCAGTTGTCTTTCCCTTACTGTGCCTCCCTTATCGTGTAGCATTTGCTTGGGCTCTCTCGGTTACCAAAACCAGAGAGAACGACAACTTTACAGAGCAACTGGTTGCACTGAGTTATTCTTTGAGAAGCCCTAATACCCCTATATATAGGAGGGTCATGGGACAGGGCTCTCTATCCCGGGCAATGCAAGATTAAAGCAGGAGTAGAAGGGTTCGGGATTTTCCACAAAAACAACCAACTGCGTGACCTGAACCGATCGTTTCATTTCTGAAACGGTCGGTTGGGGACCTGAGCCGGTCAGTTGACATGTCAACCAATCGGTTGGGGCACCTCAACCGGTCGGTTCATTTCTGAACTGATCAGTTCGCGGCCCTGGTCAGTTCCCGATTGACTTTTCCTCTTTTGTTTCTAATTGGTACCCAATCCCAATCCTTGTTCCAATCAAATTGGGCAAGTGAAACGAAAAGAGATTTCTCACCAATATTACTTTCCCAACTTGCACATTTGGATCAGTCGAGCTGATCGGTTCAACACTTGAACCGGTCGTTTCACCCTATCCATGAGCCGATCGGTTCACCAAGCTCAGCCAATCTGTTTATTACATGAGCCGATCGGTTGGGAGTGCAGATTGTGCAGAAATAGTTAATTGTAGTTTCAATCAATCCGATACTCTAATCAATCGATCCAACACCTTGAATACTATGATTTTGAGCTATGAATTAATTGAGTGTTTAATTGAACTACTAAACTCCTTTAGTAATCAATCTAACGATGTTTGTGGACAAAACTCCTTTTCCAGGTTTAATCCTATGTGTGTGACCCTGCTGGTCCTTTTCACGTTGGCAGTGAAAGTCCATAACACTTATGACTACACAAGCAAAGAGCGGTGCCTAGTCACACATCAGTGCTACCCAAGTGAAATAGAAAGTTGGAGAACAACTTTCAATCCTACAATCCGTGAATGGTGTTACAGTGACTGTATAATTCCTTTGTCTCTGATATCCCGAATGAACTCGAGGCATGGAACTATCATCCTGTCAACGTTCATTCACTTTCTTGATCTCAGAGTAGATTGGAAGAGATATGTATGACATCAATATCACATACTGATTCACATATGCGTGCACGCCTTTCTCAATCCTACTCATCAAGTGGCCATGGATATCAAACTCCCTTAGGAGGGACAAATCCCATATCTATCACTCACCCCTCATAAGCCCCATGTGTCAAAGCCATCTAATCATCACCTTTATAACAACCCATGTTTCAGGACTGCGTTTGATGATGTCAAAGTGTACCCAACGACATGTGTTGAGTGTAGTGATTTTAGGTAAACAAATCACATTCACCACCATCACTATGAGTACTGACTGTGACTACCATGTCATGGTTCCATGTGTCAAACTCATAGTGGGTCTGTCCGGTACACTTGTTCTCTAACAAGTACTTATGTGTTTGGTTTGATATCTCTATATCATGACTAATGAGATTCTATCATCAACCAATGACATCTGACTAGGGACATAACAAGAATATGCAAACTCTTAGCATCTGTATGATCTCATCATTCAGGTCCTCAACCTGAAATCATACGTCATTGTGTACTGTCATTTTCTAGACATTCAATCTGTTCTATCACTATCTCATATGACTGAACCAGAAAGAATTGGAAGCGTGCCTTTGATGTTTATCAAATCAATCTTAATGTATCCCATCAATCATCCCATGATTGGCTCTTAGGGCAGACATACCAACAATAAATTCCTTTTCAAGGAGTGCAATATCTCTAGCAACAAACAATTTGTTATTAGATGGATTATATAAGTAGTATCCCACTGTTTCATTGGGATTAATATTTTTTATAATTAGGTCCAAGCTATTCTAGAAACATTTTCTTGACATAAGCTTCGCAACTCCAAATCCTCATAAAGACATTTTGGGACACTTTCTGGTCCATATCTCATATGATGTCTTTTGAACCGACTTAGATGGTACTTGATTTAGTGTAAATGTGACAGTTTTTAAAGCATACCCCCAGAAGGAAGTTGGAAGCTCAGTTAAACTCATCATCGATTGCACCTGGTCCAGTAATGTGTGATTCCTATTTTTTGATACCCCATTATGCTAAGGTGTTCCAGGTGGAGTTCACTGGTATACGATCCTATGGGCTCTAAGAGGGTCCTCAAACTCTTAGTTCAAGTATTCTCCACCTCGATTAGAACAAAGTGCCTTAATAATTTTACCAAGTTGGTTCCGTACTTCATGCATAAACTCCTTGAACTTTTCAAGAGCTTATGAGTTTTGTTATATTAGATAAATGTAGGCATGCCTACTAAAGTCATCAATAAAGGTAATGAAGTATGGATACCCACCTCTACCTGTTGTTCTAAAAGGTCCACACATCAATGTGTATGCATCCTAATAGATCATTAGCCCTCTCATTGTTGCCAATGGAAGGGGTCTTAGCCATCTTTCCCAACAAACAAGATTCACGTGTCTCAAATGATTCAAAATCAAAAGAGTCTAGATAAGCATCCTTATGGAGCCTAGATATGCGATTCTACTTTATGTGACCTAGACGACAATGCCAAAGGTATGTTTTGTGTGAGTGGTTGAGTTTTATCCTTTTAGTATTAACATTATATACACATGTCTTTAGATATAACAAGTAAAGACCATAAGACATAGGGGGTCTACCATAAAAGATCCCATATTTTGAAATAGAACATCGACCACTTTTAATATGAAATTCAAATGCATCCTTGTCTAAACAAGATGCATAAATGATGTTTCTATTTATAGAAGGTACATAACAACAATTCTTTAATTCTATTACAAGCCCTGTGGGCTGAGATATACTATAGGTTCCAACTGCACTGGCCACAACTGTAGCGCCATTAGCAACTCACAGTTCCACCTTATCTTTCCCTAAAGGCCTACTTCCCATCAGATCCTACATATGAGAACATATGTGAGATCCAATTCTGATATCTAATACCCAAATTGATGAATTAGATAGATTTATCTCAATAACGTATATACCTGAAGTGGAGATCACCATCCCCATCCTTTTCTTCCTGAAAGCCTTCAAGTACAATGGATGAGTTCGTCTTGTACTTTTCTTTCTCCTTATATTAAGTGCTGAAAAGTTGGACTTAGGTTTGACCATGTAATTCTTCTCAGTCTTGCTTTGATCCTTGGACTCAGCCCCGCTGATCACCATAACGAGCTTGTCCTTCTGCACTTTCACTTATGCATGAATTGACATGGCAAGTAGTTCTAACATCTGTCCAGTCGAATTACTCACATGTTGGCATGCAATAAAACAATGATATAATTCTGACATAGTCTTTAGAATCATATAAGTAGACAACTCTTGGCTCAAGGTGAATCCTAGCTCTTCAAGATGATACACATGTCCAATTATATTGAACACATGTTCTTCTACTGAAGTTCCCTCTATCAACTTTGACTCAAGTAGCACCTTTAATATAGTGTTCCTTTATTTCCTGTCAAGGATGAGTGTTACCTTCCTAAAATGTGTCACCATCTCAAGAACACTCATATCCTCACACTGCTCATGCAACGCATAGTTCATGCAGCTTAGCATAAGTACTTTATCTCTAAGGAATCATTGGCATACTTCCAGTAAGCATCCACTTGTGCCCTAGGTGCATCAGGAGGAGGTATTTCATGCACTAGTTTGTCAAGGATGTAGAACTTGCACTCTTCATTGAGAGCCCTTCTCAAAGTCTGAAACTAGTCATGGAAATTTCTCCTGTCAAGTTTGTCCTTCTCCAGGACCAATCGCAAATCGGATTTGTTCATCATTGATTCTTCAAGAGAAAATTTGCATTTGCCAATAACCATTTTTATTTGAAAATTTTGATGATATTAATTAGATATCTAATTATGATCACTCCCACTATTTTATTCTAATTGATAGCCTTCAATATCAAGTCAGAATATTGTAGCAAACAATATTCTAGTGGGCTAAGATCCATATTTCATTAAGTCATGATTCAGCTTTTGTCGATCGCCCACAACTTGACTATTTAGGTAGGACATCATACCAATTGCATCATATGCAACTCTTGAATAGATGATATGCACAACACCTTGCCATGATCATCTGCATGCCTTTGTGCTTGGGCTCTCCAAGTCACCAGTTAAGCCTAACCCAATAGCCAATATGATAGATATGCACCATGCTTTGTGCAAATCTACATATCTACCATCACACTTCTACGAGATAGGCGGAGCACCATGCTTTGTGCAAATATACACTTAGTCGATCAATGTTTTCATGTGTATTGCTAAGGGAAGGCATCTAAGACTTAATATTTTAGTTCAGGGAGTTTGTATAAATACATATACTTTATCCAATCACTACATATATAGTACGTATCATATACATGATGTATCCCACAACAAAAACATGCAATAAATGAAAGCAATGGTTATGGCCAGTCCTCATGTCATCCCTTGAAGCTACAAGGAATTACGATCATATAGGTCTACATCACATGTAGAAACCTATTGTTGATGAAGATCTGTACTTCCCAATATGGGTTGATCGGTTCAGCTCTTGAACCAATCAGCTCGCCTCCTGGCTGTTTGTTAGGTCGTCTCACCATTCGTTTGGTCCTTCTGTCCACCATCGGTTGGCTCCTCCAATTTATCAGTTGGGCCCACCAGGTGATCGGTTTGGCTTGTCCCCCATGTCCTCCAGGGTCCTTCAGTCAGTTGACTCGTCTTCAGGGTGCCTTCATCTTCATCATAAAAGGAAAGTAAACTATCCAACTTTTACATGATTATATGGAAACCTTGAGTCACATTCGAGGGGAGAAATAGTAGGAGAGAATTAACATTACATTGTGAAGATGGGATAGAGGATCAGTACACATAGCAAGATAAACAAATAAACCAACCACATACAACCATGCACATATAGGGGTTATTGGCCATAACAATGCTACACATCCACCATCAAAACCATTTTACGGCGACGTGTGAAAATTGCATATATATATGTATATATATATAAGTTTGGGATTATCATGGTGTTCAAATTTGACAAGATATTATTCACATTGTATGCAATAATAGAATGACAAAATTAAAATATGATCCTATCGATTATCCCATACTATAGTAAATTGACATTGACTCTGATACCATTGTAGGGAAATATGGTACAGAGCAGGTAGCTGAATTTAAAATTTTATTATCATATTCCCCATAAATAATAGATCACATCAATAACTATAGTGTATGAAGGATGGTTTCTGGGATAAACCTGATCCTAGAGCAAGTCCAATGACAATCCTGGTCATTGTAGATGCACAACTCTGAATCCTAGATGCACTGGAACACGTCTGATTGCTTTGCCTCCTACACTATGCCACAGATTGTAGCCATGAACGTAATCTTCTTCAGAAGCTCATGTTATCATAGACTATTGGTTGACGTTGTCCTCTAAGTGACAAACAATGGCTTCCTACCTCTATGGTAGTCCACACAAACCGTCTAGAACTCATGCCATCCTGCTGGACCAGACAAGAAGGAGTTGTCCCTCTCACTGGCATTCTGATGCGTCCGCTAGAGGTGTTGCACACTAGCCGATTTAACTCGACTAGATGCGCCCCACGAGATCAGAACACACGGGATGTGAGATCTTGTGCTTTCAAAATTTATGTTATCCCTAACCGATTCGATCACTAAGACTAAAATAGGTCGCCCGCAAGCGTATGGGGTACTGTTGTAGTATAGATGATTGGAAAGATAGGGGTCGAACCACAGAGATAGAGGGGGCGCTAGAGTTAGACAGGGTATGCTATGTTCCTATTGCGGAACTTAGGGTTTTAGGGTTTAAAATGTTTTGATTGTTTGATTACACTAATGAATAAGTAAGAAAAGCAATATGAAATTAAGTTATCCAAAAGGTAAACTAGAAAACTATTTTAACAAACTACCTAAGAAAGAGCAAGAACAAACTACACTAGACTAAACAAGCAAGAAGCAGTTTAAGTAGCTAAGCTAACCACTAAATAGAGCAAAGACCTAAATTAACACTACAGAGAAAAACTGAGCAATTGACTAAGTTAGACTAAAGCCATTAAGCAAAACTAGCACTAACAAGCAAACAGAGCAAGATGGGGTTTAAGCAGTTGATTAGGGTAGGTGGGCTGTTTGGGGGATGAAACTTTGATATTAGTTGGGGGAGATCATTACACATGCAAGGTTCTCATTTCATATCTAGATTACCAAACCAAACAACAAGGACAATGCCATTAGAATATAGCCTATACTACTAGTAGAAGACTAGGGTTAGGTGTAATTCTAATGGGATTAGCCAAATCTAGGTTTCTAAGGTAAGTGATATTGGGAAATTGAGGGTTGAGGGTAGAGATGGGAGTAGAGATGAGGGTATATGAACTCATGCCACTAGCCACTCTAGACTTTAGAAGGCCCTAGGCAATTACATCAATCTCACTTACACTAGTTACTTAGATCTCACACTCACTTTTAGGAGGAGGGATGTGAATGTAGGAACATAGGGGGCTAGCTAGGGATCCACTATTTGGACCTAGGAGCCATTCCTAAGATTACCACATACACTCCAATTCCCCCTAGAAGCCAAGTGTCATCAAGCACCTCAAAGCAAGAAATTCATGTAAAAACACAAAGCACATACAATAAAATGGGAAATAAGATAGAAGCAAAGGCAATCATCATAGATATGAATTGAGTTCATTACAAGTGATTATCCCCCAATGTGGTATCAAAGTAACATTTAAACCCCAAACAACCCACCACAAGGGGCTTAGCTAGACATGATCAAGAAAACAAGAAAAGAAAGGGGTAGAAGAAGTAGGGACTCCATGAAGCTTGATGTAGAAGCCTCCTTCTGTATCTCCAAGCTTGTTGTAGACGTCCTCCCTCCTCCAAGGGTGCAGGGGTGCATGAAATGGTAAGGGTTTATGGATGAAAACCTAAGGAACTAGGTTTCCATGGTGGAATGAGGGTGGAAATGGTGGATGGTGAGCCAAAATGCAAAGGATTTGCACTCCAAGCTCAAGGAAGGAGAAAGGGGGAGTGTAGTAGCTGTGGGGGAGTCTAACCTAGTGCTATGGCCGCCACCCATGTATATATAGGTGGTGGTGGAAGCACTAGGGTAAGTAGGGGTAGTTTAGGAAAAGTAGTGAAAAAGTTGTGTAGGGTCGGTGATCACCACAGTCGTGGTGGGCGTGCCACAACCATGGTGAGGGTAGTGTGTAACGGCCGTGGGGGGTGAATACAGTCGTGGTATGTTAAGGGTGGTAGAAATGCTATGTGGGGAAGTGGCCACGACCGTGGCGGAGTGCCACGATCATGGTGGGTAACATGCACCACGGCCGTGTTGCGTAACACGACCGTTTTGGAGGAGGTGGAGGTGACCGTGGGAGGAGCCACGGTCATCTTGATCATCTTCGGCCACGTTCGTGGTGACTTGGCCACGGTCGTGGTGACTTGGAGGAAATCCCTATTGGAAGCTCACTTCTTGATCAATAAACGCACGACCGTGGGAGGAGCCCACAACCATTTTCTCTTCTCAAGGCCCCGACCGTGCTGATGGCCACGGTCGTGGTGTCTTCACTGGCCATGGTCATGGCTGGGAGTCCACGGTCATGGGCGATCTATACAAATCCCTGTTGAAACTATTGGATCTTGACAATAAACGCACGACCGTGGCATTGTGGCCACATCTGTGGTGAGGCTTGCATGACTTGATTTCACTTATGACTTTGTCATTTTCTGATGTCTTTGGTTGGGGGTGATTCTTGGCCACTAGAGGTAGGTTGAGGGAGACTTTGGGGCCTTCTTTGGGTCCCTCCTTGAGTGGGGGAACCCTAGAACTCCTTCTTTCTCTCTCTTCCATCTAAGCATGGTCCAAGTACCTGAAAAATAGTGCAAAAAACATCCATAAGCATATTTGCAATGATAACCATATTAGGGGGAAACACTTGTAATCTAAGACGTTTAGATGTGATTTAAATACAAAATGTCACAGGATGGAGCCCTAAAATAGGGATACATCACATACTAGTTGCCAACTTGCTCTCCCACCATGACAACTCTCAATTGTTCTCTCCCTTGGGTATCCCTTCCTAGTTGGGTAGGACTTGCCTGGGTTCTCATGGTTACCACACCCTGAGAGGACAATAGTTGTCAGAGGAACTGATTCTCAGTTGTTTGTGTTGTGTTATGGGAAGCCCCCAGTATAGAGACCAGGTTCAAGGTTTGCAGTTGCTATCCAATGCAAGATTAATGTGCAGGAGTGGAAAGGACAGGAAGAACTCAATTTTTTGCAAAAATTCTAGAAATTACACAACTTGCAACAACCAAAATGGCTGTATGGCTCAGCTCGACGGTTGTTGCACTATAAGACGGTCATTTTGTAGTTTCTAGTTGTGCAAAAATTTGGCAAATTGATTCCCATCAATGTCAGACATTAATTTCCTTATGCAACAAGTATTGCTCAAGCAAAATAAATAGGAAAACATCTAGAACCTTCCTTGATCGAGCTGGGCCATCTCACCCATGCAAGACGACCATCTTAGTTCACTTAAAAGGTCGTCTGGTGACCCAAGTCGAGCCTGTTTGGTCAAGTCAGTTCATTTCTTTGCCAATTTCAACTCCCAGCCTGTCCAACACCCAGACGCCCATCTCAACTCTTGAGACGGTCGTCTCAACACTTGAGATGGGTGATTGGTAATACTGTCAGCCTATTTGTTGCCTGAATCAAATGCCTAAACACTTTAGCACTTAATTCAACCATCATTTGATATCTGAACTCCTCTTTTAGATCCAAACCTATGTGTGCGACCCTATAGGTCCCATCATACATTGGTAGTGAATGTCTATAACGGCTTATGCCATCACATGCAAATAGTGGTGGCTAGTCACACATCATTGCTACCCAAGTAAATGGAAAAGTTGGTGAACAACTTCAACCTACAAATTGCAAATGTTGTTATAATGTTTGTATAGTTCCTTTATCACTGATGTCCAGATTGAACTAGAGGCATGGAGAAGTCACCCTCATTATTGCTCAATCCTTTTCTTGAACCAAGAGCAGACTGTCTGAGATATATGTAAGCTCAATATAAAAAATTGACTCACATGCACATGACCATGATTTTCTTAGTCTTGCTAATCAAGAGGCCTAGGAAATCACACTCCAGTAGGAGGGACAAATCCCATGTCTATCACTCACAGTCAATCCCCATGTGTTAAAGTCACCCAATCATCACCGTTATAACAGCCCATGTTTCAGAACTATGTTTGATGATGTCAAAGTGTACCCAACGACATGTGTTGAGTGTAGTGATTTCAAGTCTAAGAACCACAACCACCACCACCACCATCATTGTGAGAGCTAACTATGACTTCCATGATGATGGCTCCCATGTGTTAGTCTCAAGGTGGGTTTGCCCTTTACACTGTTCTCTAACATGTATCTATGTGCTTGATTTGATATCGCCATATCATGACTAATGAGATTTAGTTATCAACCAACTCACACTCTGATCTTATGTGTCATTGTTGTCTATCAACCTTCCATAATGACAACCGATCAAGGACATAATGAGAATATATATATATATATATATATATATATATTTATATATATACTCTTAATATATGTATGATCTCATCACAAGGATAGTAACTTGAATACATACGTCATTAAGTAATATAATTCTCTAGACATTTATAATGTTACATGATTATCTCGTAATTGAATTAAATAGAATAAACTGGAAGCTTGCCTTTTATTAATAACCAAATAGTTTTTACATGATATGCCACTACAATCATCACATGATTGGGTCTCTGGGCATACATAAGCAACACCTTTAGGATAGGTAGATCTTATTATAAATTTCAATCAATTTATTTCCAAAAATTTAGGATATTGTGACAGAATGCTATCTAGTCAAACTTGTTTTCAACCAAAATGCATTGCGATTGAACTTTAGGTTGACCAAGACAATATTGTTAGACCAAAAGAGGTCTTAGTGTTGTTTCAGTCAAACTTCTTTATGACCAAGATGCACCTTGATGAATCTTCTTTTCAACTAACTATCAATCTATAGTAAATTTCAACAAGTGAGCAATTAACCATTTAATCCCACTAGCCATTCTATAATTGCTAGTTTTCCACCAAACTTGTCCTAAACACTCCCAAAAACTATCTTAGCTATACATAAGTGTTTCCTTTATACAGGAGTTCCTTGTGGACACTAGTGGACACTTGAGCAAGCCATATACATGCTATCTTTACAAGCTTTAAATATCCATTTGCCATCAACTACATCCAATCTAGTCTAAGCTATAGCTCAACATTAGTGTCCTACTCCACCAAATATATCATTTCTTGAAATTTGAGGAGTTGATCATTGTTTGTTCATAGTGCTACAATTATAATCTTTGTGAAAGGAGTTGTATTTTTTTGTCCCTTCTTGTTCACTGTTGGTTCCATTCTTCGTGTTATTTCTTACGAGAAGGTTGTGACGGAGCTTGTATGGAGCTACTTCTTGTGAGAAGGTTATGTCCAAAGGTGGTGGAGGTAGATTGCGATCCTCTTTAAACAAGATGGTCTTTTAGCATCCCACAAAGAAGATAGTAGTTATCCTTGAGATGAAAATGAGTTTTATCTTGTGCCACAAAATGCATCGTTAAATTGTTTATTTTGTATAAGTATAGAAAAAGTATAAAATATGGGTTGGAAATAACTAGTTAGTTGACTGACATCATTTAGGATGAAACCACTCCACATGTTGTGTTATCTTGTGGTTTTCTATTTCTTCTCCATTACTTGATTTACTATTTCTGTAGTTACCTTTTTTTTGTAATAATATAGATCTTTTATTGAGCCTACTCTCTATTGTAGGAGAAAAGGTTTTGAATGTCTACATTAGTGCTCATAGTGAGCTAGATCCGACTGCTAGTAGAGAAAGATAAACTTGTGGAATAAGACCAAACATGTTTTGCTATATAATCAACCACACTATTTTTGTCTATAGGTATGTGCTTGATGGCAGCTCCTTCACTTTTGTTTAGAAGGTTTTTGATCTTTGTAACATAGGGTTTGAACTTCCATATGGAGTCACTGTAGGAGGACACCATTTTAATAACTTGTTAAGAGTCATAATGAATGAGGATGTGCCGCCAGTTCCTTGAGATAGTCCTCTAGTCCATTGATGATTTCCTAGAGCTCGGCCTCATAAGCACATGGAATTCTCAACTATAATCCGTCCCCATAACAACATATGCCTAAGTGATTGACCACATGGATTCCTATTCCATTGGCCATAGATTGCTTTCTAAGGGATGCGTCCACCATGACATAGTAGTTAAATCTGTGGAGTAAAATAGTCTCATGTTGATGTCTTGTGAGTTGAGAGCATGCCTTGTAGGTTAAGGTAGAATTTGTTTGGATAGACATGGCACAATTTCCTATGAATTTGGCTTTAGTTGCTACAGGTTTCAAGATGCCATCATGGGATTGCTCATTTCTACATTTCCATATATACCAACAAGTAATCTAGAGAATGGGAGGAGATGCTTTGAAGTCTTTAGGCACTGTGGTGGTCACAGTTGAGATCCACTCATCTTCTATGAGAGAGAAAAAGGTCATTATTTATCTTTAGAGTGAGCCAAATGGCCCTACTATAAGTGTAGTCTCTAAGAGCATGCACTATGGTCTCCTGATCATTTTTGCAAAGTGGGCAAGTTTCACTTATGTCCATGTGGCAGCACTGCTTCTCCATGTTTGTAAGGAGAGATTTGGTTGAAGGAGCCAAGTGATCACCCGCATTCTAGCCAAAAGGGGTGTGGCCCAGATGTTTCTCTAGTTATTTGGAGTTTGAAGTTCTTTGTGATCGCATATCTGGATGTCAAGTTCCCACATTGTTCTAGGGGCCAGCCCCAAAGATCAGGGTTGCCTTCATCGAGTAGTGTTGGAATGGATTGAATGCAAGTCCATGTGGGTTGAGGAAGGTACTGGTGAATAAATCCCTAGTCCCAATCACCATTAAGTTTCATAGATCCAACATTTAATGTCTCGAGCTCAGTAGGTATTTGAAAGTTTGGGTGAAACTCTACAATTGACTTTCTAAGAATCCATCGATTTGTCCAGACAGAGGTGGAGGTGTTGGGTTTTATGGAGAAAACAAGCACAACAGAAGACACAAAAATAAATTTCTACGCAACCCAAAATAAGATCTCATCGACAACAGTGTATTCAAAAAGAGTGTTCGCGGGATATGCCTTATCGTGAAGCAAATCTGGTGATGTCCCGCTGCACGATGGTGTGCAACTATGATTGGCTACACAGACAATACTTCTCTCATGTTTGCTGAGTGCATCATGGGAAGATCCGATGGCGCTCCTTTCGTGCGTTGATGTATGCCGCTCATAGTACGTATGGATGGTCATTGACATCCTCCGAACGTAGGTGTCTCAGCCTCTACGTCTCTACTTCGTCCACACAGATGGACTGAAATCCATGTCGCGCTTCCTAAGTCAGTGGGAAGGAGTAGCCTATGTGCGGTGACGTGCTAGCATTGCGGTGCTCTCCTTTCTCTCCTGAGGATGGTGATGGATAGGGTTTACGTACATGAGCGTAAACTAAAAAGCCCCTCTCAATATCTTATAAAGATATCGGCCATCAAGACCTATTAAATAGGAGACAAAAGGAAGAAGGGTTTCCTAAACCTATAGGTAAATAGAAAGACTACGTTAATTAAAATGCTCGTGGATTAATTAGAATATTCTAGAATTAATTAATTAACCAAATAACCGTATTAATTGATTAATAAATATCTGACTCCATGCAATTGCTCGGGATGGCTCTATGGGCATATATACCAACAGGAGGCACCATCATTAACCACTTTGTGGCTTAGGTTTTGGGTGATGGGAATATGTTTCTTGATAAAACTCCATGCAGAAGAGCCAGGCTTCTTGGTGATGTTCCCATTACGGATATATTTTCCCTTCATGATCTTTACCCAAAGTTTGGAAGGGTGGTTGAGGAAAGACCAAACATTTTTAAGCATGAGTGCTTGGTTTTGGTCACGTCAATCCTTGATTCCAAGACCTCCAACATCTTTGTGTACGGTGACCTTCTTCCATGATACTAAGGGCAATTTTCATTGATCATAGTTCCCAGACCAAATGAATTTTCTAGCATGTCTATTGATATCATCACATAATGAAGGTGACATTTGCACAAATTGCATCGTGTGGGTAGGGATTTCTTGAAGAGTTGTTTTATCTAGGGTGATTCTGCTTACTAGAGAAAGGTGTCTCATAGACCAGTTGCTCATGTGATTCTATATAGATGAGATGATACTTGCATGCATCTCCTTGTTAACCCAGTGATGAAGAATGGGTACTCCTAGGTATTTGCCCAAATTAGACGTCCATGGAATGCCCAATTTCCTACTAATATTGCAAATAGTGGGTCTTGATGTGCTTGCACTGAAGACGCATTTGGATTTTTCGATTGAGATAGCTTGTCCAGAAACCTATGCAAATATTTCCAAGATGTCATTTATGACCTCTTCCTGGGAGGATGAGGCCTCACCCATTAGAAGGATGTCATCCACAAAAAGAACATGAGAGAGTTTTGTACTTCCTCTGGATAGAGTCATGGGCTTTCATTTTCCTTGAGTCACATCATTTGAGATTTCCTGACTGAGTCATTCCATACACAGAATGAAGACATACATGTTGATTGGATCGCCCTGTCGAACGCCTTGAGAGGCCTTGAAAGAAGGTAGTGGAACTCCTTCCCAAAGCACTGAGGTGGATCCATGTGTAATGATTTGCATGATTATACTACAGATGTTTGTTGGGAGACCTATTTTGTGGAGAGTATTCCTTATAAATTCCCAATTCATGTAATCAAAGGCTTTGGATAAGTTGAGCTTGATGCACATCTACTTTTTAGAGGAAGTTTTGGATTTCATAAATTGTATAACTTCTTGGATGAGCAGGATGTTATCACTGATAAGACTCCCAAGAATGAAGGAAGATTGAGTTGGAGATATCGATTCATTGAGCAGAGGTTTTATGCGTTCAACCAAGACCTTGAAGATGAGCTTGAAGCACCCATTGTTCAAGGAAATCGGGCGGAGTTCACCACAACTTTGAGGGATTTTGACTTTGGGAATCAGTACCATATTAGATTTTGCTAACTCGTGGTCAATTCTCTTTGTGAAAAAAAACCTTGTGGAAGGTTTGTATAATCGAATCACCAACTTTGTGCCAATTGTTCTGTAGAATTTTCTTATAGACTCCATATGGTCTAGGAGCTTTAGACGGAGCCATGAGGAAGAGGGTGCTTCTGATTTCATCAGATGTTGGCATAGTTGAGATCTAGTTGTACTCATCAACATGCATAGGCGGGAAGAAACCTACATAGGTAGCAATGTTCAAATGATCGGATCTCCAGGGGGCGGTAAGGAGGTTGGATAAGAAGTTGATGATGAGGGTCTAAATGTCTTGTGGGGAGGATACCCAAGCGCCTATTGCATCCTCAATCTGGTGATATTGTTGTAATGGCAGTGAGCTTTGACATAAGAATGAAAGAGCTTGGTGTTATTATCACCAAGGGTGAACCAGTCTATATGGGCTCTCTACTACCAATCAGCTTCCTCGTACAAAAGGAGTTGATTGTATCTCTCCTGTAAGCATATAAAGTCATCTGTGAAATTATGAACATTTGATGTTTGAGAAGATACCTGACATGTATTAATACAACATAATAACATACCTTTGTCCTTGTGATGACTATTGATTCTTTGACGATTCCACTTCTATGAAACTTCTTTGAAGGCATTAAGAGCTTCACTAAAAGGAGCATTGATGTTCCATTTGGGAAGCATGTACGAATGGAATGAAGGGGTCAAACGCCAACTTGCTTTAGTCTTGAAGGCAAATTTCTTCCTTGAAGAGGCAATATTATTACAGAGGAGAAAAGGATTATGGTCAGAGTTGACGTGGGGAAGGATTGTGATTATCACTTCCAGGTATTTATGTATGCACTCCATATTAACAACTACACAATCCAATTGCTCCTGGACTCACCCCCTATGGAAGGTGAAGAATTGGCCTTGGCTTCTTGTGGCTGAGAGACCAGTGTTCATAAGGCATTCATTGAAATGACTCGAGGCATATTTGTCAAAGTAGGTTCCACCTTTATTCACTAAAGTATCCATCATAGTATTGAAGTCTCCTAGTCCTGCCTAAGCAGAGGAGATGGTGTTTGAGAGTTCTTCCAAATGGTTCCACAAGAATCTATGCTTGATCAGATTTGAGCTAGCATAGACCACAGTAAGGTACCATTCATCATTGACTTTACAGTGAATAAATTGTTAATGATTGCATAGAATCTCAACGTTACATCTTAAATTATCCCACATAAGTGAAATACCTCCTGAGAAACTAATGGACTCAACTCTATGAGAGGTGGAGAAGCCCACCTTCCAGATAATATCTTCAGCAACTGAGCAACTACAACTAGGTTCTATAATTGCAAGAATATGGAGTTTATGGGAGAATTTTAGATCTTCAATAAGGTAAATTTTCCCCGTTTACCTACACCTTGGATGTTCCAACAATAAATTTTCATTTAAAATAAGGAGGATGGGGGTGGGGAGTTAATTGATTGCAGCACACAGTCCCACCGTCTGGGTGTCTTCAACATCGTCAACATTCATTGAATTATCTTCTTGAAGGGGTCCTCATCGTCTGCAAACTCTAGAGTTCGAGCTACCTCTGCAATTCTAGAGAGTGGGGGATTTGCTTCTTTTGTGGGTGGGTCTTGGGTGTGCCCATTCTCCTACACTCTGTCTGGGTTTTGGGAGAACTGATATATGATTTTATGATTTCTCAGTATCATGAATCCATTGCCTCCCTGGCATTGTCGTAGGAAGAGTGAATGTTGATGAGTGCTTGCATCTTCCTTAAATGCCTAGAATTGGTAGGAGTCATTAGGAATAAAGGAGGTTGGCCTCCCTTTACTAACTTCATCTTCACAAAGAAGGACTATAGTGTTCGCCTGGGCTTTGTCTGCAAATTTTGTGGTAGTATCTTTGGATGTTACTTTGTTGGCCATAGAGCCCTCAGTCTGCTTCTTGTCTCGATGCTTTTTCTTTTTGTTCATTGATGTTTCCCAGTGATTCTCCTCATCAGAGGCCTCATTATTGGTTATAGGAATCAGGAAACTATCCTTGAAGGCCTTATCTGCCGATTTCCCTTGTACCTTTTGTGAAGCTTTGCTCTGTTGAGGGGGATTTCGTCTCTTCAACTTTTGAGCATGTATTGCCATAGTGTACATGACACCGGTCAAAGGAATAGGGATTGATGAGGATGTTGAGTCAGGTTGTGGAGACTGAACGAACTTGCATTTTGCATCTGTGTGCCCTACCCTGCCGCACTTCATGCAAACCGATAGTAGATTTTCGTATTGTAATTTGATTTTCATATTGTAATTTGAAGTGTTTGTTGTTGATGAAACAATAGGGAGTAGGGGTTTGGAAATCTCCACCTCAACTAAAATTCTTGTGAATTTTCCCTTGTGTCCTTGAGAGGTATTATAATATATCTTGATAGTTTTTCTGATGAGATTACCCATGATCCATACAAATTTGTTCTGGTAGGGAAATACCGATAGATGAGGAACCCTAACCCACACCACCAATTTCCTAGGTATTGGGTTCGACGGCCTGAAGGAAGGGGACTAGGACTGGATAGAGAGGTAATTCCCAAAGATCATCTAGGGCCCGCCCATCATGGCGATCAAGAAGTCTACCTCATTAGTGAATTAGACTATGTAGTAGCCTTGCTCCAAGTCTATAACCCTAAATGACTCCTTTAGGAACCATGAAGATTGAATCTTGTTGACCAATACATGAAAACTAAGGTTGATGCATATTGCTTTAACAACGCTACATACTTCCATGGTTCAAGCAGAGGCTAGATTGCTTCACGACGAACCATGATTGAGGGGAGGATGTCGGTCAGATCTACTCAGATGTCAGTGTCTTTGATGAGATTTGGGGATATAGGATTTAAGTATGTTAGCATGCTGCCTACTCTTCCAGTGGTCGCATCTCTGTAGGAGGGTTTTGCAAATCCATCATTTGATTGTTCTATCTCCATATCTGCATCTCCATCATCCTACTTGCTTGCATCATTCGGCGTGGAAGTGTTCTCTGAGGATTGGGTTTGGTGCACAAAACCACGTCCGCCACAACCTCTTCCACGATCGCCTCCACCTCAACAGACAAACCCTACTTCCGCCATCTTCTCCCTGATGAACCTTTATTAATCAAGTTACATTTAACCAACCTTGTGTTTTGAGTTATAAAAATTAGATCTATTCACTTCACCTCCACTCAAGAGATTTTAATTGGTACTAGAGTGAGGCTTCCAAGAGATCCAATAGGCATTAGATATGGGGAAAATCCTACTGGGCCAAATCAACCTTGAAGGAAGATATGTCCATCAACCTACTATCTTTGATGGCTCCAACTATACATATTGGAAAAGGCGCACACAGTTATTTATTGAAGGTATTATCTTTGATCTTTAGAATATGGTATCCTACCATATCTTCCTCCTACAATGGAGATTGAGGTATGTGATGCAGATACAATAAGAAATGCTAAATTGAATGTAAAAATTGTAAATGTCTTATATTCTTTCTTATCTCTTAGTGAGTTTAATAGAATCTCTTCCTATGAAACTATTTATGATATTTGGAGAAAATTATGTTACTCATGAAGGATCAAAGCAAGTAAAGGATTACAAGAATTATTTTACATGTAAAATATGAAACTTTTATGAAATGTGCTCTAGATTTACTTCTATTGTAAATGATATGCCATCTCTAGAAAAGAATATAGAAGATCATGAGATTGTTACTAAATTTTTGCATTCTCTAACCTTTAAGTATGAAAATAAAGTTAATGCCATAGAAGAATGTTCAAATTTCATTACTTTGCTTCTTGAAGAAAGTATATGTAATTTATAGACATATGAAGTCAAGATCCAAGAGCTGAGATGGAAGAGAAGAAGGAAATCAAGCCAAGAAAAATAGTGTGGTACTCAAATTAAGGGTGCCAAATTAGTCATCAAGTGGCACATCTAGTAGTGAGGAAGAAAATAATTACAAAGGTAAGAAGTTAAAATTCTATTCTAACAAAAATTATAGAACTAACTCTACTAGATGTCATTCTTGTGGGGAAAAGGGACATTGGAAGGATGAATGTCCAAAACTCTAAAATGAGAAGAAGAATTCCTAGGACAAGAATAAGAAGTCATATCATGATTCTTGGGATTCCTCTACAAATCTGGTATCAAATGATGAATGAAGTTTTCAATATGTAGTTGAATGCCTAATTGTCAAACATAATGAATATGATGAACAAGAGAAAGAAGGTGCAAAAAGTGATGATAGCGAGGTACCTTTTTCAACCTTTTCAAAAGATGAACTTATTGAAATTGTTGAACTTACATAAAAAGGTCTAAAAATATAATAAAAAGAAAAATACATTATATACTATTGTTGACTCTTTAAGTGAAGAACTTAAAGAACTAGATGATCCATATGTTGGTGAAAAGAAAAGAACATATGAGCTTGTTTCTCAAATTATTCCTTGCAAATTCAAGTTTATACTCTTTTTTATAAGTTGAGTAATTTGGAGAAACATACTACTAATTTCTCACATTTTGAGTATGATCATATTCTTGAAACAAATGATGTGTTAAATGATAAAATTGATATACTTGAAGAGAACATTGTTCGCATTAGAAAATGCTTAATCTCTCTAGTAAAGACTCATTGATGCTTGCCAACAAAAATGAAAATCTTAAGAGATCTTTGGATATATCTAAAAATAGTAGAAATATGTTTTTTATTTATGAGAAACCAACCTTGTAGATGAGCCACTTAGTGACTCCCCCAAATAGAATAAACTTGCAGCCCCATCCCCAGATACCCACACATCGGGGGCCATTTTAATTTACATAGTAGGTTGGCCTGTGTGATAGGATAAATCATTTCATAAATGCACGACTAGGGAGTCAAACCATTGTCCCTTCACTTGGGATCCCATTAGTTTGCCATCCAAGCTACCCCTCTCTAACACAGTAGAAATATGTCGATAGTATATTGCCTTCTCACAATGATCAAGCAAGTACAAATGGTCTTGGTTACATTCAATAAATGAATATAGGAAGAAGAAACAAGGGCCTATATTTGTAAAACTAAATGGTAGTTAGTCTTTATAAATTATACATGCTATAAGCTTTTCTTATGGGACATGTGGTCACTCTTCTTTATCATCCCCTTTTAAGAGAAAAAGTGACAAAAAACATGCTTTGGATACCTAGAACTACTCTCTAAAGAAGGTGTATAACATCATGGGCTTCATTGGATATCAATTTTGATCATGACATATATGCTTTCAATTGGTCTATACTTAATGTTTAGTTTTTAATTGGTTATTATATATGTTGTCAATTGGTAGAGATGTATTTCTGCTAGATTAATTTTGCAGTAGACTGCCTCTGGGTCAAAATGGTGTTCAACCAAGGGGTAATTTGGTTGAAATAAGATTGAAATTTTGTGTGTGTGTCAAGTTTCAAATGGCTATCTTCAAATTGGTATTTATAGTTGGTTTTATCATGTTTATTGGTCTCTCAAGTCTAAAATAATTTTAAATGTTGTAAGTGTAGTTTTTGTTCATTACTGGATATGATTATCTTAGTGGTTAGTTCTTTGTTTGAAATAAATTTTTATGAGTATGAGATTAAGGGGGAGCACAAATCATGTGGTTTATATTGCTACGTTTGTTATATCATGTTCTTAATGACTTCTCTGTATCAATTATGGGCTTAACATCCCTTAATATTGGTCTAGAGATTCGTTTTGACCTTAATTTATGCTTAATGACATATCACTATCATGAATGACTTCACATTTCTGGCATTGGTATTGGGACGTCTTTTAGATGCATAATGGTTTTTTTATTTTTTTGTTTCTTTGACAATCATAGAATCAACATCGCTTGTCATTGAAATAGAGGATCTTTCTTGATTTATTTATTGTTCTTAAAGGGGTTTATGGAAGTTTTGCCTTATGGTCATTTTATATCTTGAAGGACTTAACATTATTGTCATTTATATTGAGACATATCAAAACATGTTCCTTGATCTATTTATGGCTTTTTGTATATCATGCCCTGTAATGTATATTTTACTTTCACTTTTTATTCTCTTGCTAAATGGGTATAAGATCTCCCCTCCATATGATTATATTTTTGAGGGGTGGGGTAACTCCTTGAGGAGGAGTTTGATAAGTATGCCCACATTTTTTACTTTGCAAAAGAGGGAGAAAAATCTGTGATATAAATTTTCCTATTGTTTAAAACATTAAAGTTATGTTGCTCACAATTTTTCTATCTCAAATTCATCTTATGAAAATATTTGTCTTCATCAAAAAGGGGGAGATTGTTGGCTTTTTGGATAAGCCACACTCTAACTTTGATGAGGAAAATATTTGTCTTCTCAAAAAGGGGAGATTATTGTCTTTTTGGATATGTCGCATTCTTATTTTGATGATGAAAATATTTTTCATTAGTGTTATTAATGTGTGAATTATATGTTTTAGGTTATTGAGGAACTTAGAGAATATCCAACATCTAATAATGTACAAATATATGTGTGTTTGGATGGTTGTACATCAAGTTGTACCTAGTTAATGACTTGTATAGGTGCTAATTTTGCAGCTTGATAGGAATGTGTAGCAACAACTGATGGTATGCTTAATACTATACTAAAACTAGTTGTATACTTATATACACCCTTTAGGATAGGTAGGTATCATTGAAAAATATATTTGACCCAATTTCCAAAATTTAGGACTTATTGGAACAAAATGTGATTTGGTCAAACTTCTCTTTTATAGAAATGCATCCAAGTCAAACTTTAGATTTACCAAGACATTACTATTATAAAAAAGGAGGTCTCAGTAGTGTTTCAGCCAAAATTCTTTTTGAACAATATGCATCTCAATGGTACTTCTTTTCAACCGACTGTTAGTCTGTAATAAATTTCGTCAAGTGCGCAATTAGTTTTTTTTAATACCACTAGCTATTCTATAACGGATAGTTTCCCACTAAACTCTAAATAAACACCTGAATAGCTATTTTATATATTTCTAAGTGTTTCCAATATATAGGAGTGCCTTATGAACACAAAGAGAACACTTGAGCAAGCCATCCACATCTTATACTTACAAGCTTAGAATATCCATTTGCCATCTCCAAAATCAACCAAGCATGTAATATATATCTCAACATTATGTCCTACTCCTCCTAATATAGCTGTCACACCCTGATCTCACACTAACCACTAATCACGAGATTAGGGCGCGACGGAGGGATTATCACATAAACAAATCACTAAGAACTTTTCCTTTTTAAAACCTCGTAATGATATCCGGATTATTGCTGTAAACTAAAACATAAATAACTATTGCAGAAACATTTCAATCAAACTGGCTAGAGAACATAAACAGAGTTTACAACATGTAACATTGTTTAACAGAAAGTAAAACATAACAGTTAATTTACATCTTTCACTCATTCGCCATACATACTCTCTCTCATCCACACCATGTTCCAAGGACCGAGGGGAAAGGACTAAGAGACCACTATCTAACTAACTACATATACCTTCTACTGACTAGGGTGGTAAGATCCTTCAGATTCCTGGAACCTATCGCTGACCTGAAAATGTTTGAGTAGAGGAGTGAGCCTACTCGCTCAGTGAATAGTTTTTCATTTAACTATCACTAAACAACTCGTCAAGTTTATTAAATTGAAATTAAGCATAAGAACAATATTATACAGAGCAGTTCTAATGACATAGCAGATTTTACAGATAATAATCACATTTCTATACAACAACAAATATCGCATAACTGTAAAGCATAAAATATCAGAAACTACATATCTTGAATAATAAAGCAATTATTGAGAACTAGCGTAGAAGTTCTAAACTCTTAACATATTAATTTTACTGTGATCCTATGTGAATGCATTTTAGTTATGCCCCAAACATATGCAGCACACTCTGCATATGAAGATATGTAGCGAACTACGATCCCACCATACAAGACTTAGCGACACACCCGAGAAATGCTAAGTCTGACTTCTCGTCCTGGTCTGTACAGGACTCTCAGGCTCACAAGGCCTCACTGCACTAACTCTGAGTGCTCTGGACTCCTCCCGCAACCTGTAGTGCACAGTCGGAGGGTCTCTAAGTCTCCGATGCCTGGGCGTATCCCCAGGGCTGACCAGGACATTCTCTCGGATCTCCGATGCCTGGGCGTATCCCCAGGGCTGACCGGAATCCTACCTCTTAGACTTCGTGTCACCGAGACATTCGGTATTTGTTGGACACGAGTCTCCGATGCCTGGGCGTATCCCCAGGGCTGACCGTTTTACCCCAAAGGTACAGACCGCGCAATGGGGTTCTACGGTGTTGGGGCACCTAAGTCTATTAACTGATTAACATATAAACACTTAAACAGGAATATCACATTTACTGACTGCAGATCAAATCACAATACACTGTCATTCTAAAACTGTCTGAGCAATATATTTCAAATCATTGTAATTTCTGAGAAATTCTCATACCATGCATTCAGAAAAATTAGAAATGCATAAATACCCCAACTTATTTCAATTTGGCACATACATAGCGAATTTACGCAATTGAACATCTTATTGCACAAATTAAAGAAACTTACTTCACATATGAGAATCATACTCAACATTTGTCAATTCTCTAAAATTCTCGAAAAACGTGCACATTAATCCTAATCCTGGTTTGTGCATCACTTAACTCAATTAAGAGTTAATTACCTATCACAACACAATTTAATAACAATACTTGAGAATTTCTGGTAATATTTCAGAAAAATGTGCCATTTCATGTAAATATCAATTTACACATATTAACGTCAAAAGATATATGCAATTAGGGTTTTATTGCATATTTTTTATTTACTCATATCAACTTTGAAATCATACATCTAATAATTTATCAAAAATCCTTATTGTCTGGGTTCATACCCAAACCATTCCATTTTCAGACATGAATTTCTAATTTCAACATTCAAATAAGCAATTTAGTTTCCAATGAACCATATAAATCTACCGATTCAATCCACACTGATCAATTGCTAAATTTAATCATATAACAACGTCTAGAAGCAGTTTATGAAATAAAAAGTCGGGCGACGCCAAACGCTGCCCTACGCCTGATAACACCTGTTATCAGCGTAATTCGCGCACAAAATAGAAAATATTCAAACGCCTGAGTTTATTAATGATAAATAAATGAAACCCCACTCACAGTGGTTCGGGATGTCCGGATTCGTCCGGAACTGCGTTCAAGGCCGGATTTTGGGCGATTTCGGATCGTCTTCTTCCTTTGATTTATTGGTTTACTGTTCGTGCAATTCAACAGCAGATCAGTTCCTTTACGATCAGATCTAAAATTGGCTCAATTGATAGATGGATCTTGGCTAACGACTATGGAAATCCTAATCTGGACCTCAAGCTGAAATCAAGGCAACGTTCTGGAGTACTGGTTGCCCCCAAAAGCTCCTCACGAATGAACTGGATATCGTGGCTTTACTGCTGCTGCTCGAACATGACTGGGGCGCCACCCCTGCTACTTAGGCACTGTTCCTTGGTGGTTGAGCGCCGGGATTGAGTGAGGTAGGAGATGGATGGAGCTCGACTGCTCCCTTTCTAATTCCTAAACGGCCACCCTTGTTGCTGCTCCTAGCGCTGGGCGTTGCTACTTGGTTCAGACCTGCTACACACAAGAAGCAACACACACGTTTAGGTTGAAAAGAAGGGCCAGCTGAACCAAATCACGACTATTAGCTGCGGATCCACGCTTGAACCACAAGGCTGAGCTCCTTGGCGCCACTGGGTCATCTTTCTCCTAGGTTCCGCCTTGGAATTAACCAGATTCAAAGTAGGGCGCCGACCCTGCTAAATGGAGGCGCAGGTGGAACAATAGTGGCAGAATGTTGGGGTTTCCTGCCTTGGGCCCTTGGTCGGAGTCGAGGGCAGCATTTGGTGGTGATGGCCGCACCCAGCTACCCCTGGCCGGCGTTGCTGCAGCTGCAGGTGCTGCTTCAGGCCGATGATGCCATACTACAGGTCGGGCACTGTTAGAGCAGGGCAAATGAGAAAGAAGGAGGAAGGAGAAGGTAGAGGAGGGGTGGGCGTAGCCAATCGGGGCTAAGAGGCCAAAAATTGTTTGCCCTAGCTCACGTTGGTCCGGGGATGATGGAACTGCTGAGCGCCGCTTTGCGGCTGCTCTGCTCTATCGGGTGAAAAAAAAGAGATCGCGATAAGGAAGAAAAGGAGGAAAAGGGCTTATAAACAAAATATTTGAAAAAATTGCAAAATAAGCCCAAAAGACTTGAAAACGTCATAACTAACACATCGGATACGTGATTTGGATAATTTCTTTTGCATCAATTCAAGCACGAACTCCTCTATCTACTCAAGGCATGAAAACATACTAATTAGACTGTCTCACTGGATCAAATCTCTAATTGAAACAGTGAGTACTTAACTTGATTAACCTAACGATCAGCATTCCTATTATCGTTAATTACCTCAGATAAATAAATCTCACTATTTATTCATGACTTAGCTTATCTTAATCAACCATGCTATTTAATAATATACTCAACACTAATCAAGGTGTTTCATGTTAATTGAGGTATTTATTGACTAACCCTAGTATGGGTTGTAACAATCTCCCTCCCTTATAAGAATTTCGTCCCGAAATTCCTATAAGAGAAAAGGAAACTTATCACACGTCACTGATTCAAACTCCCACATGGATTCTTCTAGGTTATGATTTCTCCACAAAACTTTCACTAATGGTATCTCGTGATTCTTGAGTTTCTCGATCCTCCGATCAACTATTTGTGTTGATCCCTCAACATAAGATACATCTGGTCTGAGCTGAGCAGATTATGGGTCCACTATCTTCTCTGTACCAGGATAACATTTCTTCAACATCGATACATGAATCATATCATGTAACTTAGCCAACTCAGATGGAAAATCCAACTTATAGACTATAGGTCCATTCCTCTCAATAACAGGATATGGCCCATAAACCTAGAAGTCAGTTTGCCTATTCTATCCAACCTCAACACTCCCTTCCACGGTGAAACTTTCAGATAAACCTCGTCACCAACCTCAAACTCAAGAGGTCGACATCGTCTCTCTACATAACTTTTCTGCCTGTCCTGAGCAGCTTTCAACTGCTCTCTGATCACATATATCTTCTCTGTAGTCATATCCTCTATCTCTGGCCCAAGAATCTCTTTCTCACCTACCTCGTACCAACATACAGGTGATCTACACTTTCTGCCATACAGAGCTTCATACGGTGCCATACCAAGACTAGAATGGTAGCTATTTTTGTATGCAAACTCCATAAGGCTCAAGTGTTCTTCCCAACTTCCTCTGAACTGCAGAACACATGCTCTTAGCATGTCTTCAAGAGTCTGAATGGTCCTCTCAGACTGACCATCTGTCTACGGGTGAAATGCTGTACTAAACCTCAGCCTTGTGCCAAATGCACGATGTAACTGATTCCAGAACCTGGATGTGAACTTAGGATCTCTATCAGATATAATAGAAACTGGAATTCCATGCAATCTGATTACCTCATTCACATATATCTTGGCCAACTTTGGAACATCAAAGGCTGACTTAGTATGAAGAAAATGAGCAGACTAAATTAGTCTATCCACAATCATTCATATCAAGTCATAACCTCTAGGTGTCTTGGGCAACTCTATCACAAAATCCATTGTGATATGTTCCCACTTCCATTCTGGTATATGAAGAGATTGCAAGGTACCTGCAGGTTTCTGGTGCTCAGCCTTAACCTGCTGACACACTCTGCACTTAACCACATACTCAGCTACATCCCTCTTCATACCAGGCCACCAGTACAACTCCTTGATATTCTTGTACATCCTAGTGTTACATGGATGCATAGCATACATCGATGCATGTGCTTCCTCAAGAATCTATTCTTTCAAATAATTATCTCGAGGTACATGCAACCTGTCATGCTGATACAACACATCATCATCTGGAAGTCTAAACTCTGGTCTCTTTCCCCCTGTCATGTCATGCATGATCTGATGTAATTCACTGTCACCCTGCTGTAGTTCCTTGATCTGATCATAAAAGTAGACTTGACTTGCATCTGTGCAATCAAACCACTCTGCTCTGTCACCCCTAAGTCGAAGTTCAACTTCCGCATTTCTACTAGCATGTCTCTCTTGAAACATGCCATAGAGAATGCATCAACTGTTGAACTTGACTTTATGCTCAAAGCATCAACCACCACATTTACCTTTCCAATGTGATAATCTATCATCACATCATAAAGATAGTGATGTCATGTCTTAAGAGCATGAACTACATCAGCTAACTTTAGATCATGTATCGCGTAGTACTCCTCATTCTATGCTACTACTTATAGTTACATTTCAAATTTATATCTTACTCTTTTTTCCAAGTCATTTTCATATTGTTTATCTACCTTTAAACCCTAGATTTTATTAATTCTAGCTTACCTTTCATAGAACAAATCTCATGATCTTATTTTATAGGGATGCTAGTACTCAAGGTCAAATCATTAGTGATATTCCTTGAACTACTACAACTCTAAGAGTTCTAGGGTTTGGTCCTTATCAGTAACACGACGTTATTATAATGTAATTTTTACTCCCTTAGTTTGAAATTCAAACTCTGAATCTCATAAGTTTTACTAAAGTCGTGCTTATCTAATCACTGGAATTTCCTTTCTCTAACTTGGACATTCAGATAAATTACATTCTGAATTTACCCCGCTAGGGTTTTATCATCGTATTGTGTGCCATTATTTCATTCATTTAAACATCTCTACCTTGGTAGTTATGCAACATATATGATGCATTCATTTTCTAAATTACACGTTTGTTCCTTATTTTAGAAACAAGTTAGTTAGTCTATCGAGACTCAGAATTCAAAGGCAGTATGTATGAATGTATTAAACTTTATAACAACGATATGCATTCCATACTCTCAATTATGTCATGTAATCCTCATTCCTTAATCAAAATCATCATTTTTAACATTTCTCTTAATTCAACTAAATTTCTTGTCCTGGTCTTATGATTTACATAAAGCTCTTTGTTTCTATGTACTTATTGTATACTCAACTCTTTTCCATATTCTCATATTTAGGGTTCATATAATACAAATCAGTAAATTTAATTCGAACCTTATATCGTGTTCCATTATTTCCAAATTAAGAATTGCTCAAATGAGACTCCAACATTGGGCTTCTGATATCAATTCCAGCTACTTCTTAGCAGTTCTAATCTTTCTCTTACATCTCAATATTTCAACGTATATACATTCTTACTATGATTTAGGTCTAAATCATCCAGAGTCTATCCTAATTATATTATTAATAGGAGTCATTAGATCCCAGTAACGCATCCTGCCAGCCGGACCAGGTCGAACCTGTAGTCCTGAAGCCAAGAGCTACTCGGGATTAACCAACTCCCATTAATCTCAAACATGCGGAAAGAATATCCATTTAGGGAAAATTCATTTAAACCTAACTTTTGGTCTACTTGATACAAAGAATATAAATAATAAATAAATCATTTCATGACATACAACAATATAAAAGAATCATATTTATTCTAAAAACTGAAAATCTAAATTCATGCATATAAGAGCATTTCTAGTAATTTTCAATCAAATAAACAATAATAAACAAGAGTTATATCGCATCCAATGTTAAACCTCTTATTCTAACATTAATTTCTAATTTCTTAACCCTAAGGTTTCTAGGGTTTCTCTCCAGCCTATCCTTCCTCTGCATACCTGGCCAGGGCATCCAGAGAAGAATAGACAGAGTAGCTTGATACTGGTCAATCTAAGTATTCAGACACCTGGCCAGGGTATCTAAACACTCAGACCTCCCAGAGCTAAAGACATGTCACTTTTTATGTACCTCACTTATAACTTTTATCTTTCGATCCTAATGACCCCTAACGATTCAAAACAAGCTCTTTACTTGGTTCTCGTGACCACATCACCTTCCTTCCATCTGCAATAGTATAATAGAACACTTCCTGTTAGAAAATTGCAGTTAGAAGGAAGACACCTAAATCCTAATCCTATTGGTCTCTTGTCGTCCCCTGACCTTGACTTAGAGTAACTATGTACTCAACCTATGCTCTGATACCAAGTTGTCACACCCCGATCTCACACTAACCACTAATCACGAGATTAGGGCGCGACGGAGGGATTATCACATAAACAAATCACTAAGAACTTTTCCTTTTTAAAACCTGGTAATGATATCCGGATTATTGCTGTAAACTAAAACATAAATAACTATTGCGGAAAAATTTCAATTAAACTGGCTAGAGAACATAAACAGAGTTTACAACATGTAACATTGTTTAACAGAAAGTAAAACATAACAGTTAATTTACATCTTTCACTCATTCGCCATACATACTCTCTCTCACCCACACCATGTTCCAAGGATCGAGGGGAAAGGACTAAGAGACCACTATCTAACTAACTACATATACCTTCTACTGACTAGGGTGGTAAGATCCTTCAGATTCCTGGAACCTGTCGCTGACCTGAAAATGTTTGAGTAGAGGAGTGAGCCTACTCGCTCAGTGAATAGTTTTTCATTTAACTATCACTAAACAACTCGTCAAGTTCATTAAATTGAAATTAAGCATAAGAACAATATTATACAGAGCAGTTCTAATGACATAGCAGATTTTACAGATAATAATCACATTTCTATACAACAACAAATATCGCATAACTGTAAAGCATAAAATATCAGAAACTGCATATCTTGAATAATAAAGCAATTATTGAGAACTAGCGTAGAAGTTCTAAACTCTTAACATATTAATTTTACTGTGATCCTATGTGAATGCATTTTAGTTATGCCCCAAACATATGCAGCGCACTCTGCATATGAAGATCTGTAGCGATTTACGATCCCACCGTACAAGACTTAGCGACACACCCGGGAAATGCTAAGTCTGACTTCTCGTCCTGGTCTGCACAGGACTCTCAGGCTCACAAGGCCTCACTGCACTAACTCTGAGTGCTCTGGACTCCTCCCGCAACCTGTAGTGCACAGTCGGAGGGTCTCTAAGTCTCTGATGCCTGGGCGTATCCCCAGGGCTGACCGGGACATTCTCTCGGATCTCCGATGCCTGGGCGTATCCCCAGGGCTGACCGGAATCCTACCTCTCAGACTTCGTGTCACCGAGACATTCGGTATTTGTTGGACACGAGTCTCCGATGCCTGGGCGTATCCCCAGGGCTGACCGTTTTACCCCAAAGGTACAGACCGCACAATGGGGTTCTACGGTGTTGGGGCACCTAAGTCTATTAACTGATTAACATATAAACACTTAAATAGGAATATCACATTTACTGACTTCAGATCAAATCACAATACACTGTCATTCTAAAACTGTCTGAGCAATATATTTCAAATCATTGTAATTTCTGAGAAATTCTCATACCATGCATTCGGACAAATTAGAAATGCATAAATACCCCAACTTATTTCAATTTGGCACATACATAGCGAATTTACGCAATTGAACATCTTATTGCACAAATTAAAGAAACTTACTTCACATATGAGAATCATACTCAACATTTGTCAATTCTCTAAAATTCTCGAAAAACGTGCACATTAATCCTAATCCTAGTTTGTGCATCACTTAACTCAATTAAGAGTTAATTACCTATCACAACACAATTTAATAACAATACTTGAGAATTTCTGGTAATATTTCAGAAAAATGTGCCGTTTCATGTAAATATCAATTTACACATATTAACGTCAAAAGATATATGCAATTAGGGTTTTATTGCATATTTTTATTTACTCATATCAACTTTGAAATCATACATCTGATAATTTATCAGAAATCCTTATTGTCTGGGTTCATACCCAAACCATTCCATTTTCAGACATGAATTTCTAATTTCAACATTCAAATAAGCAATTTAGTTTCCAATGAACCATATAAATCTACCGATTCAATCCACACTGATCAATTGCTAAATTAAATCATATAACAACGTCTAGAAGCAGTTTATGAAATAAGAAGTCGGGCGACGCCAAACGCTGCCCTACGCCTGATAACACCTGTTAGCAGCGTAATTCGCGCACAAAACAGAAAATATTCAAACGCCTGAGTTTATTAATGATAAATAAATGAAACCCCACTCACAGTGGTTCGGGATGTCCGGATTCATCCGGAACTGCGTTCAAGGCCGGATTTTGGGCGATTTCGGATCGTCTTCTTCCTTTGATTTATTGGTTTACTGTTCCTGCAATTCAACAGCAGATCAGTTCCTTTACGATCAGATCTGAAATTGGCTCAATTGATAGATGGATCTTGGCTAACGACTATGGAAATCCTAATCTGGACCTCAAGCTGAAATCAAGGCAACGTTCTGGAGTACTGGTTGCCCCCAAAAGCTCCTCACGAATGAACTGGATATCGTGGCTTTACTGCTGCTGCTCGAACATGAATGGGGCGCCGCCCCTGCTACTTAGGCACTGTTCCTTGGTGGTTGAGCGCCGCGATTGAGTGAGGTAGGAGATGGATGGAGCTCGACTGCTCCCTTTCTAATTCCTAAACGGCCGCCCTTGCTGCTGCTCCTAGCGCTGGGCGTTGCTACCTGGTTCAGACCTGCTACACACAAGAAGCAACACACACGTTTAGATTGAAAAGAAGGGCCAGCTGAACCAAATCACGACTATTAGCTGCGGATCCATGCTTGAACCACAAGGCTGAGCTCCTTGGCGCCACTGGGTCATCTTTCTCCTAGGACCCGCCTTGGAATTAACCAGATTCAAAGTAGGGTGCCGGCCCTGCTAAATGGAGGCGCAGGTGGAACAATAGGGGCAGAATGTTGGGGTTTCCTGCCTTGGGCCCTTGGTCGGAGTCGAGGGCAGAATTTGGTGGTGATGGCCGCGCCCAGCTACCCCTGGCCGGCGTTGCTGCAGCTGCAGGTGCTGCTTCAGGCCGACGATGCCATACAGCAGGTCGGGCACTGCTAGAGCAGGGCAAAGGAGAAAGAAGGAGGAAGGAGAAGGTAGAGGAGGGGTGGGCGTAGGCAATCGGGGCTAAGAGGCCAAAAACTGGTTGCCCTAGCTCACGTTGGTCCGGGGACGATGGAACTGCTGAGCGCCGCTTTGCGGCTACTCTGCTCTATCGGGTGAAAAAAACAGATCGCGATAAGGAAGAAAAGGAGGAAAAGGGCTTATAAACAAAATATTTGGAAAAATTGCAAAATAAGCCCAAAAGACTTGAAAACGTCATAACTAACACATCGGATACCCGATTTGGATAATTTCTTTTGCATCAATTCAAGCACGAACTCCTCTATCTACTCAAGGCATGAAAACATACTAATTAGACTATCTCACTGGATCAAAGCTCTAATTGAATCAGTGAGTACTTAACTTGATTAACCTAACGATCAACATTCCTATTATCGTTAATTACCTCAGATAAATAAATCTCACTATTTATTCATGACTTAGCTTATCTCAATCAACCATGCTATTTAATAATATACTCAACACTAATCAAGGTGTTTCATGTTAATTGAGGTATTTATTGACTAACCCTAGTATGGGTTGTAACAATAGCCTTGCCCAAACTTTGTGGATTTGATAATACTTTCTCATAGCTCTTCAATTGTAATCTAATTTTGTTCTTCCTTTCTTATCAACTATTGGTTTGATGCTTCATGCTACTACTCCCGATGTTGTTGTGATGGAGCTTCTTTTGAGATACTTCTTGCAAGAAGGTTGTGTGGAATGATAGTGGGGATGTTTTGGGATCTTCTCCAAAAGAGGATGGTCTTTCATCATCCTATAAAGATGACAATATTTATCATTTAGCTGACAAGGAGGTTTGTCTTGATCTAGAAGAGACATTGGTAAATTTTGTATTTTGTATCGATATAGAAAAGGAATAAAATACAAGTTGAAAATCCTAGTTGGAAAAAACTAGGTAGTGGACTGAAGTCAGTTAGGACATAACCACTATACATCTTGTATTATCTTGTGGATGTATATCTTTGTTTGCTACTTGTTTTACTATTTCCTTGTCTATATCTTATTAAGTTACATTTTGCCAACCTAGTGTGTTAAGTTATAAAAATAAAATTTTCTCTATTCACCCCAACTCTAGCTCTTTCATTATCTTCTCCATTGATAGATGGAACTCACCAAGGGAGTAACATGGGTTCAGATGATGAGGATACTGCTCTCAATACACCTCATGACTAAGACGAATGTAATTGGTCAAGAGTGCTAGGAGAGTGGGGTGTTTTCAAAGCCTCTGGATGTCTAGATTAATGTTGCGCCAATACCTTTGTTAACACCCCACATCACTTCCATGGATCCAATGTGAGGTTGGAAATTGTTCCATTACACGTAGGTTGTAGGCATGTAGAGTTCAAGAGTAGAATTTTAGCATCTTCAGAAGCAAGCCTACAAAGCATGAAAGCCAATCATAAGTAGATAAGAAACATTGTTTCTCAAGAAATACAAGATCTTACTTCAAACCCACATCTATAATTCATCCTTTTCAATTTTTTAAATAAAAACAAAAAAATAACAATGCAAGGGAAGCAAACATAAAACCCTAAAAAGGGAGTTTACCTGAAACCATAAAAAGGAAGCATGCTTGAAACACTAAAAAAGTTGAAAAAAATGAAGAAACAAAAAGAAGATAAAACATCGACAAGTAACAAAAAGGGAAGGAATACTACCCCAGGGCAGAAAGAGAGTTGACCTAGTGGATCACCTCAATTCATGGGCTAGAGACTAGCAGATCAAGGTGATGCACCGCCCTATTCCAAAAAGAACATGAAAATAGAAAAGAGGCACAAAATCAAAAGAAAAAAAATTACAGAATATCCCTCGAAACATTTAATCTTCATAAAATCAAGTGGGAAATCATTCCAGATCATCTTTGCATTCCCAACAGAGTTGACAACCTGCCACACCCTCCCTGAAAAAATATCATGTGATCCCTTTCCTTTTAATGGTGAAACTTTATTCGGAGGTTGTTTGGAAAATAAAAAATAAGTCTTTGGAGTCGCCACCAAATTTTGCTTGTAGAACGATAAAAAACATAAAAAATCATTGACGCCAGAGTGGGATGTTGAGTTACCATCCAAATTGGATATTTAAAAATATAAATGATTAAAACGATACAAGAGAAATCGTCTTTTACAATCTTGTTAGGAGTAGGGAAAGATTAGTACCCCCATCTCACCCGATAAACCCATACCGAGCATCTTTCAAGATTTTATAAAGAAAAGAGTGATTCATGATGATAAAGAAAAATCAAAAGGAGAATGGTAAAAGATAGATTTTTATAGAAGGGTGGGCTTTTAGGGATAGAGATGTCCATGACCTTCCCATCGTTGCCCTAAAAGTCTTATTTTTAGGTAGATTAGGGTCCTAATCACCTAAAGATATCCCACGACAAAGTTCCTTCATGGGTATTTAGGACAATGCATATGGTTAGAGGATGATTAGCATACATGGGATAAAATAAAATATGCTTTTAGAATAATAGCATAGAATAAAAGAATATTGTAACATAGTAGTAATAGAAAAGTAGGTATAAAAAAAAGATATATTACATATAGAAGAACAACTTATTATTTAGTGGCCTACTGGTACTAACAAGTATGTTGTTTTAGAGGAAGGATCTTCTGGTCATTGGTAATGTGGAAATAAAAGAGAGAGGTTATTTGATCCTCTGGCTTTAAGAGGTTTGAAAGGGGTCCAGAATATGACGGATGGAGTATTTAGAATTGGATATTAGGGTTTGGGGTTCTGCATAAAACCTTCTAGATGTGGTGGAGAATCACCACAATTCATAGGGAACATGCATCAAGGGAATCTGCATGTGGCACATGGAAAATGGTTTAGATTTGGTGGGCTCCGCAATTGGATAAGAACACATTTCTCAATTTTCTAGTAATTTCTGAAATGTTCTATAAAATATCGAAGAAAATTTGTAGAGAAAAATTTCAATATTATCTCTCAAATTTATCAGAAAAAAATTGAATTTCCAATAAAAAAGAAATAATTGTTTAGCTTAACTGCACTTGGTAATTTATGAAAAAGAGCTCGTAAAAATCAAAATTGAAGAGAAAATTGCACTATGGGTCTGAAAAGGAGGTTTCTTTATAGATGTTTCAAATTTAATGAAAATGTGTGAAAATGGGTGTATTCAATACATAGGAAAATATAAAATTGAGTAAATAGATAAATGTGGAAGATGTGTGGAGTTTGGAATGAGTTCCATCATTAGCTAGAAAATTAGCATTAATCCTGAATTTATGCTGAGTGAGCAAAAGTGGGGAGTCAACATTAAATGAATAAGATAGTTCACTAAGTTCCCATGTCACAATGAAGAAATTTATTATTCCATTAACATATATAGATTTATGGTACTCTACAAATGGAGAATTTTAGTTTGTGTCCCTAACATGAGTTACAAAATGTGTCAAGATAAAACACATTCATTATGCTTGGGCTATCTCTGATAATCACCAATTCTTGTAATTGAGAAAGAACAAGTTAAATAAAAAATATCAAATTCTATAATCAAGCTAATTCATGAATTGAAATTACAAGTTAAGAAAGAAGGAAAGAATGAAAACTTACCCTACATTATAAGGATCTAGAATCATATCCATTCCCATACTAGAAAGAAACTCAAATGAAGATGATATATATATATATATATATATATATATATATATATATATATATATATATATAAGTCAGGAGATAATTTTATTCATCCCGCTCTCCTCTTGTAGGGAAAAGCTATAGATTACAAGCGGTGCCTACTGAAAACTTAAATTTGGTAGGACTCCTACCATTACATAAGAAAGTAGGGAGGGGATGACCCACATGGTCGAGGGGAGGATCAATGTATAATTGATCATCTAGGTAGGTTTTAAAGTGGTGTTTGGCTAGGACGTCCATCAGGTGTATAGTCTTTCTGTTGGCCTTCATAACAGTAGCATCCTCAATATCAGCAAGTAAGGCTTGAGTTCCCAAAACCCAGGATCTGATAGCTGATGCACTTACATCTATATCCTTTAGTGCTTGCACCGCTAGTACACAATTTGATATCAGAACAACACATGAGAAGTGATTATGTTTGCATGATGTAGCAACAAGGTGTAGAGCTTTTATTTCATTTTTTACTACTGATTGGACCTTAATCTTCTTTGCACACCCCCTAACCACTGCCCATTATGATCTATGGCCACTGCCGCTATAGCTGTAGTGTTCCCATGAACAAACGCATCTGTCATCCATATAGTTTTCCTTTCATCATTCAAAGGTAGTTCATATTCCTCTATAAAGGCCTCTTTGTGTGACTACTCTGTGCTACTCTAGGCTTTCGTAATCGAACTGATAAGGCAAGAGATTTGAAGTATTTGGCGGCTCGTAGGAATAATGACATTGTCAATGACCCCCAGGTTTCTCACTTTCCATATTATCCAGCAAGTCAAAGCAAAGGTGGATTGAGCTCTCATGTCTTCCTTCAGTATCTTTGAGAGCCACTTTATGAACTCCATCCCTGTGATGGTTTGGGAAATATTGGGGAAATTGGCTTGATGCCAGACCTTGGCTATGTACAGGAAGTCTTTTGGTGCATGTAGTGTCGATTCCTCATTGCTGTCACATCTTGGGCATATAGCAGAATCAGTGAATGTGTGTTGCTTCCTCTAGACATTGGTCATAATGGTGTCGTGTGCAGTGAGACATAAGTAAGTTTTAACTTTGGATACTTGTATTTTCCAAATTTTTAACCACATATCGTCATGCTCCTCGCTACCACTAGTGTGGATCAGTTCATAGGATGTGGTAGACGAGAACTTACCACTGGTGTTGTGTTTCCAGCTCCAAATGTCATGGCCGTTGTCGGGGTGAGGTACATGTAAAATTTTTATGCTCTCTACACACAGTGGTGGAAGGTAGCATTTTAGGAAATCAATGTCCCATGAATTTTCAAAGTTTACAAGGCTCAAGACTTTCATGTCCTTAATATCCTCTAAAATGGGTCTTGTACAAATGTCTTCAAGCTTACCATATCCTAGAATCCAGTTATCAATCCAGACAAAAGTGTCCTAACCATCGCCTACTACTTTGATACAGTTTGAGATAATGAAATCCTTTCATGTAAAGAGATCTCTCCAGAAGGGTGTGGCTCGACTGCCTCTCTGACTTCAGTAGTGTTTATACTTGTTTTGCAATCCCTCCCTCCAAAGGGATGGTTTGGCATTAAGAATGTTCTAGGTGTTCTTCCACAGGAGAGCTTTGTTCCAATCTGACATGGATTTAATACCCAGACCTCCTTTATCCATGCTGGTGGTAACCTTTTTCCAGGCCACTAAGGATGTTGGTCAATCTTTATGACTCCCTCTCCAAATAAAGTTTCGTATGATCTTGTCCAGCTTGTTGCTGACGGAGGTAGGTAACATTTTTGTTTGCATGGTATAGGTGGGTAAGGATGTAAGAATTGATTTAGTGAAGCATATCCTACCTACCAATGATAGGGTCCTAGTTGTCCAACCATTCACCTTTGAGGTTACATTATTCACAAGATAGGAATAAGTGTCCTTGTTGACTTTTTAATGAGAAGTGGTACACGAAGATACTTTCCCATGCAATAGGTCTCAGCAATGTCGGTGGCTTGACATATCTGTGTAGGCAGCGCATGGTTGACAGTCTTAGAGAAGAAGATCTTCAACTAATCAATGGAGAATTATTGTCCGGAGGCCGACTAAAAGATCTGAAAATAGTCGTTGATGATAGCTATCTGTTCCAAAGAGGCATGGGCAAAGATAACAATATAGGCGGTGAAGATGATGTGGGATATAGCCGAGCCTTGTTGGGACATCTTCACCGGTTTCCATCTTTCGTTGTTCGCAAAATTGTTGATGAGCTGAGTGAACCTATCCATGCAGAGGACGGAGAGGTAGGGGGAGAGGGGATCTCCTTGTCACAAACCCCTAGAGGCTTTGAAGGATGGGAGTGTCTCACCATTAAGAATTATACTGATCTGACCTGCATACAGAGAGTTCATAATGTAAGTTTGAATGTTGCTTGTCCAGGCCAAGTGTTCCAGAGTATCTTTAATGAAGTCCTAAGAGAGTCTGTGATAGGCTTTAGAAAGATAAACTTTAATGGCCATATAGGGTGCGCTAGAATTTCTTCTCATGTTATGGATTATCTCATGGACCACAATTATATTTTCTAATATACTTATACCGGGCACAAAACTAGTTTGGACTTTTGAGGTCCAGTTGGGGATGTAGTGTTTAACATGTTCCACCACCACTTTGGATGTTAGATTCATAATGGTATTGCTTAGGGATATTGGTCGTAGCGGGTTGTAGTTGGTTGGATTTGTACACTTTGGGATGAGCACAATACTCGAATTTGCGAGTGAGTCATCAATGGGATGGCCATTAAACATGCTCCTGACTATTTTGATTATAGATGATCTGATAGTTTTCCATCAATTTTTAAAGAATAGGTTGTCAGTCCCGTCGGGCCATGCTGCTTTGTAGGGGTCAACTTCCTTTATGATCTTCTAGATTTTGTGCTCAATGGGTGTTGCTGCAAGCTGCCTCAGTTGGCGATTGTTTGGTCTTTTGAAAACAGCCGACATTGTGTTGTTGTGGATAGCCTGACTTGTGGGTGTTGTGAACATACTTTTAAAGTATCCATGAACTAAACAGATGAGATTTGCTTGGTCCGAGATCCACTCACCACTACTGTTCTGAACAGTAGAGATGTGATTAGTTCGTCTCCTGTTATTGACATAGGCATGGTAAAACTTGCTATTTTTGTCGCCACAGTAGAGCCAATTGATATGGCTGCATTGTTTCCATGTCTCCTCTTACTTCTTCATATTATTATCCAGTTTGTCCTATAAATTGATGCACATTCTATATCCCTCATTGTTGTAATGGGACTCAATGCCCTTTTGAGCTTTTGTTAATTTGGGGATGACCTCTTCCTTCTCCTTGCATTGTGTCATCGTGAAGTTTTTGTCCCAGTGCATAACTTGCTCCTTGCCCCGTTTATAGCGTCGTGAAAATGTGCATCTAGTTTCCAGGCCCATCTGATGAGGTTGTGGAAATCTGGTTGATCATGCCAGCTATCCTTGGTTTTAAAGAGTGCTTTATGTGGTGGGGTATACTTGTTGAGAATGGCGATGGGGTTGTGATTCAAGCCAATGTGAGGGAGATTTTCACACACAGAGTTGGGAAATCTTTTGATCCACTCGACGTTAGCTACTACCCTATCAATCTGTTCATGGGGCATGCCTTTTTGTAAGTAAATTTGTACCCAATGCTGCCAATATATGTGAGTCCCGCCTGGATGAGAACGTTATTGAAATTTGCTTCCTTCTGGAGGTTGAAGAGATTGCTGCCGATTTTTTCATCAGGACTGAGCATACAGTTGAAGTCCCCTAGAGTGCTCCAAGGTTCATTGATGGAGTTACTTAGTTGTATCAAGCGATCCCACAGGATGGGCCATCGTACAACAGATGGAGATGCATATATGAAGGTGATGTAGATTCTTTTGTTGACATAGAAGTGCATGAAGTATCTGTTGCTCTGGATGATTTGGACACTGCATTTCCCTTCATTCCAGAGAATCCATATACCACATGAGAAGCCCGTGGCTTCAACTCTGTGTGAGATAGAGAAACCAAAGTCTTTGATAACTTTATCTTCTTGTTCCTCAGAAATACGAGGTTTGAAGATGGATACAATCTTGATAGCATATTTCCTGATCTTGTTATTTAGGGATTGTCTGGCTTTCTTCTTACCAGCACCCGTTATGTTCCATGCTAGTGTAATAAACATAAAGCGTTTGGGAGTGGGGTGGCCATTGACTTGTATCGGCCACAGAAGAGTCATCCTCCTACCCTCCTCTTCTCATCCTTCCTCACATATTGTAAAGATGGTGCTTGTGAGAGCTACCCGATGTCGTGTCTTCTCCTTTCTCCTTATCTTTTTGACCCGCTATCGCGGGTTTCATGTTTGTTACCCTCATAGAGGAACTCGGGCTTTCACCTGCTACTTTAGAGTTTTCTGATCCCACATTGCTTGATTTTGTTGTAGCCTCTGCTTCTCCTAAGGGCCTACCCATGATGACCTCATCTCCTACATGTGATACCATAGTGTGCCTTGGTTCCTCATTGACTGAAACATTTGTTTGTACTATCTTCTCTTTGCTTGTTGTTGTTCCTTGGATTTGTGTCTCCGTCGGTATTGTGGTGGATACATAATCATCATTCTCCTTCTGCTATATCTTGTGCCATAAATTTGGATTTGATTCATTGTCTTGTTTCCTCTCAGCAGCTTTAGACTGTTCACCACCCGAAGCCACATTTTCCTCCTCTTCCTCAAGAATTTGGTATTTGTTACCCTGTTCTTCCCCTTGGGTTTTACCTTTCCGGTTTGATTCCTTGTCTTTTTTCCTTGGTGGTCTGCTTGCTAGAATTTCCTTGCCATAGTGCACCTACCACTTATCCTCCTCATCCACCCATCTCACATAGGAATCATCCTCTGTGGGGATAGGTTCTTTCATGGATGGTGTTTCCAATGGACCTTTACAGTCTTGCTCATCGTGCCCCATCCTTTCACATTTAGTACATAAATTAGGTAGCGATTCATACTCCAGTTTATATTCTCTCCCATTTATTAGGATCGTCAGGTGGATTGGGAGTTTGGTATCCAATTCTATGGCCAGCCTGGGAAATCTACTTCTCATTTGTTTGACAAAATGATCATCTTCTCAGATCAGTCTGCCCATAGCTTGCCCTATCTTATTGAATATATCCATGTTGTAATAATGGATTGGTAATCCAACAACTCAGACCCATGTAATGATGTGGTCAGATATTCCCTTTGATGGCTCAAAGTACCCATCACAGGGCCACACCATTAGGCAGCCGCCAAATAACGACTATGGACCTCCCGTAAGCACTTTATCACGATTATTTTTTTTGTAGAATTGGACCACGTAATATTGATTAGTTAGTTCATATAGATCGAATCTGCCTACAGGTCTCCATAGTAGCTTCAATCTCTCTTCCATAGTGAGAAAGCCCACCGATCTATGTATGAGTTTGGTAATCACAGAGTATTTAAATGGCCTGCTAAGGATTTCTTCAGTCTCATGTGCAACATAAATCTCAGGATATCCATGGACGTTTATCAGTACTATGTCTTTGGGAATCAAAATCTCCTCTGATTCATCTTCGATGAAAATTAGATTTGTTATGCCCTGTTTCCTCCTCCTGTGCATGCTTGTTTGAAGTTTAAGGTTTCCTTCTGAGGGAGGTCATCTGGTAGGAACGGATTTCCATCATCTACATAAGGTGTGTCCATATCTATGACATTGGTGCCAATCATCAGGATCGTCTCACCATTGATTCCAGACTTCTAGCCTCGCATATTCTTGTATGTAATATTCAAGACGGTCTCTCTGGCTAGCCTTTGTGTCCCTACCGCCTTTTGGACGGGGCTTTTCCTCCTTTCCTTGCTTCTGCCGGAAAATCTTCCGTCATCCTTTAGGGTTTCGTTGCATTCGCCCGCACCACCGCCTCCCCCTGAGTCCCCCACCATAAATTCTTGATATGAATATGATATACATATTTGTGTTCTCTTCTAAAATTGTTAATTAATTGAATAACTAGGAATGCCAAATTACTTATTTGTTAATGTAAAGTCTATACATATAAGCCATTAGAAGAACAATTTAAATTGTGTAATACAAAAATAAAATTATATATATATATACACACACACAGACTTAGTGCGTTGATAAAACCTCACCATTCCATATTTCAATTATGAAGGTATTCAGTAGACCATACTAAAGAAACTCTAGAAATCATGAACGATGAAGTAATGTCAAAACATTTTCCTATTGCTATGAGTGTAGAGATCCATGGTAGTAAATAAGTTGTGACACAATGTTTGGTGGGAAAAGTGATTTCATGAGTTATTTATAGAATCAAAGTTTCTTTAAGAGATGGATACTTCATGTTAATAAGTGGGGAAATATAATTTTTAATGTTATTTATAATATCAAGTTTACTTTAATTTTGTGGGTTTTTCAATATTGGCAAGAAGTGTCATACAATTTTACCTTTTTATATGTAATCGACATGGTAGTTTTCAATGTCATTTTTTGTATCATGTTGACATTGTAAAAACACCACTATAGATCAAAATGTACGATGTCTTTTAAAACTTGATACCACTTAATTGTTTATTCCTCATATATTTATTCAAATCTTTCTTTATAGAGCATAGTTTCTATATTCCTTAGACTACAATGTGTATCGACCCTTTATGAAAGATCAAACACCCTTTACATTCATTCATGATATATTTCATAATGCAATGTATGGATAGATTTGTCTATTTTGAAGTGGTAGATCATTTCTGAGTTGATCTTTTGGGGAATACATGAGGAGTTTGAAGATGGCTAGGTGCTTCCGTTTAGGATATTAATATTTGTTTCCTTTTTATATATGGTTGTTCTAATCCCATATTTGGGGGTGTTTCGTTTTTGTTATGAACCTATTGATGTATGGTTGATTGATGAAAAACAAATGTGTGAAATGATAATTATTCCTATATCTTGAATGTAACATCCAAATTTTTTAGAATATATAATCACTGAGCGGAAGTTTAATTATCATTAGGAATATCACAAAGTGATAATAATTGCAAAAACATAAAGTTTCATTAAAACAACAATGGAAAATAGACACCATTCTCATGTCCCAAGTTACACAACATAAAGCGTAAACCCCAAACCAAGGTAAATATTAGTACATGATCTTCATACCAAATAAAAAATTTAACTAAATTCCATAAAAATAGTTGGCACCCTACCAGGGAGAAACCCCTAATTTACTTGAGATGCACATTACTAGTTTAAGCTCCCTTATTCTTTTCACCTACAAACATCGCATCCTCAACCATGCATTCAACCAAAACATGTAAAAGTAAGCGATATTGAGTATATTTATTACAAAATAATACTATTTGTCAATAAGGAAAAAATGGAATTGAACAATAATTTTGGATTCACATATTATCTTCTTGGTGATTTATTATAGTTTCCTCTACTATTATGCACCATCCGTGCTCACAAAACTCATATGAACAATTGATGTTCTATTTGAACTCATTGTTTGCACTTGATTGCCATTACTTACACTCTAATTGATCTGATGATTGAACCTAAGTGTTTATATGTTCCATGTGAACTCATAAGGCCTGAGGACTCAACATCAAAATTATGAGGAAAAAATAGTGCAACCAATCACAAGATTAAATTTCAATTACTTTTCCTTGCTTAAATTTCACTTGATCATGACATAGATTCTTGCAAATAGAATTGAAGTCATAACAAAAAATTAAAAAAACTTTAGGGAATATCAATTCAAGTAATATTCATTTTCAAGTGAATAAATATGTATATATAATCCATACCAATGATCATAGTCATCATAAGACAATTGAAATAAAATAATCAATACTCAAAGTGCATGAAACCACTTACCTAAGATTGGAGTATTCCTATCAACCTTCTAGTATCCAAATCTAATTCACTATAATAATAAACCAAAAATCAATGCTTGGTATTGATCCCTAGATCAAATTTTGGTTGATTAGAGTCTTCAATGTCATTAGAGTTAGACTTTGATTTAGTGGATATTAAGGTTAAGAGGTCTTATTAAAGATTAGGTTTATATTTTTCAACTAATGTGTCAATGAATAGGTTGGGTTAATTTGATTCACTATACACTGAATAAGGTTCAAACTATTACGTCTACACTTTATTTGGGATTAAAGTATTAGATTTAGGGTTTCTTAGGAAATCATCAAATGGTGAAGAAATATAGATCGAGAAAACATTATAATATGCTTGCTTATGAAAAACCTTTCCAATGAGAATTTTATTGAGACTGTCTGAGATAGTATGAATTAGTTATACTTTAATATTAAACCAATCAGAAATTTAAAAAAACATGCAATTAACTATTTTCTCAGTCGGGTCCTACTAAGGAGGACCAATTAGAGATAGACACTTGGTCAGTGTCATCTTATAGGGAACATGCAACTTGAAAACTAGATAGGGTGTTAAGACCCAGTGTTGCCCATCTGAGCATGATGAAAAAAGTACAAATTTGTGGTATTCTTGTCGTTCATGTACTCGATATCTTCTTCAAGCTTGTGATCAACTCCTTCTGGAGTTTGAACCTCATAGAAAATCTTGCAATGGGACATAATATATGCTTGAAAACTTCCAGAGTAGAATACACACCCATCTTCAGCATGACACTCCATCCAAAATGACCTCTAGTACGAGACCAAAGTTGAAGAGAAAAAAAATTACATATCCACCAAAGCAGCAAGAGAGAAATGACATGGATGGAGAAAACACTAAATCATCTAAAAAATCAAGGGAACTGGAAGCTTTACTACTGAAATATGAAGATGTGTGTAGTAGACAGTGAGCAAAACACCATCCCAATCACTATTCGGGAAATCGGTCCGCACGGCCGCATATAATCCCGCATATAGTTATTGAGTCACCCTACCGCACCGCATATTACTAATCGGTCCACTAAGCGGTCATGGGCCGCATATACTCCAGCTTGGCTGATTAAGCGGCCGATTCAACTCCTCTTTTCAAAAAGCCCACAACTAATGTTCATGCATTTCATACATACATGCATATATATACACACATTCCATTATATATATAAATTGAGATATAGTCATTGAATTATATGTATACATTGTAATACATATAAAAAATTTCCACACGCATTTGTACATTTATTTGAATACCATTTGATATATTAACATCTATAGATACATATATAATATACCTAAATATACAATCACATATTTGTGCATGTATATATACATTTTGATTTATTCACATTTATACACACTATACATATATTTGTACATCGATTTACCTACATTTTAGTATTTGTACATATATTACAAACACATTATATATATAGACATATATACATATATAAGCATATCATACATCATACAAGCATATTAATATGTTTATAAGTAAATAGATGTATGTGCCTACTCTATATATTTTAATCTATGATCTCTCTATATTATTTTATATATAATTAGTTTATTGAAATAAAATAAATCCAAAACCGCATATACTATAGTATATACTCCCGCATACTGCATATACTCTATGCAGTACCCTCTCCGCCCGTACACCGCATACCGCTTTCCTGAACCATGATCCCAATAATTAAAATTGCTCTTGGTATCACGAGAGGAGGGGGGAAATAAGTATCTATGCCATGGAGCAAATTTGATCTAAAAAAGAGCTTGCTTCAACAACAAGTACTAGTACAAATACTACCTCTAGCATCATCTAAAATAGCCCTATGATGTCAATTTTATATCAAAATCTAAGTGGGTGACACTACAGTTAAGTGACTATAATGTCAACTTTTTTGGAATTCATAAACCGATGATACAAAACATCCTTGGATGCTATGGTTAAGGAAACTGATGACCCAACTGATGAGTCAACGTTCTATGTTTTCGGCCTTGGTTCAAAAACAAATATTGTACTGCCATACCATGTAATATTTTTAACTGATGAAGGCTTTTTTGTTTATCAGTTTACAAAAAAATCTAGTGTTCTATTGCCATACCAGGTAATATTTTAATTGATAAAGTTATCTGTGTCATTGGTTTTTAACAAAAAAATAATGTTATAATGTCGTACTAGGTAACATCTTTAACTGATAAAGGTGTATGTGTCATCAATTTATAAAGAAATTGTCATTGTATATAGATGTGTCGCCAGTGTAAATGTTGTAAAGTGAAGATATAGACCAACTTAGTCATCGATTTTGCACCACAATCAATTATTAATACTTATGTTGTGGGTTTTGTGGTTACAACTGATGGCACATTTATGTTTTTTTAAATAGTAGAACTATACACATATTGTCTGGTTGTTCAATAGGATGAAAAACCTATAGTTCATTAGAATTGTAGGTTTTGTCTTGTGTTTAGTTTAACAACATGGTACATACCTAAAAAACCTACAACAACAAACATACATACAATTCATCCACACACATATGAGATCCATTTTCCAATTCTATTCTCATGACATGTACAAACATAGTTATCATTATGTTCATTCATTTACAGACATTTATATATACATCATTCACATATGCATTAATTCCATTCACATGACATGTACAAACACAATTCTCATTGTATTCATTCATCTTCACATTCATTCAAATAAATGTATATATTTCACATATGCACCAATTCCGTTCTCGTGACATGCACGACACAATTCTCATTGTATTCATTCATTGTCACATTCATTCACACACATGTAGAAATTCATCATTTACATATGCACCAATAATTCACTCGCATCAAATTTAAAGGTTCAAGAAGTCATAAGCACCACATGTATATAGAAATCGTGACATCAAAGTTTGAAAAACTCATATTTTGTACCAATCAACTTCAAATTTTACTTCATTAATGAAGGTGTGTGCCCATTGTTAGATCTCACCTATCTCTTGTTTTGTATAGGGCTCTAATGTGTCAAACATCTACAAAGAGAATGAAATAACTAAAGAGTTTGATTTGATACTTTCATATTATCAAATGAGACTATTTACTTATGATGATCTACACTATATATAGATTATATTTTGTATACATTAGATGTCTAGTGCCACATGTCTAATAATTTGGTCCATATACCTCATCACATAGTATCCACATGCCCAACCATAATCATGTACATGGAACTATAAATTTACCACCATATAAAATATTAATAAATAAAAGTAAGCATAGTTGGCTTAAATATGCATTGGAGTCAACTACCTCAGCATTCTTGCAACTTAACCCTGCCTTTTTCTTATCTACCTTTCCTCCAACCATTTTGAATTCTGTTATACCCATATAAGTCAATGTAACACATTCAATTGATTAGTAAATGGTCATGTAATTAGATGTAGACATTAATATATGTTAACATATATAAAAATTTATTCACATGAATAATGCCTTTTTCATTTCATACCCCCACTATATATTCACCATTTGGATCTATGATATTACACAACTAGCGTCTTTGGGATAATTACCAACAACATCCAATGATTATTCCTGAGTGAAAACAAGCAAACAAAAGAAAAACTCAAAATCCACAATGAAATGTAATTCTTAAGTCAAAATTATAAGAAAAGTGCCTGAAACTTACTCAACATTGAAAGGAGATATAATAACAACACTCTTTCTCACATTACCAAAATATTTAAATATGGTAGAGAAGTATTCAAAAAGATGTTGGGTCTTTATCTACATGCCTAACCAATAATGGAGCTAGAAGTTCCACTTCAGTTAGTGTGAACTCTTTACACATCCTATATATAGCTGCAAAACGTATATCATGTATGTATTAATATATAAGAGAACATATCAACATATATAAAAATAGGTATTTAGCCATAAATCTCACCATATCCAAGGGTATATCACTATTGTATTCAACCAAGAACAAGTAAACAGCTCCACAACATCTTGCAAAAATACACTAGTATCATGATCTTGATGCAACATCCTCCTTAATATGAACCATCATAATCGACCCTTCTTATAGGTCGCTAAGCCATACTGTCAAACCCCTACAATTAGGACCTAGCCAGTCAAATAGATCCTTTACAATCCAAGTAGGTAATCAAATATCTTTAGGATGAAGTGGAGGACGAACAATAGGGGTTTTCATAGGTGCTATGTCCTGAATACATATATTCTCAGATAATTGTCAATTATATACAAATACAAACACAATGTAAATTTAGCATACATCAATATAGACAACAACTATTTTTTCCACATAACCACACTACCTTCTACATCACCTATCTTCTCATGGATGGGGTGGCCATATGCCATCATTGTATGTTTCCAAGCATCGTAGACAAGCCTTGGCATCATGTGAACCACATAGGAGGGCATTGAAACACCATGAATCATGTCACCTGGAAGGCATGGGTAAGCTTTCCCTAGTGTAATGACATATCCTTCTACTAAAAGATAGCATGGCCTTAACCCTAAAAATTTGCATACAATGTTTTATATACACCTAAACACAAACATATTATACAAATCAATATGAAAGACTATTATATCATAGAAAAACTTACATCAGACATGCTAGCTGGAGAGTCCATGGGATTACTCCCAACCACCTCTGTCATAGGGGGGTTCACCTCGTATGAAGAGTGGGGTGCCAGAGGTACTATCTGAGGATATGAATGAGAAGAATGATACCATCTCATTGCTTCCTCTATTCCCTTTACAATCATATCTTGTACCTTCTCTTCTGAGAATCCTCCTTTCTGGAGAGATTTGCACTTATGATATCATGTCCCAAAGAAGGATCTTATACCGACACCAGAACCAGCAACCCTAAATCATGACGAATGCTCTAGATTACTTAGACCAACTGTCACCTCTTCCCCTGAGCCCTCAAGGATGAATTTTCCTTCTTTTATTTTCTCATCGAGCTCCCGCTAATCATCATCAATAGTAAATAGTAAGTGAAACATAACAATCAATGTAAAAGATGAATGTGCACTCTTAGAGTTTAATTTTAACATTTTTTCAGCCACCTCAGCAGTTACGGGGTTGGGTATTTCTCCAGATTGGATTTTCCTTGAAGCTATCCACTCCTCATGGCAAAGTAGAGGTGCATGATTAGTAGAGGACTCAACAGTCCCAGTAGTAGGTTGTTGAGAAGAAGACACCTCCAGTCTCTATTGGTGAAGCCTTGCATAGACACCTGGACCCAACTTGTGGCCATGCAAATTCTTTGTACATCTTTCTTTTTTAGCATGTGTAAAGCCTGGTTAATCCAAAATATATGTTAAATACATAATAAAATAAACTCATAAGAATGTATTCTGAATGAGAGGGTTAATACAATAAATTCATTAGACTTTTTGAAGGCAACAACAACAGATCCCACACCTTCGGGTCAAGATATTTCAATTTCTCAGTGGTTGAATTCTTCTTCTTGTCATTCAATATATGTTCTCTTGTCAGATTTGTCCTATAATTCCTTAGTACCTTGACACAACATTGCAACACCTTATTATGATGTAGTTATTCATCAAGGTCAAATATGCTATGTAAAAGTTCATATACTTAATGGAATATTCTTAAAAATAGAATTGTGAATATCTTTATAAGTATAATATCTCATAGATAGTTCCTTCCATATTTAATCTTTCATGTCTTGATCAATTTTATTCTGAAATTCAACTATTATATTTGATTTTGTACGAGTAAGAACCCCTAGATATTGCAAAAAAGAATTGTTATTCTTCTCAATAGGATTTCATACACCATCAAACTCAACGACCATCTTTGGTCCCTTACCTCTTTGCTCTAATAACTTGTTCATCATGATGATGCCTCTTTTACTTACACGCTTGTGATGCTCCTTAGTAAGTTCAATAAGATCCTCTGGATGCACATTCCTCAAGATTCTAAAATTAACAAGAAACATAACTAAGTCATAAAGAAATGTAACTTATAAATGTGATAGACATTGTAAAATGCACATCTATGTAATAAAACAATACAACTTAAACCAGTGTCATACTCATAGTGAAAACCTTTAGGGCGCACATCCTCATGGTGATTATCATCATGATCATCATACTCACTATCAGACGTCATCTACCAAATTCCATACAAAAATAGTAAAACAACGAAATATATAAGTGAAACAAAAATTTCATATAAAATAGTTAAAAAATAATATATAAAAAATGTCATATAAAAAATGCACATCTTACATCTAAAAAAATAAAATGCATGCCTCTAGTATTGGTTGGATCTTGGATCAATTAACATCCCTTCTATGTGATCTCCATGCCCAAGAGATACGGACGGAGGAAGAAACCATCCACTATGATCGAAATGTGGGACAGTATAGATCCCAGTAAGGCATTTCTACAGATTAGCTTCAGGTCAACTTATCTTCTCCCTTCGTGATGTCATGACATATTTGCAAAAATAGAGATTTTATTCAAAAACTCTCAAGACGGAGGATTTCGCATACATAAGTTAGTATTAGCTTCAACATTTGGTGTTGGCAAGCCAAGTAAGAATGGAGTGCACTAATCATACTTGTCATAGTACTCTTCTTCATATATAGGATTTGTAATAACCTGCCTTTTACCATGAAGAAAAATTTTCCATTTTTCATTTGTAGGATCATTGATATAAAATATTTGCTTCGCTTGTGATGCCATTATAAATGGTTCGCCCTTCTCACCAATCTTTTGAAAATTCAGTAATGTGAAAATCAAATTATCTACTACAACTCCTTTGGTGTTATCAACCTAATTACACCTAAAGACCGGAACTCTTAAATATATCTAGTCAAACTCCCATATGTCTTCAATGACCCCGTAATATGACATTAGCTTTACATGGAATCTTATCCTTCACATTAGAAAAATACAAAGTATTAAGGGTGACCCCATTATTTTGGATGACGCTCTTATCATCTTGACATTTTGTGCAATATGAAAATCCATTTATGTCAAACCCTTCAGAAGACATAAGCATCATTTTTGGTTTAAAGGGGTGCCAATTGATATTTTTAGTAACATTATTTGTTGTTTGATATAGTTGATGTAAGAATTTATCTTCAAATCACCCAATAAATGTCTTATTATGCTCTCTATCAAGCCACATTGAATTTGCTCAAGGATATTTTTCTCTTGATAAAATTGTTGATATAAATACTCACTTCATTGATGTTGTGTAAAATATACAAGTGTGCTTATTCCCACAGCTCATGACTAATTACTTCCATTTGTGCTCCTAAAGTCCCTTTCTTGGAATAGGGATCAATATTCTTGTCATTTCCATGAGCTTCATTACAACTCAGCAAGTCATTACAAAAAGTTCATAACCTTCCTCGCCATATAACCCTAAATAATACTCCCTTTATACCGATAACGATTTCAAACAACACCTTTAGAAACACTCATGTACTATTCAAAAGGATACTTGCAATGCAAGAAAACTTGTCCCAACATTTTCACTATCCTAGTCAAATGGACAACAAGATGTACCATGATATCTAAAAATGAAGGAGTAAATACATATCAAGATGTCACAGGGAAACGACCACTTCTCTATGCAACTTATCGAGATTCTCAAGATTAATAACTTTACTGTATGGAGTGTTGAAGAATAAACAAAGCCTGGTGATTGTGAAACTTACATGCTTTGAGAGTATAGATCAAATAGCCATGGGAAATATTTGCTGCATTAGAGTGTGAGAATTATGAGATTTAAGACCTATCAACTTCAGATCCTTCATTGATAGCAATGTATGGATATTGGAAGAGTATCATGTTGTACCTTAGCATTAAGTAACAACTCGCAATAAGTTCTCTTCTCATGTCTAGACCATGTGTAACAATAAGGAGGTAAATATGGTTTTTAATGATTACAAGCTTATGTTGTTAATTGTTTACTTATGTCTATTTCATGTAGGTCCGTTCTAGATTTGATTTCATCTTTAGTCTCACATGGTATATTCGGTACCAATGACGCTACCCTAGACATTTTTCTCAACATGCATGGCATTGATACAATGCCTAACTGCCAAAGAACTCTAATAAAGAAGATCCCAGAATATTGACCTCTTCTTGTATAAATATTTTTCACTTTGTGTGGGAATAGTACATTGTGATCTCTTACCTAATGCATTTACAAAGTCTTTTACACTTTCATAAATAACCTCCCCTGAGATAGATTAAGGGGCACTCCATTCCTCATTCGATCCATTGAATTCTTTGCACAACATTCAATAAGGATGAATTTTTGGAAGAAACCTTCAAGGACCAAGATATATAGTCTTGACATCGTGTTTTGGTTGTATTGAATCAATGTTATCCTCACATATAGGTCTTGTTTTGGACCCTTTTACAATGTATCTAGACAAGTTCACATACATTGGAAAGTCACTAATAGTACAAAACAACATAGCATGCAAAGCGCAAAACAACATAGGTCATCACATATTCTCCCCAGTGTTTCTTTAAGTCATTAAATAGAGGTTCAAGATAAACATTGATAAGATTGCAGGTTGTTTGGGGCCTGATATCTACAACAACATGGTGACATACTTATTTCTTATACAAAACTAGGGAGATATTGTATGTAAGATCATAATAGGCTGAGTGCTATATTGGATACTCAATGTGCTTTATGGATTCATCCCATTAGTACAAATCCCACACTACTACAAAAATAGCTTATAACGTCACTTTTTAAGGTGTTAGTTGTATAAATACACCGACAACTAAACTCTACAGCGTCGGTTGATAACATAAACCGACATCCAACCTATGAAGGGTGACCAGACACGGGTACCACTTTTATTCATTGTCGATTACTGAATAAAAAACCGACGCCTAAAAGTAACCGCCAAAAACAAAATTTCCAGTGAAAAAAATTGCCTCCAAAAATCGACATACATCGTCGATTTTTAATGGAGGAACCGACAACTAAAGCTTTTCTGCGAGACAGAAATTTGCTCAATTTTGGTCGTCGGTTTTGTGACAATAACTGACGCCGTTGTGTTTTCGCGTGGATAACCGTGAAAATTTTCACCTCCCTTTAGTGTCGGTGGTTTTTTGAAAATCGACAGTTAAAGTTTTTATTGTCGATTTTTTTAAAAACTGACACCGAATGTTAACTTAAATCACGCGAGCGAGCCCGACTCTTCCCCTTTATCTGTTTCATTCATTTCATGCTACCAGGGTTTGGTCCTCCGGTGTCGCTCCTCGCCTGTTTCTCTCCCTTCCGCCGTCACTCCTCGTCGGCACCGCTCGCAGCCTACTGCTGCAGTTTCTCGCCATCGCCGCCGCCTACCTCTCATTCAGTGCTCGCCGCCGATGCCTTCTCCTTCTATACTCAACGCCGGTGCCTCTCCTTCTCTGCCGGTGCCCTCTCCTTCTCTGCTCGATGTCGGCGCCTCTCCTTCTCTGCTCGCCTGCCTCCGTGTCGTCTCCTGCCGCTGGTGTGCTCACCGCCGCCTCCGTCTCCACGCTGCTACCAATAGTAGGCCCTCCTTTCTTCTTCTTCTTCTTTCTTCTCCCTCTCCTTACCAACAGCAACCACGGCCGTGTGGGCTGGCACGACCGTGGCTGTGTTGGCCGACCACACGGCCGTGCTACACAACACGACCGTGTGGTTGGCCAACACAGCCACGGTCGTGCCAGCCCACACGACCGTGGTTGCTGTTGGTTATTACTCTTCTTAAATTATTCTTATATTGTTGAATCGGGTCAATGACCATACCTGCTATTGTGCCTGAATTATGCCATGTATGTTTGTACAAAGTGAATCTTATCGCTCTAATTGTGAATTATTGCATATTTGAAACTATTGAATTCTTGATTTATTATTTAATAATGCTCTAATTGTGAGTGATGCAATGTAAGTGAGCAAATACATGTAGTGGATATGTACTCATTATCCTAGAAACCCGTCCAAGATTTACTCATTAGGAGTAAATCTTGGATAGTCCCCGATTTGGGACTGTTCTTGAACACCTAATCTCACTTAGGATGTAAGTGTATAATGTGTATTGGGTTTTCAAGAAAATTTCAGTAGCATTTCCCCATTTGTTCTCTAAGTACATATGTACTTGGAGAACAGTGGGGAAATGCTGTTGAAATTTTCTTGAAAACCCAATACACATTATACACTTACTAGTGAGATTAGGTGTTCAAGAATGGGATAGGTGGTACACATTTATTGTATATAAGAATGAGAACACATTTATTTTTTGGCCTAGAAACCCGTCCAAGATTTACTCATTAGGAGTAAATCTTGGATAGTCCCCAGTTTGGGACTGTTCTTGAACACCTAATTATCTCACTTAGGATGTAAGTGTATAATGTGTATTGCATTTTTGAGAAAATTTTGGTAGCATTTCCATGTTTGTTCTCTAAGTACATATGTACTTAGAGAACAGCAGGGAAATGCTGCCGAAATTTTCTCAAAAACCCAATACACATTATACACTTACTAGTGAGATTAGGTTTTCAAGAATGGGATAGGTGGTACACATTTATTATATATAAGAATGACAACCCATGTATTTGTTGGCCTAAATTTTTAACCATGCAAAAACTCTAATCTGTTAACCCTATACCCTAATCTTGTTGTAATATATACTTGTTTTCTCTTTGATCATAGAATGGATAGATCATGGATGTCCATTCACAATCGCTGCACCCCAGAGTTTATATCTGGTCTTGACCAGTTTATTAGATTTGTCGAGGAACATAGGAAACAACCTGGAGATAGGTTCTACTATCCATGTAGGTATTGCGGTAATAACTTGAAAGTCAGCACTGGTGAAGAAATCAAAAGTCATGTCATGTGCAATGAGATTATACAAGGCTATACAGAATGGCACTGGCATAGAGAGATTTCAAACCCAAAACCAGTAGATGTCGATAGCAATGCTTGTGTGGAAGAAAAAATTGCCTACGACAACGTAGATGTGAATGAACCAGTTCTAGTTACATCGTTAATGTGATGTTGGATAGTTGTGGGGTAGAGCACACCGATCCACCTCCCATTTTTAGAAACATTGTGCATGATGCTGAGATATCGTTATACACAGGTTGTACTAAGTTTACGAAGCTTAGTGCTATGTTGAGATTGTATAAGTTGAAAGCTAACAATAGATGGAGCAACAAAAGCTTCACGTCATTGTTGTCTTTGTTGAAAGAAATGCTTCCTGAAAGAAACGAGCTGCCAATCTCAACATACCAGGTAAAGAAATTGTTGTGCCCAATGGTAATGGATGTCAAGAAGATACACGCATGCCCGAATGATTATGTATTATTTCAAAAGGACTATGTGGATTTGAAAGATTGTCCAAAATGTGGTGCGTCACGGTATAAATTGACGAATTCAGGGGAGTCCAAAACTAGTTCTCATGCCAAGGTGATGCGGTATCTACCTATAATATCACAATTTCAACGCTTGTTTGCCAATCTGATAGATGTGAAGAATTTGATGTGGCATGCAGATGTTAAGAAAAATAATGATGGGATCCTACGACATGCGTCTGATTCTCCACAGTGGAAGAAGATTGATCTATTGTACCCTGAATTTGGTGAAGAAGTCAGGAATCTAAAACTTGGGCTTTGTATAGATGGGATGAATCTGTACAAGACATTGAGCAGCCAACATAGCACTTGGCTAGTCATGCTTGTTATATACAATCTTCCTTCCTGGCTGTGTATGAAAAATAAGTACGTAATGTTGTCGTTGTTGATATCGGGCCCTAAACAACCTGGAAATGACATCGATGTTTATCTTGAACCTCTGATTGATGACTTAAAGAAACTCTGGGGTGAAGGTGTGATGACCTATGATGCTTCACGAAGAGAGACATTTCATTTGCATGCTATGTTGTTTTGCACTATTAATGACTTTCCAGCATATGGGAATTTGTCTGGATATAGTGTCAAAGGAGCTAAAGCGTGTCCTATATGTGAAGAGAACACTGATTCAACAAGACTAAAACATGACGGTAAGACTGTATATCTCGGTCATCGAAGGTTTCTTACAAAATTCCATCCGTATCCTAGGAAGCGCAAAGCATTCAATGGATTGAATGAGGAACGGAGTGCACCTAAACCTATACTAGGGGAGGTTGTTTATGAAAGAGTAAAAGACTTTGTCAATGAATTTGGTAAGAGATCACGATGTACTATGGCCACACGGAGTGACAAATCTTTATTCAAGAAGAAGTCAATATTTTGGGATCTTCTTTATTGGAGTTCTTTGACAGTCAGGCATTGTATCGATGTCATGCACGTTGAGAAAAATGTCGGTGATAGTGTCATTGGTACTTTTTTGAATATACCAGGTAAGACTAAAGATGGGATAAAATCCAGACTGGACCTACGTGAAATGGGAATAAGGTCAGAATTAACAGAATTTCATGAAATGGAAAATCAGAGAACATACTTACCTCCCGCTTGTTACACATTGTCTAGAAAGGAGAAGAAAGCTTTTTGTGAATGTTTGGTAAATGTTAAGGTGCCACAGGGTTACTCATCCAACATCCGTAGATTGGTATCAATGAAAGATCTGAAGTTGATAGGTCTTAAATCTCATGATTGTCACACTCTAATGCAACAAATATTGCCTGTGGCAATTAGATCTATATTGTCGAAGCATGTAAGGTTTGCAATCACCGGACTTTGTTTCTTTTTCAACAGTCTGTGCAGCAAAGTTATTGACCCTGATACCCTTGATAAATTGCAAAGAGAAGTGGTTGTTACCCTATGTCAGCTTGAGATGTATTTTCCTCCGTCGTTCTTTGACATCATGGTACATCTTGTTGTCCACTTGACTAGGGAAGTGAAAATGTTGGGACCAGTTTTCTTGCATTGGATGTATCCCTACGATACATGAGCATTTTTAAAAGTGATGTTCGAAACCGTTATCGGACTGAAGGGAGTATTATCGAGGGTTATATGGCGAGAGAGGTTATGAATTTTTGCAATGACTTTCTCAGTGGTAATGACACTCCTGATAATGACAAGAATATTGACGAGCAATTTGGCAAAGGAATTTTAGGATCACGTGTGAAAGTAATCAACCGTGAGCAGTTGGAACAAGGTCACTTGTATATTTTACACAACATGGACGAAGTGAACGTTTATATCGAGGAACATACCAATTTCATCAAGAGACAATATCCTCGAGCCAATACAATGTGGCTTGCTAGAGAGCATAACAAGACATTTATTAAGTGGTTTGAAGATAAAGTCTTACATCAACTATCTCAAACACCAGATGATATTACTGAAACTATCAAATGCCTCACCTATAAAACAAAATTGACTGTTATGTCTTATGAAGGGTATGCCATTAATGGATTCACATATTACATAAAGCGCCAAGATGATAAGAGTGTCGTCCAAAATAGTGGGGTCACCCTACAAGCATCGACTATGTTTTTTGCAAGTGCAAAGGATAAGAGTCCACGTGAAGCTGAAATGTCATATTATGGTGTCATTGAAGATATATGGGAGTTTGACTACATAGATTTCAGAATTCCGCTCTTCAAATGTAATTGGGTTGATAACACCAAAGGAGTTATAGTGGATGAATTGGGTTTCACTTTATTGAACTTTGAAAAGATTGGCGAGAAGGGTGAACCATTCATATTGGCATCACAGGCGAAACAAGTATTTTATATCGATGATTCTGCAAATGATAAATGGTCGGTTGTTCTTCATGGTAAAAGACAGTTCATTGAAGATCCTATATATGAAGAAGAGTACTATGATAAGTATGATGACTCTAGCCCATTCTTAGTTGGGTTGCCAACACCACCAAATATTGAAGCTAATGATGACTTGTATGTGCGCGGAGATCACAATGAAGGATTGTTAATTGATAAAAAAAATCACAATATTAGAGGCATGTTTATATTTTTTATATGTTTTATTTTTTTGAATCTGAACTTTACAATGTGAATTACTTTACAATGTGAATGTGAACTTTATAATGTGAATTTTACAATGTGAATTACTTTACAATGTGAACTTTACAATGTGAATTACTTTACAATGTGAATGTGAACTTTACAATGTGAACTTTACAGACTGAATTACTTTACAATGTGAACTTTACAATGTGAATGTGAACTTTTAGATGGCTGAGCAAACTCCTGATGAGCGTGCTAATGATTACCATGAGGATGAGGACATGAATGCGCTGCCTCACAATGTAAGTTTTAAAAATGTATCATATATTTCTAACTATATGTCCATTTATTGTTATATCTTGTAAATGTGTTTATTTTGTCAAATTTTAGGTTGATGATGCACATGTACCATATGAAGCACTTGAGGCACTTGATCAGCAGCACCAAAAAGTTGACAAGAGAAGGGGCATCACTATGATGAAGAAGTTAATAGCGCAAAAGGGAAATGGACCCAAACTTGTTGTGGATTTTGATAATGCAGGAAATGCATCTGGTGTGAATCACAATTCATTTGTTTCATATATTGGGTATGTTGCTCGTAGACATTGCGGTTGTAAGATAGATTCTTGGCATAAAGTTCCTAAGGAGAAGAAAGAAGTAATATGGAAGGATTTATGCGTGAGTTATTATTAATTTGCAATTCTATTTTGTAAATTACTAATTTTTTGGATACTAGTTAATAGCAATTCTATTTTGCAGAGTATATTTGAATTGGATGAAAAGCTGCATCATAAATGCATGATGCAATGCTGTGGGAGAGTCCTAAGGAACTATAGGACAAATCTCGCCCGAGAATACATAAGAGAAGGTGACAAAAGGAAGAAGACAGCCACTGAACAGTGGAACTTCCTGGACAAAGAAGAATGGGATGCGTTTGTTGCTTCAAGACAAACTGATGAATTCAAGGTATTAGGCGTCAGTCCCAATCTCATTAATATATGTTGTATTCACCTATTCAAGATTAACATTTAGTGTTACTAAACAAATCATTAATGTGCATACTAACTAGGCCCTCAGTGAGGCACAAAAATCAAAGCGTGCACTGAATGTGCATGACCACACAATGGGTCCAAAGGGGTATGCAGGCATTCACCAAAGACTACAATCTGAGGCTACTGCTCAGTCTGCTGCTACTCAGGAATCCTTTACTATAGGTAGCACACCTCTGCCTCGCCATGATGTTTGTATAGCTGGGAGACAAAATAAGAAGGGAGAAATAAGGAAGCTCGCAACTACTGAGGCGGCTACAAAAATGGTAAAATACAACTCTTACAGTAATCATTTGAATATTGATTATTTATGGTGTTTACTTAATTACAAATTTTTGTTTTGGCGATTAGAGGGAGCTGCACGAGCTGAGAAAGAAAGGCAAGTTCATCCCTGAGGGCACAAGGGATGAATTGACAGTTGCTCTGGGTAACCCAGAGAATCCTGGACGTGTTAGGGCTGCAGGCGCTGGTGTGGGCATCAAAGCTTTTTTTGGGCCATCGCAGCACAAACATGTCCCAAAAGCCGGACTTTCACAAGAAGAGGTAACATATTCTTTCTTTATAATGTTACTATAAAAGATAATTCAATAATTAGAAGCTAACATTTCTTTTTTCCATGTATAGGTAGATAAGCTAGTTGATAGGAAACTCGAAGAAGCAATGAAAAAGTGGAAGGCATCTCAGACAACCACTTATCAGACAGTACCTATGGCGTCTCGCACTACTCCTACTACAGAGGTTGGGAGTAATCCTGTAGACCCACCACCTAGCACATCCGCTGTAAGTATTTTTATGACATAGTAACTAGTTTTTTAATTCAAGACGATATGTTTTCAAGATGATATGTATATATGAAATTGTAGTCGTTTCAAAAAAAGATGATATGTATATATGTATATAACATTCTTTACACAAAAATTTGTAGGGGTTGAAGCCATGCCGTCTAAAAAGTAAAGAATATGTCGTTGCACAGGCGTCGACTTACCCATCCCTACCAGGGGATATGTTTCGCGAGTCTTCATTACCAGCTGGTTGGATTTGTGTGAGCACGGTACGTATATTCTCCCAGTGGATGGATCTTCCATTGCCATATGCCCACCCAGATTGTGAAACGCTTGGTGAGGCAGAAGGCGGAGTGATATTGTGGCTAAAAGCAGATGTCCTCTTTACTAAAACTGTATGGTAAATTTACATTACGTTAAATTGTTAGTGTGTGTATATGATGTCTGTTGATCTAAAATTTATATATATATATACAGGTTAAAAAGAAGATACCCACAGCATCTAGGCCTCCACCTCCACCTCCTACATTACCCAGTTGGGTTCCACATGACCTACCTGTCCTGTTAGGTCCTAACTGTAGGGGTATGGCAATATGGTTAGGCGAACATGATATAAATTGCCAGATAATTGTTTCTATAGATTCAGATGTTGCATGTCAATCATACGAAAGAAACCTATTTATACAAGATATTTTGGAGTTGTTTCGATATGATTGGCTAAATACATCTGTGATAGAGCTATGGATAAGGTGAGATCTTCTTTATACATCCATATACCTTGTGTAGGATCTGGTGATCTGGTTTCTTATTTATTAATGCATGCGTAATTAATACATATTTTGCAGCTACTTAGACAAGATATGTGCAGATTTTGCATTCGAACATGTAGGATTTTTTATTCCATCTTTGATTAGTCTAGTAGCAAAAGACCCTCAATACTGCTGTGAGGCTTTTACAATTTTTTCTCAAAATAAGAAGACAGTGATAATGGATCCATTCAATGTAGAGTAAGTTTACTTTGCTTATTATAATTTGGACTTTAGAAAATTACATTTTTATTGTGGATTTTGAGTTATTAATTTTGAACTTTTTTGCCTCTAGTGGTAAGCATTGGGAGTTACTGGTTATTGTCCCCGAGATGTTCACTGTCTATTATCTAGATCCTAGTGGGAGTACATTGAATACATAATATGGACACATAATGAAAATGGCATTATTCCGGTGAGAAATATTTCATTTTCATATCCGTTAACATATGTTATTACATTACTATTTAATTATGAAATGTACTGTGTTACATTAACATGTAGGGGTTTTGATGAGTTAAAAAAGGCTGGAGGAAAGGTCCCCATGAAAAAGAACCAGCCAATAATTTGGAAGAACGTGAAAGTAAGTTCCCGACTGCAATATATGTATATATTATTTATGTGAACAGTGTTTAATTAGTTGTATTTTTTAATATTTGGTATGTTTGAATTTATAGTGTGCTACAAAAGACAACAAATGGGTATGTGGATACTATGTGATGTGATTTATGCACATGATTATCAAATATGCTGCAATGGACATCGATTGTATTGCTGAGGTATTATATAGTCTCATTAGATAATATGAAATATATCAATCTTATTTATAGCTCATTAATTATATATATACATCATTCTCTTTACAGGTGTTTAAAACTGACCACACTACAGGAACGACCTTACCAGATGTACATGCTCCCAATACGATGGGAGAATAAATGAAGTTAGAGAAGAATGGGCAACAACCATACAAGTAGTGGGGGTTTTAAAATATAATTGGGATGTTGATAGCGAATAATGACTAAAGAATGATATTGTGTAAATGAATTTCTAAATTATAATATATGTGTGAATGTTTCTACATGTCTGGATGTTTCTACATGTGTCTGAGTAAAAATGAATGAAACTTTTGGTTGCTATATGAATGTTTCTACATGTGTGAATGTGAAAATGAATGGAACTACAAATTTCTAGCTACATGAATGTTTCTAAATGTGTAAAAATCAAATGGAACTGCAGGTTGCATTGTTAAATGTGTGAATATTTTTATTGTTAATTTTGCAGGTTTGTGGCCTATTGTTGGCTGATATTAATGGATGTCGTAAAACCCACAGTTCATAAATGAACTACAGGTTTCTCATCCTGCGACCAGCCACAGAAGGTCTGCAGACTGCCAGAAAAAAAAACAATAGGCGTCGGTTATTTGTTTAAAACCAACACACATAGTTACAGTCTCGGTTTCCCAACTCGTAACCGACGTCTATTTCCTTAACACCACGGCCGTGCTGGCCAGCACGACCGTGGCAGCGGACCAGACAACACGGCCGTCGGTTATTTGTTTAAAACCGACACACATAGTTACAGTCTCGGTTTCCCTTCTCGTAACCGATGTCTATTTCCTTAACACCACGGCTGTGCTGGCTAGCACGGCTGTGATGGGATTGATATGGTGTCGATTTTTTATCTAATAACCGAAAGGTTTTGGGTGGCGCACGAAGGGTTTTGGCGCGTTTTCGGTGGCGCGCGAAGGGTTTTGGCGTCGGTTTTTGAACCGACGCGTAATGGCTGGGCTTTTAGCGTCACCCACATAGGTGTCGCTTAGAAACCAACACTACAGGCCTTAAATAACTAACAGTAAATGTCGGTTCTGTACTAGTGCCACGTCTTACATTCCTGACTTCTTCACCAAATTCAGGGTACAATAGATCGAATTTCTTCCATTGTGGGGAATTAGATTCATGTCATAGAATACCATCATTATATTTCTTTGCCTCTGCCTGCCAAGTAAATTATTTGCATCCACGATATTGGAAAAAACCATTGAAATCATGGTATTATAGGTAGATACCACATCACCTTGGTATGAGAGACATTTTTGGACTTTCTGAAAGTCGTCATTTTATACCTTGATGCCCCACATTTTGGACAATCTTTCAAATCAATATAATCCTTTTGTAATAAAACACAATTATTCTGGCATAAATGTATCGTCTTAGCCTCCATTCCCAATGATCACAACATTTTGTTTGATTCCTATGTTGAGATGAAAGGTCATTGCCTTCAGGATGAATTTCTTTCAACAAAGACAATAGTGGCGTGAAGCTTTTGTTAATCCAACTATTGAAAGCTTTCAGAGTATACAATCTCAACACAACACTCAACTTTGTAAACTTAGCACATGTTTAATGATCTCTCAACATCATGTACAATGTTTCTATACAAGGTAGGTGGATCAGTAAGGTTTACGCCACAACTATCATCACCCATGTATGTCAGAATTGGGTCATCCACATCTTCATCATCATCGGCAATTTCTTATTCAACACAAGTACTTCTATCAACATTACTGATCTTATAGTAGGAATATCTCCGTGCCTGTTCATTCTGTATAGCCCTGTACAATACCGTTGCACATTACATGAATTTTGACTTCATCAACATCGTCGACTTTGAAGTTCTTACTACAATGCCTACATGGACAATAGAAAACATCTACACACCATTTCCTATGTTTCTCCACAAATCTTACAAACCAATCAAGACCAATAAAAAACTCCGAAGTGAAATGATTTGGAATGGACATCCATGATCTATCCATTCTATGATCACAGACAAAACAATATTGAATCAGGTTTTTGGAGACTAGGGTTAATCATTAAGGGTTTATGGTTTACAAATTAGGTTTTAGGGTTTAGGTTTTTGCAAATTAGGTTTTAGAGTTTATGGTTTACAAATTAGGTTTTAGGTTTTTATGGTTTACATATTAGATATTAGGGTTTACATATTAGGATCTAGGGTTTATGGTTTACAAATGAGGTTTTAGAATTCAACTTTTAATGTGAGTACCACCTATCCCATTCTTGGACACTTAATCTCAACAGTAAGTTTATAATGTGTATTCAGTTTTTAAGAAAATTTTGTCAACATTTCCTTGCAATTCTCCAAGTACACCGATGTAGATGAGAAAATACCCTACTACATATGTACAAAGAGAACAGATGGGTAAGTGATGATGAAACATCTTAAAAGTTGGATACACATTATACACTTACATTCTAAGTGAGGTTAAGTGTTCAAGAACAGTCCCAAACCAGTGACTATCTAATATTTACTCCTAATGAGTAAATCTCGGATGGATTTCTATGACAACAAGATTAATTACAATTTCTATGTCTAAATTACAATTTATAGATTTGAATTTAGGTAAATATAATATATTCAGTTTAATTAATTCTTGAATGTGATTCTTTATCCATATAACATCCAAATTGAACAAGTAATACCCTAAATTATACAAGCACTATGATTTCTCTAATGGTCAAATTAAAACCTAATTACATTTCATCATTCAATTGATAACAATTTAGGTATTAAAACCCTAGTTACATTTCATCAAATTACACAAATAATTATACTTAAAACCCTAGTTATAGTTCATCAAAATATACAAAAAGTTATAGTTAAAACCCTAGTTACATTTCGTCAAATTACACAAAAATGTAGCTTAAAAAATAAAAAATAAATGAATAACATGCCTTGATCAGGAGTTGGCAACAATGGTAAGAAACAACAGGAACTATGGTAGTGACAATGGCAATCGGCAACAGCGTAGAGACAGTGGTCAACCATCGTGGAGACGTTGAGTGGTGAGGTTGGTCAGTAGTAGTCACGACGGTGGAGATGGCGAGTAGTAGGGCAGTAGTGGTAGCAACTCTGAGCACCACCACCACCACCAACAACAACAACAACAACTCTGCCAGTAACAAAAGCTATAGAGGAATGACAACAATGATAGAGGAGGGACGACATCAGAGGAATGGAGGAAACAAAGGAATGGCAGCAACAACAGTAGAAATTGCCAAAGAGGGGAGTTCACTGGATGAAATAGAATATTGAGGGAATGGATCAGTTTTGCGGGTGATATCAACTGTACCATAGTCATCTTTTTTTTTTTGAAAAATTAACGACACAATACATATTCGTCAGCTGGAGGAAATAAACCAATAACACATGCTATTATCCAAATAAAATTACTAGCTTAAATAAGGACTTCATCATCAGTTTCTGAGATGCAAACTAATGAAAATGCCCCTACCCCAATAAAAATCTCAACACCCTAACTAAGGACTTAGTTTTCAGTTTGGAAATAGATGACACATGCCCTTATCCAAATAAAAGTTGTTAGCCTAAATAAGAACCTTGTCGTCGATTTCTGATATGCAAATCGACAATATAGAGCAATTTTGTGGGGGAAAAAATTCATGGGGACTTAGTCATTAGTTTGGAAAGCAAAACTGATCACACAATCACCTTATCCAAATATGTATTGTTATCATGAACAAGGACTTCCTTGTTAGTTTCTAAGATGGAAACTGATGACACATGCTCCTATCCCAATAAAAAATTCAACACCCTAACTAAGGACTTCATTTGGAAAGGTAAATTGATGACAAAGTCCCTTAGCAAAATAAAATTGTTAGCCTAAATAAGGACCTCGTTATCGATTTCTGAGACCGACCGATGATATAGAGCAATCTCATTGAGAAATAAATTTTTATTGGGTTGTGTGAATCCTCTATCGTCGGTTTTGATTATTTAAACAGATGACACAAACCCTTATCATTGTTGGCCTAAATAAGAACTTTAGGGTCAGTTTACGAGATGGAAACTGACGATGTATAGCAATTTAGAGGGAAATAAATTTTGCGGGGATGTGGACTAGAAACCTATGTTGTTGGTTTTTTTAACAATGAACCGACAACATGGTCAAACGTTTTGTGGTGGGAAATACATACATCGTCAGTTTTTTTGTAAAAAAATTGACAAGCAGATGTAATTTTTAGGCAAAATTATTTGACAGGAAGGGATATTGATGTCTTGGATTTTTGTCATTTTCACATGCTATTTTGTATTATTTTTGTGCATTATTTGTTAATTTTCATATTAATTGTGTTTGGTTTAATCTCATTATCCTGTGATACTTAATTGCAACAAATAAATGCAATTTTACTATCTCCGAATGATTTATGATATTTCAAGAGCTTATGTTTAAATTTTATGAATTCATGATTTTTTACAAGAATCTACATGACTAAGTACTATCAACTTTGAAGTCAGTGGTACCGACACATGCTCAGTTTGGAAAAGAAAGAAATCAAGAAGACTCAGTAGTACAGACTCTACATGTCGATACCACTGACAACATCACAATATTGGACTCAAAAAGAATTAAAGCAACTCGATATTATCGACAGAAGCTCGATAGTATCAACAACAAGCCAGGTGGCTACAACAATTAAGGAGTCAGTAGTACTGACACCTAGTCTGTAGTACTAACATGTCGAGGTCAGGCTAATCTGAAGATGGCATCTAATCCTAGGGTTGAGGGATTAATTTGCCCTAAGTCACTTCTATGACATGGGGGAATTTGGCCAACCCTATCTATCATGTTCTTTTGCATTGGACGGCAATCGAAAGTAAGGAGAGGAGAAAGTAGAGAAGAAAACTATGTACTACACGATCTGAGCACTTCTAGTGGATGAATTTATAGCCAGAAGGTAGCAAATCAGCATGTGCGCAAGAAGGGATCTTTTGGACCATTTACTTCAGGGGTTCTTTAATTCTAATAATGTTTCCCACATTTTTCTTCTCCTCTCTTATGTGGTTGACCATGGAAACCATGCAGGGATGAACCCCTTGGTCCTAAGGACGCAGGAGTAGCTTGGTGATGCATTGTAATTGACTTTATGCATTAATATATCAATTTCTCTCAATTTCTAGACTTATTTCTATCCGATTGCAATAAACTATCCATGCTTGATCACCATAGGTTGTTAATTAGACCGTTAAAAAGGAAATTAACGATTTGAAATTCATAGAAATATGAATTTTATATCATCCTTTGAGAAAGGTGACTTACAAACATGAAGAGATTACCAAGAGGTTTAGTTGAAACACCTAACTAATTACACAATCAATACGATAGTGGGATTGGTATTACATTAGGTAGAGAATCACACCACGAGAGTGGGTAACTTTTGCTACAAGCTCTTAGTCTAGGGGTAGGAGAGATATATATTAATGTTATTCTGTTAATTTCAATGTTAACCAAGGTGAAACTGTAATCCTAAGAAATTCCATCCAATTACAATCAATCACCAGTAATTTAGAGTTATTTTTTGTTTTAGATAATTAATCCAATCAATCAAAATTTTCTTTGATCTAGTTGATCGTATTAAGGTAGTAGTAGTTTCTGAGTTTAACTTGTTCCTATGTTCGACGTTCAGTCCTCATTACCCCATATTATTCCGATAGCATACACTTGCATTTTAGGGTGTGTATAAAATCCCTATCAAGTTTTTGGTGTCATTGTCGGGGAAATGACAAATTCATCACTATGAGTGCTAAAATCGGCCACTCTATGCCACACTTTTTAATTTTCTTTTTATCCTTTCATGTTGAATTTCAAATATCAATTTCTTTAATCATTAGTACCCATTATCACATTATCCATAATAATTTTAGGTACTACTGTATGGTGCATACTAGAGCTTATGATTATGGGGAGTCATCTTTACAAGACTTTAGTTAGGTAGAGCTCTTGCACCAAGGAAGGGAGTTCGGTAACTCAGGAGGAAGGTTGATTCCAACTCCACATTGGACTCCATTGCCAGTCACTCAATTACCACCACAAGAAGAACCAAAAGAACAACCAGAGACGACAGAAGAAGAGCAGACAATTTTGGAGAAGATCAAGTCATCTTCCTCAACAGATCAACTTGGGACAATCAATCAACAAATAATAAGTGTTAGCAACTACAAGATAGATCCTAGGCCGGTGGCATTAGTCAAGCAACATGCCTTCCATGGCCATAGTAGTAAAGACTCGATGATGCACATCAACAATTTTGTTGAAAGTTGTGTCATGGTGAAGATAGAGTGCCAATGACCGTAATCTACTTAAAATTTTTTCCATTGTCACTAGAAGAGGGTGCCAAATCTTGGTTCTACAATTTGGAAGACGAATCTATTAAGACTTGGGATCAAATGACTGATGCCTTTTTAGAGCGCTATTTTCCTTCCCAGAAAACAAATGAGTTGACCGAAATGATCTACAACTTCAAACAACAAGCAGAGGAGTCATATTCTGAGGCATGGGAGAGGTTCCAGAACATGTTGAGGAAGGTCCCTCACCAAGGTATCCACTTGTTAGGATAGGCTAATATTTTCTATTATGGGCTACATCAGGGGGAAAGGACCATACTACAAAGCACATGCACGGGCTTCTTCCTCAACAAATAAGTCATAAAAATGCCATGAGATCCTAAAAACATGGCTAGGAACCAATCATGGGGAGAAGAATGCAAACATCCAGTATCTGTCAAAAGTATTGAAGAGTCCAAGGTAATTTCCACACTGAATGAAAAATTGGACTTGATCATCAAGAATCTATTTTAGAAGAATTAAAATGCTTCTGAAGGAGAAGATAAGGAGTGCAAGTTTGCATGATAGAAAAACTACTAGGGCAATGACAACTAAGGGAGAAAAGTCCCCAAGTTCCCTTGGAGGGATCCCAATAATTTCCAGCAGGACCCCTCCCAAGCTCAGCATGGCAAGCCATAATAGGGTGTTCCACAAGAGCAATACCAGCATTTTAGGGGCCCTAAAAAGATAGACCACATAGAGGACATGTTGGGAAAGCTATTCAGCCAGAATGAAGTGCTCATTGGTCAGAGTCAAAGGAAGCTACAGATTCAAGGAGTACAGATTCACAGTATTGAGACATAAATTTCTCATGTTGAGGCAGAGGTTGCATCCTTAAAGAAACCTACGCAATAAGAGTTCCCAAAAAACACCAATATACCTATTGAAAATTGACATGTAAAAGAAGCGATGTGACGTAGTGGGAAAAAGTTGTTGAATGAGAAAAAGACAGTTCCAGAGTCAAAGGGCAATGAAGAAGATAAAGTCTCACCAATGATTACTGCAACAGTTGATTCAATTGAGCCAAATAATGCAACAGAGGACAAGATAGTTGATGCTAAAATTTATGATTCTGAGAAGCCAAGGAAGGAGGCTTATGCCCCACCTTTCCAGAGGAATGTGGTGAAGACAGTGTTATTCCCAAATAGCTTAAAAGCTTAGAAGGTTGATAAGCAATTTCAAAAGTTCCTAGACATCTTTAGGAAGCTTCATATCAACATTCTACTCATAGATGTAATTGAGCAGATTCCCTCCTCTAACAAATTTCTGAAGGACTTCATCAACAAGAAGAGGAGGATAGATGATTCTGAGGTTGTAGTTCTAAAGGAGCAAGTTATTGCTTTTATTCTGGGAACAATATCACCTAAAAAGTCAGGATCTGAGTTGTTTCAACATCTCATGTTACATCAGGAGGACAAAATTTGGAGAAGCTTTATGTGACTTAGGCACTGGCATCAATATCATGCCCTTAACCACGTTCATGAAGCTAGGTTTAAAGGAGTCAAGGAAGAGTCATATGACCATACAGTTGGCAGACAATTCGTGAGGCCCTACGGTATCTGTGAGGATGTTCTTGTCGAGGTTGACCAATTTGTATTTCATGCATACTTTGTCATCATGGAGATGCAAGATGATCAAGGCAATGAAATATAACTTGGAAGGCCATTCCAAGCCATAGTTGATACGATTCTAGGGATGGGCAGAGGCAGACTGACATTGGGCAATAGAGTAGAGCTTTTTGAAATTTTGATGCTTGAGCCTACACAAACTGCCAAGGGGAAGACATAATTTCACATGTTGTAGCAAGTCCAACAAAAAGTGTCCCTATATTTGGGGAAGCCATTTCTTGATATGGCTCATGTGATGACACAGGTCCACAAAGGCACGCTAGCGGTGGACATCTTGGAAAAGACAAAAGAAATTTCTTTGAAAAAGGTAGTTCAATGTCCTGATGATGAAGAGGAGTACCATTGCCCAACAATTGTTGAAGAGGTCGCTTCTTCTAATCTAATGAAAGCATATCCACAATTGTTGTTAGAGGCATGTCTTATGAATTTGATGGATGGTTGTATTCAATCTCGTTCTGTGGAGGAGTGTGTCTTATTCAAGGCACTACCATGTTATTACACCAGACACTTTGACGATCTAGGAACACCCCTCCAACGTTGGTCCCTTCTTTGTGGAGTCCCTTGGAGTGAGAGTTGAAGCCACTGTTACCACACTTGAAGTACACATTCTTAGCAGCAGAGGAAAAGCTTCCAGTCATCATTTTAGCTTCACTTAGCATTAAGGAAGAGAGGATCAGCTGCTTGAGGTTCTAAAAAACTGTCAGGCAGCATTTGGATGGTCTATGGCAGACATAAAGGAGATCTCCCCTAGTTTCTGCATGCACAAGATCAAATTGGAGGAAGGATCCCAGCCAATCGTGCAACCTCAATGGCGACTCAACCCCATAATGACTGAGGTAGTAAAGAAATAAGTAGTATAACTATTATCTGAAAGTAGTATATATGCTATCTATGATTCGATCTGGGTTAGCCCAACTCAGGTGGTTCGTAAGAAAGGGGGGATAAAATTCACAACTAACTCAAATGATAAATTAATTTTGACTAGTTTAGTGATTGGGTGGCATGTATGTATAGATTATCGACGTCTCAATTCTCCCACTTTGAAGGATCATTTCCCACTCCCTTTTATTGATCAAATTCTTGAGTGGCTCACCAACTGCTCTCATTTCTATTTTCTCGACGGCTATTCCGGATATAGCCAAATTTCTATCAAGTTACAGGATTAGGAGAACTCCACCTTCACTTTTCCTTATGGCACCTCTTTGTATCATCATATGTCATTCGGGATTTGTAACACACCAACTACTTTCTAGCGATGCATGCTTGCCATCTTCTCTGATATGGTAGAGCAATGTTTCGAGGTATTCATGGATGATTTTTCAATCTACAAGGAATCATTTGAGGATTGCCTTTCCAATCTTGATGAGGTGTTGCAAAGATGTGAGGACACTCACGTGGTTCTAATTGGGAAAAATGTCATGTGATGGTGAGTGAAGGAATTGTTTTGGGACACAAGGTGTCCAGTAAAGGAATGGAGGTTGATCCGGTAAAGATAGATGTCATCTCCAAGCTACATCCACCATCATCAGTGAAGGGAGTGAGGAGCTTTTTAGGACATGTTGGGTTTTACCGAAGATTTATGAAGGATTTTTTGAAAATTGCCAAACTGCTCTCTGAATTGTTAAAAAATATGTTGATTTTAATTTTGACGAGCAATGTGTAAAGGCATTTGAGCTGTTAAAGGAGAACTTGGTCTCTACACCTGTAATCCAGCCTCTAGATTGGATCCAACTATTTGAGATAATGTGTGACACATCATATTATACAGTGGCGACTATTCTTGGACAACACTGAGATATGGTCCTCGCAGTCATCTATTATACATCTAAAACACTTAATGATGCCTGGTAAAATTACATGACAACAAAAAGAGATATGTTGGCACTAGTTTTTTCTTTTAAGAAGTTCTGCCAATATTTGATAGGGGCTAAAGTAATTGTTTGGATTAATCATGTGGCAATCAAGTATTTGTTGTAGAAAAGGGATGCAAAGCCTAGATTGATTAGATGGATATTTCTATTGTAGGAATTTGATATTGAAATTAAAGACAAAGTAAGAACTGAGAATGTCATTGTTGATCACCTATCTAGGCTTGAAAGGTTGGATGAAAAGGACATAGATATACCTATAGCAGAGGAATATCCATATGAGAAGCTCTTTGTCATGAAAAGCAAATATCCTTGGTTTGCAAATATTGTAAACTACTTGGCATTTGGAGAGCTTTGAGAGGGTTGAGGTTACTAGGACAAGAAGAAATTCTTCCACTCATTGAGGTATTACATCTGGGATGATCCAATTTTGCTCAAACAATGTAGGGATGGTATCTTGAGGAAATGTGTGTCGGAGTGTGAGTTTGATAGCATCTTGTCACATTGTCATTCATTACCTATTGGGGTTCATCATGCTAGTTCTAGGATAGATATTAAGGTATTAGAATGTGGTTTTTATTGGATGACGCTTTTCAAGGGTGCATATACTTTTTTTTAATGCTTATCAACGTGCAGGTAATATTTTAAAAAGATATGAAATGCCTTTAAATGTTTTTCAAGAAGTTGAGGTGTTTGATCTATGGGACATTGATTTCATGGGCCCATTCATGTCTTCAAACTTTAATATGTATATATTACTTGATTTTGGGTATTTGTCTAAGTGGGTGGAAGTGATTCCAACCCCCACCAATGACGCTCAAGTTGTATGCAGGTCTATGAAGGATCACATTTTCTATAGGTTTAGGGTGCCCAGGTTGATCATTAGTGATGGTGGATCTTATTTCACCAATTAAAAATTTGGGGTATTTTAAGTTTGGAGTGAGACATAGGGTAGGTACTCCATACCATCCCCAAACCCAAGTGCAAGTGGAGGTGTCTAATAGAGAGATCAAGAAAATCTTAGAAAAGACAGTCTCCACTAATAGGAATAATTGGAGCATGTTGCTTAATGATGCTCTATGGGCGTATAGGACTGCCTATAAGACACCTATAGGAACCACTCCTTTTAGGTTGATCTATGGGCAAGCCTGTCACTTTCCTATATAGTTAGAGCATAAAGATAGATGGGCATTAAGAAAATTGAACTATAATTTGGATGCCACATGGAGGAATAGGATGTTAGAATTGAATGAGCTAGATGAGTTTAGGTTTGATGCTTATGAAAACTCAAGGACCTACAAAGAAAGAACCAAAAAGATCCATGATCTCCACATCCTACATAGGGTTTTCACTTTAGGACAGAAGGTTCTTCTGTTCAATTCTAGATTGAGATTACATCACAATAAGTTGAGGTCTAGATGGAGTGGACCTTTTGATGTAGTTAAGGTCCCCCCCCATGGGGAAGTAGAAATTAGTAATGGGGTTGAGCCATTCCTTGTTAATAGCCAGCGGCTTAAACACTACTTTGGGTGAGATATGGTTATGGCTTAATTCTTACATTAATAAATGGTACCTAAAACATGTCACGTGAAACAATGTTAATTAAAAATGTATGATATGAGGTAATAATGTGCATAAAAGGGCAAGGTGTCCATAATTGCATATAATGATACATAATTCAACTTAAAATGTAATAAACAAAGTTATGTGAGATAATGATAGAGTAGGTTTGTTCTAGATCACTTCTTAGTCTTTTGGAACAAGGATGAGATAAAGGAATGGATAATAACTCCTTAACCAAAATAATGTGGTGTTGAATCAATTAATATGTAAAATAATGGTAATATCAGATAATGGATTAAAACTCATAAAAGGAAGAGTAATTGATTAAAAATGAGATAAGATTCGTTTTCCTAGGGTTTGGTTTGGCTTGGAGGCCAAGTTTCATAATTTGGAATGATAATTACTATATCTCTTTTATTTAGAAAAGAAAAGGCATTTTACTTAAAAATATGAAATAAAATACTCAATGACTCCAAGGTGGAATATAATCTTAGATTCGTAATCTACACATTAAAATATATATTTTGGTGAATTTTCTTGTAATTTGGGTAATCTTTAATATGCATGTGATGTTAGGAGAGAGAAATTGTGTAGAATCTTCAAAATATTAAATAAATGTACAAACAACTCCAACATGTAAAATTGTTGGAAAATTCGTATCTAAGACACTTAATTTGACTTGTGGGTGAAGTTTTATCAATTGAAGAATCTTAGAGTCATTAATGCATGAGGAAAGAGAAAATAAGATTTGATTTATTTAACTTGTCAAAAATTCTTAAAAGGCAAATCCAATTGCATATTTGGATTCTATATACTCAAATTAGATTAGATGTCAAATTTCATTAAATTTGGGATTTGTTTACACCCTCAACTGAGGAGAGAGAAAAACAGAAATTAATGTAATCCCACTTTAGTCAGATTTTGATTTGGATAAGGTTTAAATGTCACATGCCCTTTTATTTTTGTGTGTGATTTGGGTCGTTCTATTTTTGATCTGATGGTGTGAAACTCGTCTCCTACCTTGGGTAGGAGAGGCATGTCCAAAACTTATAAAGACCAGGTAATTTGCAGATTACTCGCTCCACACTCAATCATTCTTCGAGATTTTTGGTGCAACGTGTTTGTGAGAAAAATATACACACAATGAGCCATAAATTAGTCCCTACTTTCCATTTTTTGAGAATTGCCCAAATCTTGGACGGCAAGGTACCTTCGACCAACCTTCCCTTCTCTATTTCTTGGACCCTCACCTTTATATAGTTGTACTCAGGGTATGCTCGATCGAATTGTGATTCCCGTCTTGCTTCAATTTCATCTCATTTGTTATTTGCTTCCACTGTGAGGTTGGGAAGTATGGAGCAATGTCATTGGGCCGTGCTTCTCCTTCGTCTCTCCTCAGTCTGATTCCTTCGGGTATAAGTCTCTTCAGACCATCATCTATTTTTTTGGCAACTAGATCTACGAGATCTCCTCACATATGGTTTTCCCTATTTCTGGGTCATATGCTGCCTACTGCTTGAAGTAGCCATGGCACTAGGTTGGGGGATAAGATGCCCCCTGCTTATTTCCCGTGAATGCCCTCGCTCGTTCTCTACTTTTTGTTTTCTCACCAAGGGTAAAAAGGTCTTTTAGCCACACTCTTCTTTGTTTTGGGACAGGTCAGTGAGACCATTAACCCAGGACTTGGCCTTAGCCAATTGGGCCAAGTCAGTTGGGACCCAGTATCCTTTCCCCTCGCTCTCTCTCTTGTGACCTTACCGCTGACATGGATTTTCTTGTTTTTCAGATTGGTCCAACTTCTAAAAATCATATCTATTAATTCGTTTGTCCAAAAATCAAAGTAAAATATGTTTTGGAATTGGAAAATTGTGTTATTTCTAATAAAAATAGTTTCAGATCATGATTTTCATATTTTCAATGTTGGATTTTTGAGGATCTAATTAATTGATATAAAAAGCCCTAAAATTGGTAACTAATTCATCTTAACCCCAAAAATAACAAATAAATTTGGTTCAAGTTTAGAGTCCAAAATCAGAGTTTTTTTTAATAAGGTCTAGGATCATGGTTTCATTATCTTATGTGAATCTTGAACCCTAATAAAATTGAATAATTTGTAATTAGGCGGAGATGATCTTAGAAAAAACTAGACTGGCAATGAGTGTTTATAGGACTACGATATAAGGTATTTTTGCATCCTTGATTATTTTTTTTGAGCAATTCACATATTTTCTTCTTTTTCTTGGTCCTATGGACATTACCTTGTTCTTTTGGAAAATGTTCCTCATGTGAAGTACCTTACATAGTTATTGATCTTGTAATCATACTTGGCATCCTTTTGGTATCTTTATTATGCTTTGCTCATGATGAAACATTCCTTTGTGTGATATGTGCTTCTTTGCCCACGTTTCTAGTGGATGTATATTTATGGTACATTATGTTATGGCATGGATCCTCGGATCCCACTTTATACTTGATGGATGTTCTCATCCTCCTTATTTGTTTATACTTGATTATTCTTTTGTTATGCATCATGTGGTGACTACTAGTATAATGTACATGTTCTTTTATGTGGATTTGAAAATTCCCACATATGCATGCAGATGTGAAAATTCATGCATATGAAAATATATAGGGAATACATGTCTAGGCAGATGTTGGCAGACCCCGCCACCCCATATTTTAGAGTAGAGATGTATACAAGACCCTACTCACCCTACATTGTTTTTGGTAGATTTGTTATTTCCTACCTACATGTTATATTGCCTAGTATTGTCACAGGTGAAACACATTGGGTATAGTCAATATTTTACTTATGTTGCTAATCTTTGGTTGTTTTAAATACCATTAATAAGATTTGAAAATTTTACACCCACTCCGTCATACCTTATTGGCTGTGTTTAGATTGGAGTTTTTATTCATATCCATTCCATTCTTCATAATAATAGGGACATTGGATTCTTGAGAAATCCCATTTCTATGGATAGATTCTCTCCCACTGAATCCATCATGCTGAACTCTTTCAACATTAGCCAATATGTATTCATTTTAAATTATAAAAATTTCAAGAACTATTTCTATAGATCTTGATGTCTAACATTTAGGACGTTTCACCTAATCATTGCTAAAGTTGGTTTCCTTTCCAAGTTTCAATACTTTAAGCATTGGGATGTCATTCCCATCAAAGATTTGATGTCTGATATACTTGCTCCAGCCATGTATACCTTACATACTTTATTTACATTAATTGAGTTATAAAACATTCAGGTTGTGTCACATACACATCCTCTCATTTATTCTAATTAAGGTATGCAGTCTTAATCTCCATGTGCCAAATCATCAAGTCTTAACAAGTTACAATAATGAGCAAGTCAATTGGTGAAGGAATTTCATCATGTTCAACATTTGAATCTTGGTTCAAAACCTTTATAGACAATTTGTCCTTCATGTTATCCATGTTGGTTTTCTTCTAGAAAATTCAATTGAACCTTATGGGTTTTATCCCCTTTAGGTGGTTCCATCAAGATCATATCTTGTTGGTCTTATGGATTCCATTTTGGATATAATAGCCTTAAGACATTACTCATCCTATGGTTCCTCAATAGCTTTTAGTTGATAGTTTACTCATCATATGATCACCTCCTATCCTACGTGAGTTAATGGATTCACAATCTTACAACTCCAGATATGTTCTAATAAAGCCATTAGTCCTATTTTACATAATGAACTTGAGATTCCACAACAACTTATGATTCTTCAAGGTCACCTCTTATGGTTCAAATATTTCTTGTTGGTCTTGAACCTTTCGAGTTCTACTTTATTCCCAATGATTCTTTTGATATCCAATCAACAAACACTTTGTTATTGGATTGAGATAAGTAGTGTTCAATAAACTAACATTTATGTTATTAAATATTTTCAAGAACCTACTTTCTTGCATGAGTTTCAAAATTTTAAGGCACATCGGAACATTCCTATGCCATATCTCATATTTTATCTTATTCAACCATTTAGATGCTAATTTCATTTAGTGCATAAGCATTTATCTTTAATGAATTTAGAGATTATATTAAATGATAATCACATCATGACCCATTATGTTGTGAATCCTTCTTTCTAACACATCAGTATGTTTTAGGTGGAATTGGCTGTAATATACTATCCTAGTCTATCCAGAAGGTCTTCAAACTTACTCCTATGAAGTATTTCAACTTTTGATCATATCAAAGTATTTTAATACCTGTAAGGAAGTTATGTGCTTCATACATGTAATCTACTTGAACATTTCAAGATATTTGTATTTTACTACATGCATATCATCATATCATCAGTAAAAACACTAAAGTATTTGCAATAGCTTTTACCACTTATTCTAGAAGATCTTCATACATCATATGTATTAGTTATAATAGAATACTTTCTCTTCACTATACTTAGTGAGAAGTGGTATGCCATCTTAAACATAAGACATGCATGTCTCTTATTGCTTCAATAACCAAAAAGAGCCTATATAATCATCAACATGTTCTAGAAATGCACTCATCATATGTGTGCTTTAGATGATAATGCTATGGTTTGTTCGAGTTATCATATGTAATCCTTTTGGTATAAACATTCATCTTGAGTTTATTTCATATAAGATTAATAGATGGTTTGGTTATTTCCATACAAGATCATATCTATAAAATAGAATCATTAACATCTCTTTATTCTATAAAAGATGCATAAATAAAATGTTTCTATTACTGGCATCCATGAAAAAGTAGTTCTACTAACTCTATTACATGCCCTTTGGGCTAAGATGAAAATAAATGTAAACTATAACTTATGCAACTCTTGCTCCACCTTGTCCATCTTTGTCCTTTCATAATGGCCTCTTACTTCTTGTCAGATCATGCATATCAAAATGTCAAATCTTTATCTGATATCTCAAATTTATCTTATAGGATTTATACCTGAAATGGAGGCTTCAATACTCATTTTCTTCTTCTTTAATTCCTCTATCCAGAGTGAGAAATTTCTTCTTCAATGTCCAGACTAGTGACAGTGGTGATAATCGCCTCTCTTCTTTACTCCTCCCTTTTCTTTGAGATCAGAAGACTTGGGATTCATGCTAGCTTTAGAACTCTTCATAGCTTTGCCTTTGCCTTTAGACCTTCCCTTTGTCTTGTTGATCAACATCATAGACTTGGGTTTGTGTTTCTTCATTTGTGTCTCAACTATTCTTAACATACTCAATAACTTTGTCAACGATTTGTCAAAGTCATTTATGGTGTAGTTCATGAAAAACTGACTGTATGACTCTGGAAGGAACTGCAGAATCACGTCAGTGTCCAACTCTTGGATCAAGTAGAATCCCACTCTAGCAAGGTTCTCTACATACCCAAGAAGCTTGAGCACATGAGGACCTACTGGATCTCCTTCTTCCATGTTGCACTTGAACAACACCTTGGAGACATCATATCTATCTTGTCTTTCCTGATCTTGGAACATGTTCTTCAAATATGTGACCATCTCAATAATGTGCATGTTCTAGTGTTGCCTCTACAACTCATAGTTTATGGAGAATAGAATCAAACACCTAACATCCATGAAATCTTCCATATGCTTCTTATAAGCATCCTTTCCATCCCTTGGTGCATTGGGAAGGGGTTCATCTAGCTCTGGTGTCTCTAAGACATAGAGCTTGCACTCCCTAGTGAGAACAATTCTCAGTGTCCTAAAATAATTGTGGAAGTTGTTCCCATTTAGTTTGTCATTCTCAAGGACCGATCATAGAGAAAAGTGATTATTGTTCGTTTCCATTTGATTCTACAAAATAATTTTCAATTTTTTCAAAACTCATTTTTGTTTGGTTTGATTAAATTTTGGGTGATAAGAATTAGGTCTTAAATTAGTTATCTTTCTCAATATTTTATTCAAATTGATAACCCTCAAGTATCAATTCAGAAAATCACAGCAAACAATTTTGTAATGAGCCAAGATCCAACATATGTCAACTATGGTCCGGCCAACGCTGCAATACATAGTCAATCATCAAGGTAGGTAACTTTTTCCAATTGCATCATTTAGAATTATGGATTTAGATGATATGCTCAACTCTTTTCCATAATCCTCTTCATGCGTCTGGGCTTAGACACTTTGAGAATCACCAGTTAAGCCTGACCCAATAGCCAACACTATAATAGTGCACCCCGCTTGGGCGGAACCTACATTATTATCATCACACTTCCACAAGGTAGTCGTGCACCACGCTTGAACGTAACCCACACTTAGTAGAACAATCTTTTCATGTGTGTTGCTATTAGAACGCATCTTAGACCTAATATGTTTGATTTGGGGGGGTTTGTATATATCATATATGTACATATATTGTATCCAATGACCACATACATATTACATATCATATAGATGTTATATACCTCAACTAAGCGTGCAATATAAAACAAAAAATGATGGTTATGGCCATGTCTACTGTAATTCCTTGGAGCCAGAAGGATTTACTACCACCTAGGTTATTGTCACATCACATGAATGAACCTATTGTTGGTGTAGATCTCTGCTTGCCAATTTGGGTAGATCGGTTCAACCCTTAAACTGGTCGTCTCACCTCTTGGTCAGTCGGTTGGTCACCTTCAACGGTGGTCAGGCCTCCTGTCTAGCCGATGTTTAGACTCCTTCCAAATGGTCGGTTGGGTCCACCAGGCGGTCATTTTGGCTCCTTTTGATCTACCCTACATGGTCCTCCAAATAGTCTCCTTATATCACACCAGAGATGATCATCTTCTTCCTCGTTGTAAGAAAAGAAACTATCCTATTTCTATTAGACTTATTACATGGTAGAGAGAAACCTCAAGTTACCTTCAAGGGGAGAAAAGGTAGGAAAGAATTAAGATTACATTGGGAAGAGGGAGGTAGAGGCTCGATATGCAGATCGAGATAAAAGGAATAAAACCAAATCATTCAACCTCACACAGATATAGGGTTATTGGCAATAACCATGATTCACATCCACCATCAAAACCACTTTTAGGGAGAAGCATGTAAATTTCTATATATATATATTTATTTTTATTATTTATTAGTTTGAAGTTATGTGGTGTTTTAACATATACACATATGGGAAAGTATTCACATTGTATGCAATAAATAAACTATGAAAACAAAAAATACGATCATATCGATTATCCCAAAACAAAGTAAATTGACATGTCTCTATTATCACTGTTAGCAAATATAGACATAGAGAATAACAGCAGAAACAAAATTTTAATCTATCCATATTCCCATAATAGAAAGATTGCGTCAACTACTATGAAATAGGAAAAATAGTTTAATGAGTTTATACCTAGTCTTGCAGCAAGTCTAGTGACAATAGCTCGTTGCAATGCAACTGTCTTCTAGTTGCTCTTAGATGGTGGTTGTCCAACTCCTGGTCTTCAACACAGATGACGGACATGACATCTTCTACAGTGGCTCTTGCAGTCTTGCCACAGATTGCAAACTGGATTTTCCATCCTAACAAAAGCCAAAGGACTCATGCCTCTAGAGTAGTCCACAAGGACCAACTAAAACTCCTTTTGTTCAACTAGAACAGACAGGAAAGAGTTGTCCCTCCTATTGGTGTACTAGACACCAACTTGCTCTCCAAAAACTAATTCTCAATTGTTCTCTTCCTTCCCTATCCCTCCCTAGTCATCTAGGACTTTTTTAGGCTCTATTGGTTACCACAACCAGAGAGGACAACAATTTTCAGAGCAACTGATCTCAATTTTATATGTTGAGAAGCCCCAAATACCCCTCTATTTATAGGATGGGTTAAAGTTAGGGTTCCTGGTCATTACGGGAGTGGAAGAGACTGGAATATCTTGAATTTTTGCAACCTACAAAACTCAAAATGCTCAACTCACACTAGAGATAGTCATCTCACATGTGATCTGATCGATTTGCAGACTAAAACGACCATCTCACCTATTTCCTATTTGCACATGAATTTGGCAAAATCATTTCTAATAAATGCAAACATTAATTCATTGTCCCAATCAAATTGAACAAGTGAAATGAGTACCCATTCTCATGAATTTGGAAAGCTACTAGAACCTTCATTAGACCCAACTAAGTCAATCGGTTCATCCAGTGAGCCAATCGGTTGGTGCCTTACTCATGCAGAATTTTAGCCAAATCAATTCCAATCAGCCTGATGATCCAAATGACCTTCTCAAGACTTAAGCCGATCATTTAGTGCTCAAAACGTCCATCTCACCCTGTGAGTTGATCGGTCGATCATACAGTCAGTTGATTTGTTGTGTGAATTGACTACCTAAACACTTTAGTAATCATTCCAATTATCATTCAAGATCAAACTCCTCTTCTAGATGAGTTGCTTTGTGTGTGGCCCTTCATGTTATGACCCATTTTAAAGTTTATCTGTAAGTATCATGATCGGTGTATAATTAAAGTTAATTCAGCTAACTTAAGTGCTCATGTGATGGTTAGTGCATCATTAACTTGATTTAGTTGAATCAAGCACATAAGATCAATTAGTGCATAATTAAGATGATTAAGTTGAGTAAAGTGATTTTTGGATGCAATTGAGACTTTAAACTAGTAAAACAATATAATTAGCATGCTTTCATGCCTTGGTATTGTAGTGGGCCTCATTCTTGAAGTTTCACAAAAGAAATCATTCGAATCGGATGTCCGAGGCAATAGATACAAGGATTTCAAGTTGTGGGGTTGAAATTGTAATTTTTCCAAGTATTTGCTATTTATTTCTTTCCTTTCCTTTATCTTCTTCTTTTAACCGATAGAACAGAACTCCATAAGCGGCGCCTACACCGCCCAGCCAGAGATCACGATTGAAGAAGAATAGAGCTCAGGCGATTTTTCTTGGGAGTTCTTGAGCTCCTCGCCTCCGACCAGCTAGGGTGCTACCCCCCCTTCTTTCTTCTTCCTCTACCTTTCCCCCACCATCGTCGACCCAACCTGCTTGGGCGCCGGCCGACCTGCAGCAACAGCTGTGCGGAGTACGATCAAGGAGGGATCTTTTGGCTGATCTAGTTCTTTGGAAAGGTAAACCCAATTCTGATTTATGGTTTTGAATCCAAATTTGTAGCTGTAGATGCGTCAAGCACTAAGCGTGACCTTCTTCTTCAACCTGTTAGTGAACGTAGAAGTGTCTGTAAGTAGCTGGTCTGAACCAGGGCTTAATGGCGTGGGATTTGTCAAGGGGATGATGCCCTTGAGCTCGGCCAAGATCCTAGAAAGGAAATCCGCAGCTCTAGCCCAAGATCCAGCTATCATTTGAGCCAATTTTAGATTTTGTGCGTGAAGAGCTGTTCTACTGTCGGATTGCAGGAACAATAAATCAATAAATCAAAGGTTGAAGACAACCGAATTTGGCCCAGAAACAGACCCTGGGCACAATTCTGGACGAATCCGGACAGTCCAAATCACTATGAGTAGAGTTTCACTCATTTATCATAAATTAACTCTGGCGTTTGAAAAGTTTTGGTTAATTGCGCGTTTTACGCTGATAACAGCCATTATCAGGCGTTGGGCAGCAATTGGTGTCGCCTGACTTTTATTTCATAAATTGCTTTGTTACCCTTTTATATGACTTAATTTAGCATCGTGTAAAATGAATCAGTGAATTTATATGGTTCATCGGAACCTATATTGCTCAGTCTGAACGTTGAAATTAGAAATCACGCCTGAAAATGGTACGGGTTGGGTATAAAGCTAGACAATACATATTTTAGTAAATTATCAGATGCATGATTTCAAAGAAAGTATGATAAAATAAAAATATGAAAATAAATCATAGTTGCATGCTTCCTTTTATGTTAATATGTGTGAATTAATATTTTCATGAATTGGCACAATTCTCTGAGATATTACTAGAAATTCCCAAGTGTTGTTATTAATTTGTGTTATGAAATATAAATAACTCTTAATTGAGTTATGTGATGCACAAATCAGGATTAGGGTAAATGTGCATGCTTTTTGAGAAATTTAAGAGAATTGACAAATGTTACGTATGATTTCTCATATGTGAAGTAAATCACTTTTATCAGTGAAATAAGAGGTTCAATTGCATGAATTCAGTATGTATGTGCCAAATTGATATGAGTTGGGTTATTTATGAATTTTTAATCTGTCTGCATGCATGATATAAGAATTACTCAGTATTTACAATGATTTGAGTATACTGCTCTATCAGTTTTAGAAAGATATCATATTGTGATTTAAACTGCAATCAAATAGATGAGGTAGCTGAAACCCTAAGGATAGGGTGTTGCCATGTGATAAGTGAACGAGGTAACTGAAACCCTAAGGATAGGGCGTTGCCATGTGATAAGTGAATGAGGTAACTGAAACCCTAAGGATGGGTGTTCAATGAATCAAGTATTTGATATCAAAATTCTCAGTATGGATGTGGTGATGCTTAATAGTTCAATTGCATGTTTTTAGTATAAAGTGCCAAATTGACATGCATTCTGCCTATTTAAGAATTTTAGTTTGCCTGCATGTATAGTATGATGATTTCTCAGTATACTATAGCATTTTGAATATACAATTCTGTCAAATTTAGAATGATATTCATGTCGTGTTGTAATGTTCAAGTAAATAGATTCGGTACCATAGAGATACCAAAGTCCAGAACAAGTAAGAGAGAGATGCAATGTAGTAAGAGCTTTTTGCTAGAATAATAAAATATTAGATTAAGGGCCCTGACAACGTAGAACCCCTTTGAGAGGTTTGTGCCTTAGGGGTGAAACGACCCAACCCTGGGGATACGCCCAGGTGGTTGGAGACTTGTTTCCAACACTAACCGGATGTCTCGGTGGCACGAGAGTACAATTTGTAGTGTCCAACACTAACCAGACGTCCTGGTGGCACTAGAGAGCAGTTTATAGTGTCCAACACTAACCAGACGTCCTGGTGGAACTGAAGTATAGAAAAGCATGTCCAACACTTACCAGACGTCCTAGTGGCACAACTTGACTCTCCACCTGTGTACTCAGCTTAGAGGAGGAGTCCAGTTTACGGCACCATAGGATGCCAAGGCCAGAGAGCCAGAGTTCCTGCAGCAGACTAGAACAGCAGTCAGACTTAGCTATCCCGGGGTGTCGGCTAAGTCTTGTACGGTGGGATCGTAGTTTTCTACGAGTCTTCATATGTAGAGTACACTGCATATGATCAGGGCATAAGATAAAATATGTTCATTTAGGTTCACATAGATGTTATAAGTGAAAGAGTTAAGAAAGATATGAATTTGCTTCACAGTAGTTGTTCTTTAAGTGGAATTTTAGTATTTTCTGTTAAATAATTGTATTTACAGCTTTGCATCAATTATTATCATAATGAAATGTTGACATATTATGTTATTTAAATTAAACTGCTTATACCTTCTCAGTGTAGTATTTCTTGTATATTAATCTGAATAATAATATTGATGAGTTGTTTAGTGATGGTTGGGTGAAATTCTACTCACTGAGATAGTAGCTCACCAACCTACTGAAACATTTTTCAGGTCAATGTCATCATGAGGAGGCTGAAGGATCGTATCACCCGAGTACATAGAAGGTAGTTAGTAGTTAGTTAGAGGTCTCTTAGTCCTTTCCCCTCGGTCCTTGGGCATGTGGTGGGTTAGAGAGAGAATGTGGTAAAATATGTAGTTAGTTTTCAATTATCTGTTGTGTTTTATATTCCACATGAGAAATGTAAAATGTCATGTAAGCTTATTTTCCTTCCTAGTATGGTTAATGGAAAGTCGCTTCTGTAGTTTTATTATAATTTGATGCTATTCAAAATTTATGGTTTTCATTTAAGTTAATCTAAGTGATCAAGAAAAGAAAAGTTAAGAGTGGTTTACCGAGTGTGAATCCCCGATCTTTGGGGTCATTAGAGATGGCACGGGGGTCGGGGCATCACAATAGCTTTGGTATCAGAGTGATGTTGAGTACATGGTTACTCTAAGTCAAGGTCAGGGGACGATAAGAGACCAATAGGATTAGGACTTAAGTGTCTTCCTTCTAACTGCAATTTTCTAACAGGAAGTGTTCTGTTATACTATTGCAGATGGCAGGAAGAGGATGTGGTCACGAGAATCAAGTAGAGAGCTTAAGCTGAGTCGTCTGGGATCATTAGAATTGAAAGATAGAAATATAAGTGAGATAAATAGGAAATGATGTGTTTTTAGCTCTGGGAGGTCTGAGTGTTTAGATGCCCTGGCCAGGTGTCTGAGTACTTAGATTGACCAGTATCAAGCTACTCTGTCTATTCTTCTCTGGATGCCCTGGCCAGGTATGCAGAGAAAGGATAGACTAGAGAGAAACCCTAGAAACCTTAGGGTTAAGAAATTGGAAATTAATGTGGGAATAAGAGATTAAATATAGGATGCAATGCATCTCTTGTTTAATACTACTTATTTGATTGGAAAATCATTAGAAATGCTCTTATATGCATGGATTTAGATTTTCAATTTGTAGAATAAATATGATTCTTTCATATTGTTGTGTGTCATGAACCGATTCATTTATTGTTTACATTCTTTGTATTAAATAGACCAGAAGTTATGTTTAAATGAGTTTGCCCTGAGTGGATATTTTTTCCTCATGTTTGCAATTAATAGGAGTTGGTTAATCCTAAGCAGCTCTTCGCTTCAGGACTACAGGTTCGGCCTGGTCCGATTGGCAGGATGCGTTACTGGGATCTAATGACTCCTATTAATAGTATAATAAGAATAGACTCTGGATAATTTAGACCCGCATCATAGTGAGAATGTACATACGCTAAGATGTTGAGATATAAGGGAAAGATTAGAACAGCTAAGAAGTAGCTGGAACTGATATCAGAGGCACAACGTTGGAACCTGATGCGATGATTTTGAGTTGCATTTATAGACCTGTTTTATATGTGGTTTATGCTTTAATTAGTCATTTCTATAGTTAATATCGCATAATTCATCCATTTTTGTCTTTGCCATCATTTTATGTCAAATCCCCTTAGTTTTATCATTTTGAGCATTAATTATCACTTTATTATTATTTGTGTGGATTTATTTGATCTTGTCTTTGAATTTCAGGAAAAACAAGTATTTGCTTCCGTCGATACCATCGACGGAAGTCGATACCATCGACAAGACCGCAGGTTGCCAGCCGAAAGGAGCAGCAAAGAGTCGAAACCATCGACACTGATGTCGATGGTATCGAGACGTCTTCAGATTGCTGGCGAAGGAGCAGTCGATAGTATCGACACCAAGTTGATACCATCGACACATGGAGGCTACAGCGTCGCAAAATGACAGAACCGACGCCAAAAAGGGAGTCGATACCATCGACCCGAGTCGATGGTATCGAGATGATGTCGGGCGCGACAAAGGAAGGATTTGCAGCCAGCCGCTACTGTAGCGGGTCGATACCATCGACTCGCGTCGATGGTATCGACGCCGTAGGATATGAGTTTGCTTTCTAGTGATCTCAATCGGACGGTTGGAATTAATTAGCGACCTAATTAGGGACTTATACCTAAGGACAGCCGCCCAGACAGAAGGGGGATCAGATTAGCCATTGCACAAGTACCGAGGAGCGAGAGAAAGGAGAACGGAGGCCAGAAGTTCATACCAGTCGATCCGGACGCTGTCAAAGACGGATTTCACCACCGAGAGGCGGGAAAGCACGTGTTCTACGCAAAGGATCAATCGGTTCTTCTCCGTTCAGGGGTTTTCCTATTCAATTCACGTTTTTCATATGATTTCCCCTATTTCTACCATGTACTTGTGTGAGATGAACATGCGGGGCTAATCCACTCCATCTTTAGGACCGGGAGTAGCCCGGGAATTCATTGTATGAAAGTTTTATAATAGTAATTCATATTTTCTCTCTTAAATCCGTGGTATAGCTTCATTTTCTCCATATATTGTTATGCTTGATCACCATAATAATAATCTAATGCCCTTAATCACTTCGACAGAAGGATTAATGACTGAAAAGAGACAAAACCTACATTAATCGATAAATCCCTTGAACAAGCAGGTGTAAAATTAATGGTGGATACTGAGAGATCGTTCATAATGCACTTAGTTTAGGGGAATAGGTTACTACGACGGTGGAACCGACCTAAACCTAAGTAGTGAATTGCACCACGACAGTGGGCAATTCTGTTTTCAGGCCACTACCCGGATAGAGAGAGAAGAGTGAGGCATTATATAAAATCTAATACAATAAATACCCGCGGTGAAACCACAATCCTAAAGATACCTTTTTGAATTGATTAAATTAACCTTTAATCGATTGTTTGTTTTGTTTTATTTTTATTTTCTTTTAATTTTGACAACAAACCCCAATTTGTTATTCGGATTAGCTGGTCGCAAATAGTTAGTAGGAGTCTCTGACAATTCTGAGTATCCCTGTGTTCGACTCGGGCTCACAAAGGCCTGTACTACTCGACGTGTATACTTGCGTTTTTAGCGCGTAGTAAAATACACGTCAAGTTTTTGGCGCCGTTGCCGGGGATACGGCGAATTGTTGGCACTTCGAGTGCTACGAGCGGCCACTCTAGGCCACACATTTTTTTTATATAATTTTTATTCAACTTCAAATATTTTCTTTCTTTTGTTCGTTCATTTTTATACTCGTCAAAGCACTTTCTTATTTCAGGTGTTGTGTATGGTGCAAACGCGCAGTACTGACTACGCGAATCCCACACCCGAGGTTCCGCTGTAGGGACCTGAGGACGAGGAGCATTCCGAGCAAGAGTACCAAGAAGAGGTAGATTCTGAATCTGAACACGAAGAGATGGCTGACGAACCAACGATTTGGGCGAAGATTAAAGCTTCTTCCGCATCTACTTCTAAAGGGCCGATAAAGAAGCAAGCAATCAATATACCAACGTATAAGATTGATCCGGCCCTAATCAATTTGGTGAAATCTAATGCTTTCCATGGTTTGAAGAATGAGGATCCCGTTGCGCACCTGAGTCAATTCGTGGAGAACTGTGATATGGTGAAAATCGACCGATTTCCGCAGACTGCACTCTATTTGAAGCTCTTTCCGAGCTCACTAGCGGGAATTGCACAAGAATGGCTACACAACCTAGATGACAAATTTGTGGAGTCTTGGGATCATATGGTGGAGGTCTTCTTTGAGAGGTTCTTCCCTCCTGAGAAAACTAACGACATGATCAGAAAAATTCATAATTTCACTCAACAGGCTGGTGAGACATATTCGGAGACCTGGGAGAGATTTCAGGTCATGCTGAGGAGATGCCCACATCATGGGTTGGATAAGGAAACAAAAGTGAAAATCTTCTATTTTGCTCTCTCCGAGCACGATAGGAGTAACCTTGATTCTGCAGGATCTGGATTCTTTTTGAATAATACAGACACCAGATGTTGGGAGATATTAAAGAACATGGCTAGGAAACAGTCATGGGGTGACAGAGGTGTTGTGGAGCAAGTCAGAGTTGCAGGTGAATCTAAAGTAATCAAAGAGCTGAACGATAAGTTAGATCTGCTAGCCAAGAAGCTGCTATCTAAGGAAGATGCATATGAGGATAAGGAAGCCCAAGTGAAATACATGCAACAACAGGGTTACAGAAACAATGACTACGCATGGAGGAAGGATAAAAAATTCTCATGGAAGGATCCAAATAACTTTCTGCAGGATCCGGATGCCAAGCCACAGCCAAGAGCCGAGGATAAGAACACTGAACTACTGAGTCAAATGGAACAGCAGAACCAGGAGATGATGGCCATGTTTGGTAAGCAATTGCAATCTCAAGGTGATATCCTTACCAAGTTTGGACAGACGCTGCAAAGCCATGGAACACAAATGCGGGCATTAGAAACCACCGTGGCATAGATTTCTAGTGAAGTGGCAGCAATCAAGCACGCTAATCAATAGAAACCGGCCGAGAATGCAAACGTGGCCCAAGCACACCGTTAGGTCAAGTATATTTCTGTGGTAAGCAATGAGGAAAAATCTCAGGTGCAAGAAGCTAAAGAGGAAAGAAAAATAACTTTTAATACGCATGCAACACCGGCGATACCGTATCCACGCACTTACTATGGATTGTCGGGCGGAAACCCGTTCTTCAGAAAATCACAACGAGTTATGAATATTGCATCTCCATCTAGGCAAGAAGAACAATTGAAGGTTGTTTGTGCACGTGTGACAGTATCTAATGCGAGAGAGGAACCACAACAAGCTATTACTGTTGATGATGTCTCGCCAAAGCCCACGTCAGAGGGAGTGATTGAAGCAAGCTTAGGGGAGTTGACCCCGAAAAACTCATATGTGCCACCTCGCAGGCGTGTTTATGCAGCAGATGTGTCAAATCTGGTCAATCTGAAGTCAAAGAAAGAGCATCGTCATTTTAGGAAATTTTTGGAAATATTCTGAAAACTCCACATCAATATTCCATTAGTGGAGATGATTGAGAAGGTTCCCGCCTATGGGAGGTTCATCAAAGAAATCATCAATAAGAAGAGGCGGATAAAAGACGATGATATTTGTCGAATGAATGAGACGGTGAGTTCTATAATTCACGGGAGTTCGCCAAAGAAGAGAAAAGACCCAGGAGGTTTCTACATTCCATGCTCGATAGGTGATCAACATTTTCCTAAAGCACAATGTGATTCCGGCGCCAGCATAAATCTCATGCCTCTGGCGACATTTCAGAAACTTGGGTTAAAAGAGATAGAGAAGTCGGCCGCAACAATTGAATTAGCAGATGGGTCTATCGTGAGACCATTTGGAGTGTGTGAGGATGTTCTCGTCAACGTGGATAGATTCATATTCCCGGTGGATTTTGTTGTCATTGATATGCCATCGCTCCAAAGCTGTGAAATTCTTCTAGGAAGACCATTTCAAGCAACGGCGGACGTCGTGACTGCCTTAGGGAGAGGTACATTGTCCTTGGGAATTGGAGGAGATCGAGTTGAATTCAAGTTACCACATGATCCTCTAAGCGCAGTCCCCAAAGTGAAAAGATGATGAGCTTCATACCGTCTAGCCTAAGACGTTAAATAAGGGCGCTTGTTGCGAGGCAACCCAACCATCGGTACATTAGGATAGTTTAATTATAATCGTAGGTTGCTTTATTTTTGTTCAATTTTTAGTATAAAGAAGATACCTTGATCCGTTTGTTCATTGTGCAGGCTGAGGCAGAGTCGATACCATCGACACCCTCGTCGATGGTATCAACAAGGGTACAGGTTGAAGACTACAGATTTCGTTCTGAGTTGATACCATCGACGGCCTCGTCGATGGTATCGACATACCTACAGGTGGTCAAGAAGGAAAAGTCGATAGTATCGACATAGGAGTCGATACCATCGAGATCTCTGGAGAAGTTCAGACCGATTTGTCTCAATCAACTCGATACCATCGACGACCTTGTCGATGGTATCGACATGGTTACAGGTTGAAGTGCAAAGTGGCGGTGTCGCAATGAAGCCAAGTCGATACTATCGACATCTGTCGATGGTATCGACCATCCATGTCACCGATCCATGCAAAGAAATCGACGGCGATCGCGGCATCCACGTCATCGATCCGAGTGCAGCGTCGATACTATCGACATATGTCGATGGTATCGACACGTCAGCAATCCGGGTTTCAAGATCAAGCAATCATCAGCCGTCGATACTTGTGAGGGGGCCGGATAGCATCGAGACGTGTCAATACCATCGACCCGCGTCGATGGTATCGACAGACCAACAGTGGCACCGGCCAAGTCTATATAAGGAGATTCATGACGTCATTTAACATCACATCTTTAGAGCTCTCTTCTTCCTTTGCACCGAGCACTCTCCCAAGCCATCCAAGCCCGAAGAACAGCAGCACCGAGAGACGATCTTCCCCGAGCGGAGATTCATATCTCCATTCTTCTCCGATTTCTCCATCTAATTCTTTTCTCTTCACCATCATGGTGCGTACCGCTGGAGCTTCTTCCTCGCGTGCTCATCTGGACGACATTCCCGAGTTTGTGCCACCACCGCCATCATCGGTGGCACGTCCTCGCCTTGTCCACCCTTTTGTGGAGGTGAAGAAGATCTTCGACGAAATCATGAAGCGCAAGATCGAGCCAACCCAGTATGTGGATCTGGAGATGCTCCGTGATCTTGGCTTCAAGGCAAACTTGGACTACGTGCTCAAAGGAAAAGCACACCAAACGGGCTGTGGCCACGATGAGCTGGAGTGCCACGAGGACGGTCAACCTTTCTTCGGCGAGTGGCCGACATATAAGGAACTGGTGGCAGAATTTATGGCGTCCCTCGACGTCAATGTCATGCCCAACGAGATATCCGCCAGCGACCGTGAGTGGGAGAAGGGCCGGGTGTCTTTCCGGCTCTACAACCACAACTACACCATCACTCTAGAGCAGTTCAATGACATCTTCAACTGGAACAGCTCCAAGTACGACTACCGCCGGCCAGATAACCGCACCGACTACGCCGCCAGCTTCGCCGAGTTGGTGACGGTTCCGCATGGGAGGTCGGTGAGCTACCACAACGCCGCGGTAGCCAACTTCGAGCACCCATTTGCACGGGTCTTGCATAGGATGCTGAGCTCAACCATCTTTGCTCGAAGCGATCTTGCTTTGAGAAAATTCCAGGAGTCTGATCTTTTCTTCCTATACAAGCTCCTGATGAGACAAGAATGCAACTGGGGTGCATTCTTTTTACACCGAGTGTTGGCGGTGAAGAGGAGCACGAGGAGAGACCCGATTCATTTCGGTGGGCTAGTCACCAGGATAGCCCTCTACTTGGGCTTGAATCTCAATCAGTTGACTCCTCTTACTACGAGAAGCAAGGTCAACTTGCAACATCTTCACCGGGCCAACCTAATTCTTCTCCGGGATGGCGTGGCATTTGCGCATTGCCACGTAAATCAAGCATATCAGGAGTGTTCTCTACCTGATCCCGTATTCAACATCGACGGCACGCAGCATTTCCGGTGGCCAATCATAGCCATCGATTCTGATTATGAAGAAGGCGGTAATGACGGCGACGACGACGGACAGGACGACGAGGCTGAGGAGGAAGAAGAGGCATTTACACCTCTTCGAGCACGAGTAGCACCCCGGAAGCGTCCTCGGATGCATCCGGGTGCGTCTTCATCATCACAGCCTACGTCGCCATCACCATAGCCCTCGCAGCCTAGCGAGGATGCCTTTTCCATGCAAGGCATGTACATCATGATCAAGATATTCAGCAGACGCAGCACAGCCACACCGCTGCGTACGCCGGTATTCAAGATACCACCAACCGGCTTTTTGTCAATCAGCAGGCGATCTTCGAGAATGAACGCCTTCTTTTCGCAAATCAAGAGAATATCCATGATCGGTTGCATAGGATGGAGCAGCAGCAGCAGCCGTTTTACGATCATTACTGGAGCCAGAATTATTTTGGGGGATATCCACAGCCTCCTCCGATGCCCCAATATGATCCGACTTTTCAGGGGCAATACCTGTCTTGGGACCCCACGGCGCCACAATACCCACCTCCACCACCACAAGAATGATCGGGTATCCCTGTTCCAATCTTTAGGTTTGTTTTTTACTATGAGGCCATAGTCGAATTCAAGCTTAGGGGGGTAGTTGGAACAATTCTATCTTTTATTGTTTTTAGTTTTTACAGTTCTATCTTTTATTGTTTTTAGTTTTTAGCATTTTTTGCTTTTGTTCTCTTGTTATTTGTTTTCTTGCAATTTTAGCTTTTGTAGGATCCACATGCTATCTAGTGTAATTGTGGATGTCATAAAAGTTGTGTCATCTTGCTGTTAGTGCATGGGAAATTCAAGGGAAATTTGAAATTTTTGTGTGTTTGGATAGCTTGTTTTGTTTTGACCTTGGGAACACATCCTATGAAAATGATTGATTATGCCAACTTTAAAACAACATTTCATACCTGTACTCCTAATGATTCATGAAAGTGGACAGTAATGGTTGTTTGAGCCTAACCTAACCAAATGGTAATGAGACCTTAATTGGATGTAAGAGAGAGAACCCTCTAAACTACTACACAGGTCAGTAAGGAGGGACACATAATATCTTTATAAGGTTCAGTCATCTAGTCTTGTGATCGTTCCACTTCATTTTTCTATAATCCACCTACGAATTGGAAGTAAAGTGCAGTTTTAATTCCTTTTTGTGTGCATAGCATTTAGATAGGACTTGCATTGGTATTTTCCATATGTTGCATAAAAAGAAAGAAAAAAATATATAGTGAATCATGCACATTACCTTTAGGTGCATGCCATGTAGTCGCATTCATGATTTTCATGCATAAAGTATATCATGTATCTCAATTTTTCCCAATGGTGAATTAAATTGTTCCATACTTTCTAAATAGTGAAAATTTTTTCTGAGTATGCAGGAAATAGCCCAATAAAATTATCTTTGAGCAATTATGGATATGTGGGCTGAAAAAAAAAGCTGAAAATCTGCAATATAAAAAAAGGGAAAAGAAAAAGAATTTAGAAGAAAGTGAAATAAGAAGGAGAAAGGAACGTAATATCACTTGCATTTCAGGATAATTGAGTACATGATGTAGCTTGACTAGATATCCATCTCATTTTGAGGTGGATGGTTAGAGCATGCATCATTTCACCCAATTTTAGGCATTAGGGCATTTCTAATGTGCATTTGCATCATATAGGACATTTTTGTATTATGCATGTTGAAACTGTACAATACTTCCACTTTCTTCCATGAGCCACTCATTTTCATCCACCCGTTGCTCGGATTGGTAGGCCACCGTGAATTTCTCCTCACTAATGAACATCAGGAGAACTGCTTCCATGTAGATGGTATTTAGGGCGAGCAACGTAGTATAGGCGATCACGAGATGCACTAATGCTGAACCGGCGAATTTTTTTATGTTAACTGCCTTATGTGATAGTGTTCATCGGTTTGGAGGTCAATTTCTTTTATTGATGATTACTGTCACCTTTAGGGTAATTACTGTTCTGTGGTTAGAGAAGGCCAGTTTGTGAATGTTCAGTGGGAGTCATATGGGATGTGGGTAGGTGTGTTGTTTTTCAGTTGACATTTGCAATTCTATTCTAAGGATTAGTTGCTCGAGGGAAAGCAACGTTCAAGCTTAGGGGAGTTTGATGCGATGATTTTGAGTCACATTTATAGACCTATTTTATATGTGGTTTATGCTTTAATTAGTCATTTCTATGGTTAATATCGCATAATTCATCCATTTTGGTCTTTTCCATCATTTTATGTCAAATCCCCTTAGTTTTATCATTTTGAGCATTAATTATCACTTTATTATTATTTGTGTGGATTTATTTGATCTTGTCTTTGAATTTCAGAAAAATAAGTATTTGCTTCCGTCGATACCATCGACGGAAGTCGATACCATCGACAAGACCGCAGGTTGCCAGCCGAAAGGAGCAGCAAAGAGTCGATACCATCGACACTGATGTCGATGGTATCGAGACATCTTCAGATTGGTGGCGAATGAGCAGTCGATAGTATCGACACCAAGTCGATACCATCGACACATGGAGGCTACAACGTCGCAAAATGACAGAACCGACGCCAAAAAGGGAGTCGATACTGTTGGATAAATTGGATATTATGATAAATCCCTTTGTTTCGATGATGACAAACATTTCATTCTTATTAATCTAACTAGCTACTTAAGTGTGCAGGACTAAGCAGGATGACAAAGTAGCAAGGGAAAATCCAAGAGCTTACTTAGTTATATTTTCATGCAATGTAATCAATGTTGTAAAACTTGTACAAATATATAATGTACAAGTACTTAGAATTGCATGTAAATCAAGCGTTAGATTTTCCCTAGCCAAACACCATAGTTAGACATGCCATCCCATTTAATTTGGATCACCTTTGCACACTCACACATATAATTAATGTTTAAATTGAAACCTTGAAACAGGATCATTCTCGGTCGACAAACTCCTCGACCGAGACACTCTCGGTCGACAAACTCCTCGACCGAGAAAGATCCAAAGTAGCCGTTAGACACAACAGACAAAGTAGTTGGCAGTTGCAAATGAACGTTAATCCAGAGAGCCTGTCGGTCGACAAAACTTCGACCGAGTAGGTGTCTCGGTCGACCATTCCTCGACCGAGATGGTCTCTGACAGGAACTGCAGAATAAATTAATTAGCCGTTGTTAAAGCAACAACTTTGTACCTAACGGCTAGTTAAGCACTTAGAAACCCCTAGAAGTTGTCTAGAACGTCCTTAAGCATATTTAGGCCATTCCTATAAATAGGACAAGCCATAGGACACTAGAATTCACTTGTTACACTTGAGAATATACTTGAGCATACTTGAGCAATCTTTTGCAAGCAATTTGAGCACTGTGATCATTGGCCTACATTCTCCTTAGCTCAATCTCGTGTCCTACAGGCTAGATTCTCCTACCCACAGCAATCACAAGTTCACATACTTGGCTAGGAGATCTTACGCTTGATCTAGGCATATCAAGCCTTGGGCTTAAAGGATAAGTTGTTATTTCTGTTTTCCTTTCTTGTTCCTGTTTATCTTTTGTACTCTCCTTGCTACTCCTAAGGTTGGAGGCTGCGGATTGGAGAGGGTTGACTTCTCAGGTGGAGAAGGGGACTTCAAGCTACTTCAAGAAGGCTATCGCAAGGGAAGCTACTTCAGAAGGCTGGTGCAACGGGAGTTGGTGCATCTACTTCAAGGGAAGGCTGCTTCAAGGTTGGCGATTACTTCTAGGTGAAGGCTACTTGAAGGGTTTAGGAAAAGAGATTGTATTTTATGTAAACTCCTTGAAGAGGTAATAAAATAAATTTCTTTTCAAATCCCGGTTGGGTAAGCAACCGGGTAGTGGACTGACAGCTATAGTATTTGCTATAGTTGGAACCACTCTAAACCTTGCGTCTCCTTGTCCAAATATTTACATTGTGGTTACTTAAGTTCAATAATTGTTAAATTATCTATAAAACTCTATTCACCCCCCCTCTAGAGGTTTTCAATTGGTATCAGAGCAGGCTTCAAGGAGCCCTAACCAGGTCTTGAAGAGATAAAGGGAGGAGGTGACTACAACCACAAGAAAAGGAGCATGGACCAATGTGCGACAAGTTGCAATTGGTGCTTAGGAACAAAGCACTCTACGTCTAGATGTCCATGGAGGTCAAAGAAAGAAGATACACATAAAGAATGTTTCGTTGCTACAATAAGTGAGGAAGAAGAAGAAGAGGTAAGCTTGCTTGATTTACCTAAAGAAGAGTTAGTTACTATTATTGAAGAAACACATAATAAATATGTTGAATGCAAAAAGAAATTAAAGAAATCAAATAAAGAAAATGATGATCTAAATGCTAGATTTCTTGAGCTTACATCCGAAAATGACGATTTATATGCTAAATTGAATACTCTTGGTTTTGAAAAAGATAGCATTATGTCTGACAATCGTACTTTGAAATCATCTCTAAGTAATAGTGAAGTGAAAATTTTCACTCTAGAGACTAACTATGATCTTCTATGTCAAGAAAAGACTGAATTGCTTGCAAAGATAAATGATATCAAAAAACAACCTATATTGTGCACCCATGTAGATTATGACAATATAGTGAAAGAAAGAAATATGTTATCATTCAATCTAGACCAAGCAAAATTAGATATCAAGAAAAGAATGGATGAGATCGTTAAGTTGCAACAAGAAGTTAGTAAGTTAAGCAACAATGGAATCCTTGATAGAATATTAGAAAATTCCTATCATCAAATAGGGAGAAGAGGACTAGGTTATAAGCCTAAGGAGAAATCCTATCAACAACCTAGTTGGAGAAGGACACAAGCAAGTCAATCCATGAATGTACATAGAGGCAAATATACTTTTGTACCAAAGAACAACCTAGACCAAAATCATAGAAAGAGATATGAGGTTGATTCTATATGTTGCCACTATTGTTCACGTCTTGGACATTACTCCTTCTCATGCCCATACAGGAAAAAGAATGTTGAGATGGTATGGGTTCCAAAATCCCCAAATTGATTCGATTAGACTAAGTTGAGATATGACCAAAGTCTCAAATTTGCACATCTTTTTGTCTATCTCAACTTAACATATAGGGATAACAAATTTATAATAAATTTGATATCACTCTGATATCCATATGTTTTATCTCAAACTGATCTTCGAAATAATTGAATTAGATACAACCTTTATTGCATAGATTTCTGAAACAGTTTCCAGAAACATGGTCGGTCGAGCAGTTGTCGACCGAGAAAATGTCGGTCGAGCAATTGTAGACCGAGCATATCACTGTTTTTTAGAGCTGATGTAAATTTTCTTTATTGTATGAAAATTATTCTTGAAAGATTATATGGATCATGCTTAGATTAAAGAAAAATCCTATTTAATCATACTCTTATTGCAAATTTATCTCTTAGAAATACTTGCAATGATTAAAATGTTTCAAATCGACTTTTGAAAATACTCATTGTGATAAGCATCACTTAATATGCTTCATCATATTTGATGCCCTTACTAAGTTCTCATAATTTGTACACTTTAATGAGCCTCATATTGATATTCGTAAGCTATCTGCAGAACTTACTCTTCACGTATGAATATTTTTTGGAAACCTGCAGAATATGCCTCTTGGTTAAAATAAAATTTGACCAATGGGCGCCATGGTCGTAATCAAGGGCGACCTAAAATAAACTTTGATAAAAATTGTTTATTTGGACATTACTTTATTGAACTTAATCTTAGCATATTTTTAAATCAAAACTTAAATCATTTGTAGTAATTAGAAGCCTTAAATATTATTACTCCCTTGGAATATACATATATATGCTCTACAAAAATGTTCTATGATTTGCATTAAAATACAGTAAAAAAAAAATTGAACTCAGTAAGTCTGTCGGTCGACGACTTCGTCGACCGAGAACCACTCGGTCAGCCCATCTCACTCGACCGACAAATTCTAAACAGACTCAGTATTGGACGAACTGTCGGTCGACGAGTGCTCGACCGAGACAATGTCGGTCGACAAGCGCTCGGCCGAGAAGTAGCCGTTGGATATGACCGTTGCAACCCGACCGTTATGACCGTTTTCTTTACCGTTGGAGGACCAAGTGGCGCGTCTGCAACTCGACCGTTGCGGACGCTCGGTCGACGAGTCGTCGACCGACCAGGTCGCTGGAATTCTATAAATAAGTGCAAAAACGAGCCACTTACTCACACTTGCATTTCCTTGCCTCCATAGTCCATCTCTAGTGCAATTTCGTGCAATCCTTCAGCATTCTTACCCTCAAATCTTCCTTGCTTTTTCTCCAAACACAATGGCCTCATCATCAGCTGTCCGTGGGAAGAAGAAAGTTGCTGGTAGAAAAAGAAGAGAAGATCGGGAAGCCACTCCGCCACTGACGATCATCAATGACATCGCCTTCGTCGACGGAGATGCTGGAGATAGATACTTTCGGCTTTCCTCTAAAGCTCCTCTTCCCCGACGCCCGGTCGAAGTGATGGACTTCATCAACATAGTCGACCTGGAGCATCTCTTTGGAGTACAAAAGCTGAAGGACTTCATCAATCCATCCTTTCCTTCCTATTCCATTAAGGTAGTCAACGAATTCTATGCCAATCTCTTATCCCACACCGAAAATGAAACCACATTCTTCTACACCATGGTCAATGGGCGTAGTTTTAAATTTTCCGAAGGGGATATTCTTGACATGCTAGAAATTGATATAGATGAATATCAAGATTTCCTTGACCTTACCACCGGCAATCCAATAAATTTATTTTCCCATGATGACCACTCCACTAGCCTTAGTGATATAAAAAGAGCCATATTTCAAGCCAATACCACTTGTCATGAAGATAGGGGAACCTATTATGCAATAAACCTAAAACCGGCATGTAGAATAGTAAACCTCATTGTTTCCACCAACATACATCCACGAGCCAATAAATCCGAGGTTCCTATTTTCCGTATGTGTCTAATTTATGCTATCATAAAAGAAATTCCCATCAACTTCATTCGTATAATACTTAAAAATATGCTTGAGTTTTCTGGCAATCCACCATATGCCGATTTTGTATGCCAGATTACTCAACATTGTCTTAAGTTAAACATTGAAGATATGGGATACATATGGGAGCGTAGACCACCAAAGATAAGTAAGAACACCGTAGAGAAGATGGGGATTGACTTTGGTCATAAAAGGGCTAGAGTAGAAGGAGAATCATCACATCAAGATATACCACCACCCCCTCCTCCTACTAATCTTTCTATTGATCCCATCCAAAATACTCTCACTTATCTTGTTGGCTCCCAATATCATCTCAGTAACCAACTCAACTATACCCATCATGCCATGACATACTTAAATCAAAGAATGCAAAATCTTTCTCCGGCTGAAACCCATGAATACCCACATTCTTTAAATCCTGGCATGCTCAACCCATTTAACCCTTCATACAACTATTATCAACCTCCACCTCCACCATCAATGGATCTTGCACATACTCAATTTTCCTCCATACAATTGCAAGATATAGCTGCTCACTTCCGATTTGACCGAGTTCCCACATTTCTGGAAGCATATGCATTAGCTATGACAGGTGCTTTAGATTGGCAAACTCTGGTCAAATATTATGGAGCTGAGCCATTCCTTGGGAAAGATCCGGACATCGATGTAATTCTTAAATCTTTCCTGTGAAGTGTTGGAGTTGTACTAGTTGTAATAAAAATGATTAGTCAAATTCTATATGATTGTAATCTTCTTCATGCTGTTGAATGAAATTTGCCATTTTTATTTGATTCACATGGTTATTTTTTTTGGCATATGAGATATCTTCAAAATATGGATCACAAGTTCATTATTGTAGAGCATAACAAATGAAGGGAATAATAATTAAAACAGGCAACTATTACAATTGTAATTGAATTTCCAAATGCAAAACAGTTCTCCAGAAACATTCTCGTTCGAGCAACTAGTCGACCGAGAACATTGTCGGTCGAGCAATTGTCGACCGACTAGGTTTCTGTTTTTCTAGATTGACATAAATTGCATACATCTTTGTTAAATCTTGGACATTTTATATATTTGCTTAGTATTCAAACTTTCATTTGAGATATCTATCTAAGGGGGAGCAAAGCATAAGAAAAAGGGGAAGATCATCAAAACTTTGACCATTTGATTGAAGAAGCTTACAAAAATATTGTAATCACCATGTGTAGCTGAAAATTTTCAAGAAATTTATGAATTTATTGAAAATGGTATCTTGTATTTATAGGAATTCTCTACCCAAAATAAGGTTTTTTGATGGAGACATTTTTATGTACTCTAAGCTTAGAGGATTCTCATTTAATCTAGGGCTTAACATCCTTTGATACATGAGAAATCAATATACATTCATCATATGCTTAAAGGAATCTCATATCATTTCAAGGCTTAACATCCTTTGCGAATGATTGAGAAACAAATTGTGGATAAATTAGATAAAAATCCATGTTCCTAATAGGATATCTAATTAAGGGGGAGCATTATCTTAAGGGGGAGAAGAAAAATAAAACATTCAACTTGGATATCTTTTTGAAATGACAAAGGGGGAGAAAGAATATAAAAATACAAATGAGTTTCATCACATCTTGGCCAGCACTCACTTGAAAAACATAAATAGCTACAAAAGGAAAATTTTCAGGTATGAAACTCACATGCTTTATATTTCCTTATTTCATATTTAGGAAATGTTTGTCATCTTCAAAAAGGGGGAGATTGTTGGATAAATTGGATATTATGATAAATCCCTTTGTTTCGATGATGACAAACATTTCATTCTTATTAATCTAACTAGCTACTTAAGTGTGCAGGACTAAGCAGGATGACAAAGTAGCAAGGGAAAATCCAAGAGCTTACTTAGTTATATTTTCATGCAATGTAATCAATGTTGTAAAACTTGTACAAATATATAATGTACAAGTACTTAGAATTGCATGTAAATCAAGCGTTAGATTTTCCCTAGCCAAACACCATAGTTAGACATGTCATCCCATTTAATTTGGATCACCTTTGCACACTCACACATATAATTAATGTTTAAATTGAAACCTTGAAACAGGATCATTCTCGGTCGACAAACTCCTCGACCGAGACACTCTCGGTCGACAAACTCCTCGACCGAGAAAGATCCAAAGTAGCCGTTAGACACAACAGACAAAGTAGTTGGCAGTTGCAAATGAACGTTAATCCAGAGAGCCTGTCGGTCGACAAAACTTCGACCGAGTAGGTGTCTCGGTCGACCATTCCTCGACCGAGATGGTCTCTGACAGGAACTGCAGAATAAATTAATTAGCCGTTGTTAAAGCAACAACTTTGTACCTAACGGCTAGTTAAGCACTTAGAAACCCCTAGAAGTTGTCTAGAACGTCCTTAAGCATATTTAGGCCATTCCTATAAATAGGACAAGCCATAGGACACTAGAATTCACTTGTTACACTTGAGAATATACTTGAGCATACTTGAGCAATCTTTTGCAAGCAATTTGAGCACTGTGATCATTGGCCTACATTCTCCTTAGCTCAATCTCGTGTCCTACAGGCTAGATTCTCCTACCCACAGCAATCACAAGTTCACATACTTGGCTAGGAGATCTTACGCTTGATCTAGGCATATCAAGCCTTGGGCTTAAAGGATAAGTTGTTATTTCTGTTTTCCTTTCTTGTTCCTGTTTATCTTTTGTACTCTCCTTGCTACTCCTAAGGTTGGAGGCTGCGGATTGGAGAGGGTTGAATTCTCAGGTGGAGAAGGGGACTTCAAGCTACTTCAAGAAGGCTATCGCAAGGGAAGCTACTTCAGAAGGCTGGTGCAACGGGAGTTGGTGCATCTACTTCAAGGGAAGGCTGCTTCAAGGTTGGCGATTACTTCTAGGTGAAGGCTGCTTGAAGGGTTTAGGAAAAGAGATTGTATTTTATGTAAACTCCTTGAAGAGGTAATAAAATAAATTTCTTTTCAAATCCCGGTTGGGTAAGCAACCGGGTAGTGGACTGACAGCTATAGTATTTGCTATAGTTGGAACCACTCTAAACCTTGCGTCTCCTTGTCCAAATATTTACATTGTGGTTACTTAAGTTCAATAATTGTTAAATTATCTATAAAACTCTATTCACCCCCCCCTCTAGAGGTTTTCAGATACCATCGACCCGAGTCGATGGTATCGAGATGATGTCGGGCGCGACAAAGGAAGGATTTGCAGCCACAGCCGATGGTATCGACGCCGTAGGATATGAATTTGCTTTCTAATGATCTCAATCGGACGGTTGGAGTTAATTAGCGACCTAATTAGGGACTTATACCTAAGGACGGCCGCCCAGACAGAAGGGGGATCGGATTAGCCATTGCACAAGTGCCGAGGAGCGAGAGAAAGGAGAACGGAGGCCAGAAGTTCATACCAGTCAATCCGGACGCTACCGAAGACGGATTTCACCACCGAGAGGCGGGAAAGCACGTGTTCTACGCAAAGGATTAATCAGTTCTTCTCCGTTCAGGGGTTTTCCTATTCAATTCACGTTTTTCATATGATTTCCCTATTTCTACCATTTACTTGTGTGAGATGAACATGCGGGGCTAATCCCCTCCATCTTTAGGACCAGGAGTAGCCCGGGAATTCATTGTATGACAGTTTTATAATAGTAATTCATATTTTCTCTCTTAAATCCGTGGTATAGCTTCGTTTTCTCCATATATTGTTATGCTTGATCACCATAATAATAATCTAATGCCCTTAATCACTTCGACAGAAGGATTAACGGCTGAAAAGAGACGAAACCTACATTAATCGATAAATCCCTTGAACAAGAAAGTGTAAAATTAATGGTGGATACTGAGAGATCGTTCATAATGCACTTAGTTTAGGGGAATAGGTTACTAATACGGTGGAACCGACCTAAACCTAAGTAGTGAATTGCACCACGACAGTGGGCAATTCTATTTTCAGGCCACTACCCGGATAGAGAGAGAAGAGTGAGGCATTATATAAAATCTAATACAATGAATACCCGCAGTGAAACCGCAATCCTAAAGATACCTTTTTGAATTGATTAAATTAAACTTTAATCGATTGTTTGCTTTGTTTTATTTTTATTTTCTTTTAATTTTGACAACAAACCCCAATTTGTTATTCGGCTTAGCTGATCGCAAATAGTTAGTAGGAGTCTCTGACAATTCTGAGTATCCCTGTGTTCGACTCGGGCCTCACAAAGGCCTGTACTACTCGACGCGTATACTTGCGTTTTTAGCGCGTAGTAAAATACACGTCAGAACCTCATATGAGTAATCCTTAATTGGAAATAAAGGAACACGATATAAGGTTCAGATTAACTTTAATGATTAGTATTATATGAACTCTAAATATGAGAATGTGGAAAAGATATGAGAAAAGTATGTAAGGGCTAAGATAGTAAGAATCAACCATGGACTGGATCATGTAATAGAGTAAAATATGTTTATGTATTTTAAAGAGAAGGGAAAATAGAAGAAAAGAGTTAAGTATACAATAAGTATATAGAGATAGCGAGCCTTATGTAAATCAAAAGACCAGGACAAGGAACTTAGTTGAATCAAAAGAAATGTTAGAAATGATCATCTTGATTAAGGAATGAGGATTACATGACATAATTGAAAGTATGGAATGTATATCTTTATTATGAAGTTCAATACATTCATGCATACTACGTTTGGATTCTAAGTCTCTATAGACTAACAAACTACTTCCTAAAACAAAGAATAAATGCGTAATTTAGAAAATGAATGCATCATATATGATACATAACTACCATGGTAGAGACATCTAAGTGAGTGAAATAATGACACACAATATGATGATGAAACCCTAGCAAGGTAAATTGAGAATGTAATTTATCTAAATTTCCAAGTAAGAGAAAGGAAATTCCAGTGATAAGATAAGGAAGACTTTACTAAAACTTGTTAGATCCAAAGTTTGAATTTCAAACTAAGGGATCAAAGTCACATCACAATAACGTCGTGCTACTGATAAGGATTAAACCCTAAAATGTTTAGAGTTGTAGTAGTTCAAGGGATGTCGCTAGTGATTTGACCTTGAATACTAGCATCTCTATAAAATAAGATCATGAGATTTGCAATATGAAAGGTAAGATAGCACTAATAAAATCCAGGGTTTAAAGGTAGCTAATATGAAAGGTAGATAAACAATATGAAAATGACTTAGAGAAAAGAGTAAGATATAATTTTGAAATGTAACAAGTGTATTTTGAATAAAAGGAAAATGTAGTAGCTGATGCCCTCAGCGGGAAGTCAAGTTCAATAGTTGATGCATTCTCTATGGCATGTTTTAAGAGAGACTTGCTAGTAGAGATGCGGGAGTTGAATTTAGATTTAGGGGTGACAGAGCAGAGTGGTTTGATTGCATAGATGCAAGTCAAGCCTATCTTTTATGATCAAATCAAGGAACTTCAGCAGAGTGATAGTGAGTTATAGCAGACCGTGCATTATTTGACAGGAGGAAAAGACCAGAGTTCAGGTTTTCAGATGATGATGTGTTGTATCAGCGTGACAAGTTGCATGTACCTCGAGATAATGACTTGAGAGAATAGATTCTTGAGGAAGCACATGAATCGATGTACGCTATGCATCCAGGCAACACTAAGATATACATGAATCTTAAGGAGTTGTATGGGTGGTCTGGTATGAAGAGGGATGTAGCTGAGTATGTGGCTAAATACAGCGTGTGTCAGTAGGTTAAAGCTGAGCACCAGAAACCTGTAGATACATTGCAATCTTTTCCTATACCAGAGTGGAAGTGGGAACATATCACAATGGATTTTGAGATAGGGTTGCCCATGACACCTAGAGGTTGCGACTCGATATGAATGATTGTGGATAGACTGACTAAGTCTGCTTACTTTCTTCATATTAAGTCATCCTTTGATGTCCCGAAACTGGCTAAGATATACGTGGATGAGATAGTCGGGTTGCATGGTATCCCAGTTTCAATTATATCTGATAGAGATCCTAAGTTCACGTCCAAGTTTTGGAATCAGTTGCACCGTGCTTTGGGCACAAAGTTAAGATTCAGTACAACTTTTCACCCGCAGACAGATGGTCAGTCAGAGATGACCATTCAGACTCTTGAGGACATGCTGAGAGCATGTGTTTTGCATTTCAATGGAAGTTGGGAAGAACACATGAGTCTTATAGAGTTGCATACAACAGTAGTCACCATTCCAGTCTTGGTATGGCCCGTATGAAGCTCTGTATGGTAGAAAGTGTAGATCAGCCATATGTTGGTATGAGGTAGGTGAAAAGCAGATTCTTGGACTAGAGATAGTGGATTTGACCACTGAAAAGATTATTGTGATCAAAGAATAGTTGAAAGTTGCTCAGGACAGGAAGAAGAGTTATGCTGAGAAGAGACGTAGACCTCTTGAGTTTGAGGTTGGTGATGAAGTGTACTTGAAAGTTTCGTCATGGAAGGGAGTGCTGAGATTTGGTAAGAGAGGCAAATTGACTCCTAGATTTATGGGCCCATATCCTATCATTGAGAGGATTGGACCTATAGCCTATAGGTTGGAATTGCCATCTGAATTGTCTAACCTACATGATGTGTTTCATGTATCTATGCTGAAGAAATGCTATCCAGGTACAGAGAAGATAGTTGACCCAGAACCCGCACAGCTCAGATCAGATGTGTCCTATGTTGAGGGACCAATACAGATAGTTGATCGGAGGACCAAGGAACTCAAAAATCATGAGATACCATTAGTGAAAGTTCTGTGGATGAATCATAACCTAGAGGAAGCTACGTGGGAGCTTGAATCTGAGATGCACAACTAGTTTCCTTTTTTCTTTTAGGAATTTCGGGACGTATTATAAGGGAGTGAGATTGTTACGCCCAATTTTAAAGTTTATCTATAAGTATCATGATCAATGTATAATTAAAGTTAATTGAGCTAACTTAAGTGCTCATGTGATGGTTAGTGCATCATTAACTTGATTTAGCTGAATCAAGCACATAAGATCAATTAGTGCATAATTAAGATGATTAAGTTGAGTAAAGTGATTTTTGAATGCAATTGAGACTTTGAACTAGTAAAACAGTATAATTAGCATGTTTTCATGCTTTGGGATTGTAGAGAGCCTCATTCTTGAAGTTTTGCAAAAGAAATCATTCGAATCGGATGTCTGAGGCAATAGATACAAGGATTTCAAGTTGTGGGGTTGAAATTGTAATTTTTCCAAGTATTTGCTATTTATTTCTTTCCTTTCCTTTATCTTCTTCTTTTAACCGATAGAACAGAACTCGATAAGCGGCGCCTACACTGCCCAGCCAGAGATCGTGATTGAAGAAAAATAGAGCACAGGCGATTTTTCTTGGGAGTTCTTGAGCTCCTCGCCTCCGACCAGCTAGGGTGCTACTCCCCCTTCTTTCTTCTTCCTCTACCTTTTCCCCCACCATCGTCGACCTAACCTGCTTGGGCACCGGCTGACCTACAGCAACATCTGTGCGGTGCACGATCAAGGATGGATCTTTTGGCTGATCTAGTTCTTCGGGAAGGTAAACCCAATTCTGATTTATGGTTTTGAATCCAAATTTGCAGCTGTAGATGCGTCAAGCACTAAGCGTGACCTTCTTCTTCAACCTGTTAGTGAACGTAGAAGTGCCTGTAAGTAGCTGGTCTGAACCAGGGCTTAATGCCGTGGGATTTGTTAAGGGGATGATGCCCTTGAGCTCGGCTAAGATCCTAAAAAGGAAATCCGCAGCTCTAGTCCAAGATCTAGCTATCATTTGAGCCAATTTTAGATTTTGTGCGTGAAGAGTTGTGCTACTGTCGGATTGCAGGAACAGTAAATCAATAAATCAAAGGTTGAAGACAACCGAATTTGGCCCGGAAACAGGCCTTGGGCACATTTCCGGACGAATCCAGACAGTCCAAATCACTGAGTAGAGTTTCACTCATTTATCATAAATTAACTCTGGCGTTTGGAAAGTTTTGGATAATTGCGCGTTTTACGCTGATAACAGCCGTTATCAGGCGTTGGGCAGCAATTGGTGTCGCCCGACTTTTATTTTATAAATTGCTTCGTTACCCTTTTATATGACTTAATTTAGCATCTGATCAGTGTGAATTGAATCGGTGAATTTATATGGTTCATCAGAACCTATATTGCTTAGTGTGAACGTTGAAATTAGAAATACACGCCTGAAAATGGTACGAGTTGTGTATAAAGCCAGACAGTACATATTTTAGTAAATTATCTGATGCATGATTTCAAAGAAAGTATGATAAAATAAAAATATGCAAATAAATCATAGTTGCATGTTTCCTTTTATGTTAATATGTGTGAATTAATATTTTCATGAATTGGCACAATTCTCTGAGATATTACTAGAGTATTGTTATTAATTTGTGTTATGAAATATAAATAACTCTTAATTGAGTTATGTGATGTACAAATCAGGATTAGGATAAATATGCATGCTTTTCGAGAAATTTCAGAGAATTGACAAATGTTACGTATGATCTCTCATATGTGAAGTAAATCACTTTTATCAGTGCAATAAGAGGTTCAATTACATGAATTCAGTATGTATGTGCCAAATTGATATGAGTTGGGTTATTTATGAATTTTTAATCTGTCTGCATGCATGATATAAGAATTACTCAGTATTTACAATGATTTGAGTATACTGCTCTGTCAGTTTTAGAAAGATATCATATTGTGATTTGAACTACAATCAAATAGATGAGGTAGCTGAAACCCTAAGGATAGGGTGTTGCCATGTGATAAGTGAACGAGGTAACTGAAACCCTAAGGATAGGGCGTTGCTATGTGATAAGTGAATGAGGTAACTGAAACCCTAAGGATGGGTGTTCAATGAATCAAGTATTTGATATCAAAATTCTCAGTATGAGATGTGGTGATGCTTAATAGTTCAATTGCATGTTTTTAGTATAAAGTGCCAAATTGACTTGCATTCTGCCTATTTAAGAATTTTAGTTTACCTGCATGTATAGTATGATGATTTCTCATTATACTATAGCATTTTGAATATACAACTCTGTCAAATTTAGAATTTTATTCATGTCGTGTTGTAAAGTTTAAGTAAATAGACTCGGTACCATAGAGATACTAAAGTCCAGAACAAGTAAGAGAGAGATGCAATGTAGTAAGAGCTTTTTGCTAGAATAATAAAATATTAGATTAAGGGTCCTGACACTGTAGAACCCCGTTGAGAGGTCTGTGCTTTAGGGGTGAAACGACCCAATCCTGGGGATACGCCTAGGTGGTCGGAGACTCGTGTCCAACACTAATCAGACGTCTCAGTGGAACGAGAGTATAGTTTGTAGTGTCCAACACTAACCAGACGTCCTGGTGGCACTAGAGAGCAGTTTACAGTGTCCAACACTAACCAGACGTCCTGGTGGCACTAAAGTATAGAAAATCGTGTCCAACACTTACCTGACGTCCTGGTGGCACTGAAGTATAGAAAAGCGTGTCCAACACTTACCAGACGTCCAGGTGGCACGGCTTGACTCTCCACCTGTGTACTCAGCTTAGAGGAGGAGTCCAGTTTACGGCACTAAAGGATGCCGAGGCCAGAGAGCCAGAGTTCCTACAGCAGACCAGGACAACAATCAGACTTAGCTATCCCGGGGTGTCAGCTAAGTCTTGTACGGTTTGATCATAGTTCGCTACGAGTCTTCATATGTAGAGTACATTGCATATGATCAGGACATAAGATAAAATATGTTCATTTAGGTTCACATAGATTTTATAAGTTAAAGAGTTAAGAAAGATATGAATTTGCTTCACAACAGTTGTTGTTTAAGTGGAATTTTAGTATTTTCTGTTAATTAATTATATTTACAACTTTGCATCAATTATTATCATAATGAAATGTTGACATCTTCCGTTATTTAAATTAAACTGCTTAGACCTGCTCAGTGCAGTATTTCTTGTATATTAATCTGAATAATAAAACAGATGAGTTGTTTAGTGATGGTTGGGTGAAATTCTACTCACTGAGACAGTAGCTCACCAACCTACTGAAACATTTTGCAGGTCAATGTCAGCACGAGGAGGCTGAAGGATCGTATCACCCGAGTACATAGAAGGTAGTTAGTAGTTAGTTAGAGGTCTTTTAGTCCTTTCCCCTCTGTCCTTGGGCATGTGGTGGGTTAGAGAGAGAATGTGGTAAAATATGTAGTTAGTTTTCAATTATCTGTTGTGTTTTATATTCCGCATGAGAAATGTAAAATGTCATGTAAGCTTATTTTCCTTCCTAGTATGGTTAATGGAAAGTTGCTTCTGTAGTTTTATTATAATTTGATGCTATTCAAAATTTATGATTTTCATTTAAGTTAATCTAAGTGATCAAGAAAATAAAAAGTTAAGAGTGGTTTACCGAGTGTGACTCCCCGATCTTCGGGGTCATTAGAGATGGCACGGGGGTCGGGGCGTCACACTTCAGGTCCCACATCACATTGGTAGTGAATGTTTATAACTAGCTTTTGACATCACAAGTAAGGATCGATGCCTAATCACACATCAATGCTACCCAAGTGAATGGAAAGTTGGAGAACAACTTCAACCTACAATCTGTGTAAGGTGTTGCAGTGATTGTATAATTCCTTTATCTCTGATATTCAGAATGAACTCGAGGCATGGAAATGTCACTTTGTCAATGTTCAATCCATGTTTCTTTAACCAAGAGTAGACTGTCTGAAATATGTGTGACCTCAATATCATATATTGATTCCCATGTGCATGTACATGCCATTCTTAGTCTCACTTATCAAGTGGTCAGGATATCAAACTCCAGTAGGAGGGATAAATCCCATATATATCACTCACAGTCAGTCTCCATGTGTCACAATCACTCAATCATCACCTTTATAACAACTCATGATTTAGGACTGCGTTTGATGATGTCAAAGTGTGTCGAATGACATGTGATGAGTGCATTGATTTCAGGTCTAAGAATCACAATCACCACCTTCACTGTGAGAGATGACTATGACCACCAAGTATGGTTTCCAGGCATCACTCTCAAGGTGGGTCTATCTGATACTATGTTCTCTAACATGTATATGTGTGTCTGGTTTGATATCTCATATCATGACTAATGATATTCTTTCATCAACCAACCCACACTCTAATATGTAGTGTTACTGGTATCCATCTGCCTTCCACTATAACAACTTACTAGGGACATAATAAGAATGTACCTATTATTGACATCCATATAATCTCATTCTTCCAAGTAATGTACTTGAAGACATACATCATTGAGTAATGTCATTATGTCGACATTTACTTTGTCTCCTCATTATCTCATAACCAAGTGAAACATAATGAATTGGAAGCTTGACTTTTATGTATATTTATTAAACAAATCTTTTATATGCCATGTTAATCATCATATGATTGGCTCTATGAGCATACCTTACTAACACTATGTTCTACAACCAACTCTCAACTTTGCCCACCACATATATCCCTTCTTCTCTAGAAAATGAATTAGGCTTGATCTTCAATATTCCACTAAGAAACACTCAAGGTTGACCCTAGGGTTGGCAATATGGTCCTCTTCTCTTCCCATGGAGGCGACTAAGCGCTGACTAAAACATCAAAGGCCAACATAGGGACACCATCAACCACATGTTGGCCAATGGATACCGGTGCATCTTTAGAGCGAATTGGGTCCTTATCAAATCTCTTATTGGGGGAAATCTACAAAAGGGAACATTAACTAGATAATATTTTAAGAACAACCTAGTGGCCAACTATTTTTTATCTAATACCATATCTCAAACATTTAAAAGATATACATTACTTAAAAGAAGCATAATTATCGTTGGGATATCACAAAACAATTATTATTGCATAAAAATAAAGTTTCATTTAACCAAGATATAAAAATAAATGCAATTATCATGTCCAAAGTTCCACAACACAACTTTAAATTTATCTAAATTAGTACATTATATTTGACTGAATGAAAATTGGAACAAAATGTCATAAAATAGTTGGCACCCCGCTAGGGCTAAACTTCTAATATGTCCTTGAGACACATGTTCCTTGTTTAATATCCCTTATTCTTTCATCATATGGACATCACATCCCCAATCATGCTTTTGAAATGGAAAGAACGTTAGAGTAAGAGATATGGAGTACTTTAATAACAAAACAATATTACTTGGCAATAAGTTAAAACATGGAAATAATTGAACAATAACTTTGGATTCACATATTATGTTCATGGTGATTGATAGTAGTGTCCTTTACTCATATCCACCTATTGTACTCGTAAGGCTTACAGGATCAACTTATGTTAAATTTGAACACAGGATTTGCACTTGAGTGCCATTACTCATGATCCAATTAGTCTCATGATTACACCTAAGTGTCTCTATGTTCTATTTTAACTCATAAGTTTGGAGGGCTAAAAATTAACATTATGTAGACAAAATAATGTAGCCAATTACATGATTAACTTGCAATTACTTTACGTCACTTAATTTTTGCATGATCATGACATAGATTCGTTCAAATTTTATTGAATGCCTAAGAATAATTCAATAATTTTTATACAACATTTATGTAGGTATTAATCGACTTGAACTAAATACATATGTGTATAATTCATCTTCATCATCATAATAATCATAAGGCGATTGAAACCAATACATAATACCCAATGTTCATGGAAACACTTATCTAAGCTTGGAGGGTTCCTAAATCAACCTTCATGTATCCAAATCTAATTCCATAAAACAAAAAACCAAAAATTAGTACTTGGTTTTGATCTCTAAATCAAATTAGGGTTGCTAATGGTCTTGGGTGTCATTATAGTTTGACTTTGATGTAATGGAGATTAGGTTTAAGTGGTCTTAATGATGATTAGGTTTATTGTTCTTTTAAATGTTGTGTTATTGATTTGGTTAGCTTAATTTGATTCACTAGACACCAAATTATGTTCATATACCATGTGCACACTTTGTTAAGGTCCAAAGTATTAGTTTTAGGGTTTCTTAGGAAATCAGTATATGAGAACCAAAATAGTTGTAGAAAACATTAAAATAAGCTTGCTTATGAATAAAAATTCCAAACTATTAATTTTAAGATTTTTTTGAGATAATATAAATTAGTTATTGATCTGAACCAACTAGAAATCAAACAAAATCCATGCAAGTAAATCTTGTCATGGTGGGGCCCTACTTAGACTAACTAGTTAGATCCAGCCATCTAGACAGTGCTCGATTACATGGAACACGCATCTTAAAGATTAAATTGGGTGTCAAAACTAAATATTTCCCATGTGGGAATGTGACAACTAGAGTAGGATGTGGGGTATTCTTATCATTAATATGTTCAACATCTTCACTTTACCCAGTGATCAACCAATCATTCTCGAGTTCACACCTTTGAGAAAATTTTGGTATGGGAGATATCGCTTGCTTAATGACTTTGCCAAGAGAATACATACCCATCTTTGGCATGACACTATATTCAAAATGACATCTAGCTCGAGACCAGAGGTGAAGGGAAACTAGTAAGTGACATATCTTACAAAGCAACAAGAGGGTGACGATGTGGATGCGTAAAATCACTACATCACATACAAAATGAAGGGAACTATGAGCTTTGTCACTCAATTTGAAAATCATGTGTAGCAGGTAGTGAGGAAAAAATGTCCCAATCATCGGAATTTCTGTTGGTCTTGACACAAAGAGAAAAGGGGGGAAGTTAGTACCTACTCCTAGGAGTAGAGTTGATCTTTAAAAAATCTTACTTTGGAAATAAGCAGTCAACCCATGGAGTTCAAACAAACCCTAATGGCCTCTTCCATTGTGGTAGATCATCAGAAGGTACATAAACTTGGTAGAGGTTGGGGACGACGATTCATAGAGATAAGAAGTGCTTGATTATTTTGGAAGTATATGTAGTTGTCCCCTTTTCATTTTAATGAGTTTGGTTATATAGGTTGTGGAACAAAGGATCTTGGATCTCCATAGAGGTTGATATCAGGGACAAGGCAGAGTCATGGGATTGTTTGGGGTGTCTAGGGCATGAGGACCCTAAAATAGGTCTTGTTGGGTTTGCCTCTCAAGGAGGCAGTGATGAGTTATGTTGTGAATGGGATTACATGAAGAGAAGGAAGGATTGGAGATTGAGGTGAGAATGGTAAGAGGAACTCTCGTTCCTCTTGACGTAGAATCTTGTGTGAGGTAGGAGACGATCATGGTACCCTTAGGTCATGATCCAATGGATTCAAAATAACTCTTGATAAACATATAATGAAGCAAGGCTTCGCGTGACACGTGAATAAGTTGAAATCAATTAAAGCAAGGTTTCTTCATAAATCAAAATGGGACATCTAAAATCATTTGAAACATAACCAAAATTGGTGCTTTACGTCAATTAACTATGAGGACTCCAAAAACCTAGTTAATTTCTTAGTTTGGAAAACACAATTATCAATGTTTTTCTTGTTAGGATAAACATGTCTGAATTGTCTAGTATTACTAAAAAATAATTAGGGGTTCATTTTTTGGGAAAGACCATTATTGTCATGACAAGCTCTTGTAATTTTTATTGGGTGAAAATATGCATACTAAAAGATCAATTTTTCTCATTTTGCGTGACATATTCACCAATTAGGGATAAGGTCAATGTAATTAAGTTACAAAACTAATTAAAACGGTCTATAACATTTCTTAATTTAGTGTAAATTTCTTCAAAAAATATTTTATGGTCTTATATTCACATGAGGGATTAATTTGCTTCATGGATAATTTGCATTTGATTATTAGCATTTCTACTTAGGGAATATTGACAAGATTAAATTTTTAGGGTGTTACATTGAAAGTCCATTTTGAATATGAAAAATAAGAATTGGGCATGTGGTTTCCATACTTGGTTGTCACAACTTGTTATCATGTTTCTTCTTTTGTTTTTGGAACATTTTAGGGAAGACAAATGACTTAGGGTCCCTTCCTTGGTGTGAGTAGATACTTAATTGTTGTTTCCAATATGTTTCTTGGGAGAGGAGAAGGTCACCAAGAATAGTGAGGGTGGAGTTTTTTCTCAAATAGGGAATATGCATCTAGTTGCAGAGAGTCAAGAGCATTAGAGGAATCAATTTTATCATAGGATGCATTTATTTTGTCAAACAAGATAGAGAAGTTAAAGACCTACCACAATTTAAGAGCCTAGATGAATGTCTTAAATTTGCGATTTAAGAGAGTTACATGATTGGTATTCTTAAAATTGAAATTAGGCTAGATGGGGTTAACCAAGCTCTTATATAAACATAACTCTTGATAACTCTTGATAAACATATAATGAAGTAAGGCTTCGCGTGACACGTGAATAAGTTGAAATCAATTAAAGCAAGGTTTCTTCATAAATCAAAATGGGACATCTAAATCATCTGAAACATAACCAAAATTGGTGCTTTACGTCTATTAACTATGAGGACTCCAAAAACCTAGTTAATTTCTTAGTTTGGAAAACACAATTATCAATGTTTTTCTTGTTAGGATAAACATGTCTGAATTGTCTAGTATTACTAAAAAATAATTAGGGGTTCATTTTTTGGGAAAGACCATTATTGTCATGACAAGCTCTTGTAATTTTTATCGGGTGAAAATATTCATACTAAAAGATCAATTTTCCTCGTTTTGCGTGACATATTCACCAATTAGGGATAAGGTCGATGTAATTAAGTTACAAAACTAATTAAAACGGTCTATAACATTTCTTAATTTAGTGTAAATTTCTTCAAAAAATATTTTATGGTCTTATATTCACATGAGGGATTAATTTGCTTCATGGATAATTTGCATTTGATTATTAGCATTTCTACTTAGGGAATATTGACAAGATTAAATTTTTAGGGTGTTACATTGAAAGTCCATTTGAATATGAAAAATAAGAATTGGGCATGTGGTTTCCATACTTGGTTGTCACAACTTGTTATCATGTTTCTTCTTTTGTTTTTGGAACATTTTAGGGAAGACAAATGACTTAGGGTCCCTTCCTTGGTAGATACTTAATTGTTGTTTCCAATATGTTTCTTAGGAGAGGAGAAGGTCACCAAGAATAGTGAGGGTGGATTTTTTTCTCAAATAGGGAATATGCATCTAGTTGCAGAGAGTCAAGAGCATTAGAGGAATCGATTTTATCATAGGATGCATTTATTTTGTCAAACAAGATAGAGAAGTTAAAGACCTACCACAATTTAAGAGCCTAGATGAATGTCTTAAATTTGTGATTTAAGAGAGTTACATGATTGGTATTCTTAAAATTGAAATTAGGCTAGATGGGGTTAACCAAGCTCTTATATAATTATTTTGAAGTCTTAAATCTTTCACCGTGAAAAGTCTGGGACCCTAGCAAATTGGTTAAGATTCTAGGAAGATTGGATTGTGGTGCAAAAATGCGTTTAGGAGAAGTGTATGTGTGTGATAAGAAAAAAATGTCAAACTAGGTTGGGGAAAATAAGGATCTATCAAGTTTTGCATGAATTGGGGGGGGGCTTCTATTTTTGGACAATGTATGAGTAAATAGTCTGGCTGAGATCATTGGGGTTTATGTTTCTAATGAAGTCATTCAAGGTTGTTGTGTTGTTGTTATAGTTGGTATTAGGCCTAGGTTTATCATATAAGAATATATTCAAAATCACCTCTAATAAGCCATGGGTTGAGGTGGTAAAGTAAGCTTAGGGAATCTAAGATTTGAAATAATAGTGTTTCATTTAATGATGGCTCACCGACTGTTAATGTGATGACCTTGATTTTAGGATTTTCATACCTGATATACTATTTGAAGCTCATGATTGTTCCTAGTCGGTGAATCCCAAGTCAGGATGACTTATATTTTACCATGGATTATTTTGACCCACAAAATAAGATTACAATGCCACTGAAGCGTTTAGAATAGCTATCAAGGCCATTTACGCATATAGAGATGATTAACACCAGTTAGTAGTTGATTTTGAGACTATATGGAGTTAGGTATCCAGAAAAGTACACATTGATTCATACGATTGAACAATGGAACCTAGGATGCATCTAGTACATACTAAGTAAGTTGAAATTGTGTTTATGATGTTAGAGGTGAATTGATGCATACTTTGAGTTCAATATCCCTACACGTATACCACTTCCAAGTATCTTGAACGAAGAGAAAAATTGAATTTTGAGCATCAAAAGTGTATCTAAGGAGGAATACACTATTAGGACTTTGGGACAATTTTAGTTGGTTCAAAACCCTTCGCATGGAGGTTATTAAGGTCTAAAATCAACAAAGAGTTTGGTATATCATTATTCAAAACCTAGGTAGAAGTAACATTTGATCTATTTTGGGTGTTTTAGTCACATAGCCATTGATAGGAATTGGTTGTGTGGCCTTTCCCAACCATGCAGTGCAACAGATCCCCTCTTTGGAAGGATTATTGATTACGTGGATGGATGACGAACCCATTGGGCGATGCAGTTGGGAATCTAATAAGACTGATCGTCATTAACCTCCTGATTATTTGGAGGCAACAAACCTGACCCAATCTTCAGACATCCACGTACACAATGGATCCAGGCATAAGACTAGATGTTTAGTTGTTTCCGGTTCTTTGAGATGAACCCAAGGACCTCATCGGAAGCTTTCTGGTGGCCTACAGGGCGAGAGAGAGACCCCCAATCAGCCTATGCTAGTCTTCTCCCTCTCTACGGAAGACTGGAGTTCTTTGGGGAGATTCATTGTCGTAGCTAGCCGCCCTGACCCCAGAAGCCCCAAGAAGGTATAATGAAGTCCAAAGGAGAGAAAATTCCCAGGTTGATCCCCCCTTGCTCCAACTATTCACTGACGAACCTTGATGATTGGGAGCAGTGAATCTCATAGGAGTGACAGTGGTAGTCAGAAATCTTCTCGCTACCCCCCACAAAGTTGTTGGATGCCATGGGGTGCCACGAGGTGCAGGATCATACACTTCTTCCTCATCATAGCCATACCTCGTAGCAGCACACACAGAAGCAGGAGAAGAGGGATCAACACATCTAGTCTATGCAATCAGGGGACAAGAAGGAGATGCGAGGGCCAAACCTACGACGGCCCATTTGTTGCTCATTCACAAACTTGCTGGAGCAAACCATGGCGGCGACATGGACTCAACCTGGAGCAGTAGGGAAAGCGTGGTCTCTCTCGCGCACGCGATGCGGGGATCATGAGGAAAGACGGGGGAGGACAAACCTGTCAGTCATGAGTGACTGAGTCTGAGAGCAGACAGTGAGGTCCATTCTCGTCAGTCTAGCATGCAGGAGGCCGATCTCGATAGAGGAGGTGACCGTCCGATGGAAATGAATGGGGATCGTTGATGGAGATGAAGCATCATGGCGGCCTGAAGCATGTGAAGAGGACAACGGAGGGTGAACAAGCATCCTACAATAATCTTGATCAGTCCAAAGCAGCCATCCCGATTGCATAGCTCCTAGGAAGCTAGGATGGTACCCTAGACCGGGAGGATGGAAGCCGCTTACAGAGGTGTCGAGCGGAGAACTGACGGAGAAGGCATCGCCATCGCGCGAGGGAGAAAGGGGAAAGTAGCGAGAACCCTGAACCAAACAAATCACACCCAAACTGGGTCTAGACCACTGAACCAGACCGACCAGCCAAAGTAGGCCCAAGGGGTCTGCATGTGCCATGTGGCAGTGCCTGATTCGCCTAAAGGTAATAATCCACTCAAAAATCTTGTAAATGTACATATCTTAGAAAATGCATAGATATTAGCATGGTTATCAGAAAAATACAAATAAGATATCAAAATTCTCAAAAAAAACTCCCTCTTTATTATTAAGCCCTTAGATCGGATCTTTGAAGCAGTGTTATTGGTGGTTTTTAATTTACAAGATGATGCTTCATTTTATGTTGTTTAAAACACAATAAGTGATATCTATTCTAAATAATTTCTCAGAAAATTCTTTTTTTGATGGTAATTTCTCAGAAAATTCTTATAAACACTTAATGATTATTGGAATCTTATTTGTACCTTGATCTAATTTTTGTTACTCAATATTAGGTCTTTCCTCATTAGTGATCAATCAAATGCTTATAAACTCATTTTAATTCTAGAAAATAGACCAATCATTAGAAATATATGAAATCTGAACCAGACCCCTAGAATGACCTCCTGATCATTATAAAAATATTAAACATAAGTTCCAAGATGTTTGAACCTAGATTTGACCAAAACCCTAATTTGGACCTAAAATACCATTAATTATGGTGACTCTTCTATTAATGATCATTAATTGTTATTAATCAGGTCATGACTAGATATCTAGATGAGCAAGAATGATTAGAAATCTCTAAACTCAGGTACGTGGGATTTATCCAAGAATGATTAGAATATTGCTGGGATGTACTATGATTAAAGTATCTTTGCTATGACAATAAGAACATCAAAGAATATAGATGATTTGTAGCTACTAAGTGGATATACACTCTCTCTTTCTCTATCTCTACATCCTCTCTCTCTTTTCTTCTAAATATATGGTCGGCACATCGGTCCCAATAGCCCAAGGGGTTGGGAAAAATGAAGAGTGACATCTCTCTCTCTCCCCTCTAAATATAAGGTCGGCACTCGGTCCCATAGCCCAAGGGGCGGGAAAAAATGAAGTGTGATACCACTTAGTAGTACAAATGCATCAAAAGACATCTAAAAATATGTGTTTACGTGATTATCGCTTTAAAAAATGTTTTCTTTTACTCTTTCTTTCTCAAGTTATTTCCAATTATGCAAGCATATTAGTATGTATCTTTCTACCCACGTACACAACACCTTGTGTGTTGATTCGTTGTTTCACATATGTGTTAGGTTCAGAGCTAGCATGGGATAAAAGACAGGAAGTGAGCATTTGTCCAAGTTGTACCTATTGTGTTAAGATCATGTTAGCATACATCTTCATAGACTTGTAAAATTTTCTTCAAACTATGTAAATGTAAGTTGTAAATTTAATTCATGTTTTAATATAAATATGTTGAATGTTGAGAATGTTGCATGGTGTATGTTATGTTGAAAGTTCATGTATGCACAAATTACTTCCGCAACGCACTCTAATACAATTGCCTAACATTTTCAGATGTGAAATTTGGGGACGTTCCAGTTGGTATCAGAGCATGAACAATAGCTACACCTAACAATTGCTCACCACGAAACATAAAAACTAAATTCCACCTTTCACATTAAATACTAGAAACTTAGTAAGTTGTTCTATAGGAATAAGGTTTGACTTAGCCTCTATGTTAGAACCTAGATATTCGAGAACTAGTTTTAGACAAGTGTGTGAAACCCTTTCCATATAGAGCTCATATGTATTGGGTAACTACACTAATCTACACCTTGTTCTCACCATTTCACTAGGTGACATGACACTAGACTATCTACTGTGTGTGGGACACTCAATTTTGCTAATTTGGTTTTGTTTTCCAATCGGCTTGAGCCTCGACAGTTTTCTTTGACGTCTTCTTTCTTGGAGAAAAACTATATAATATTTTATTATATATATGTAAATATAAAAATGTGTCCCTCACACTGGAGAGTAGTTAGTGTTCATGCAACCTAAGTGAAAAGGGGTGACATCAGTCTAGAAGAGAGAGTATATGTAGAATAGATGTATAGAGCCTTATAAGGATATGTGATAGATAGATATACAATAGAATGATAGATGATGTAAGCAAGGATGATGTAATATAAATTCGATCTCTGAGGTATATGTTGTTTATAAAGATCTAAGTTGTAAATGAGGTGTGAATCCAATTTTGGATAATCTAAGACAAGTCGAGGTGATGAAAGTACATACTTTTTTCTTACTTAAGATGAGCTAAATTAAGATAAAATGAATATGCACGAGACTCAAGATATTTTAAAAAGGAGGGCCTCTAGTGTTAGGACAAGATACGTGGTGAACTCCAGAGAGAGTGAGATCCACAAGGAGAGGGTCATTGGACCTACCCTACAATATATGAAAAATATGTGATATATGTGAAATGATGTGTCCTAAGCTGGGTTACTCCTGAGTAGATGAGTTTAGTCGTCTTGCATGATTCAATCCTATATGTGAGAGTTGGGTTAAAAAAAGATGATGATGAGTAGGTGACTCATAATGAGAAAGTCAATCCTTTAATAATTTAGGTCCCAACTTGAGTGACTAAAGCTGGTGAAGTTCATCATTAGCTGTAAGTGAGGTAATATATGGAACTCTGGTTCTAAGAGTAGAGTACCTTGTGCATGAGATACTCATACATGTTGATCCTTCTTCTTCTTCTTCTCTTTCTATATATATATATATATATATATATGATGCTGGAAACCTCACTTGAGCTATATAAATGATTTAGATATGAGGAGTCACTCGTATAAGCTTGACCAATTCAATATTCCCTTCCTATATCATACATGTAATATCCAAGTTTGAAATCATGATAAGATTGGCCTAGTATATTCTCATTCCCCTTTTGTCATACATGAAAGATATGAGTTATGAAAGCATGATCTTGACGCAAAGGTCCCTTTGGATCATATATTGCATGAAAATATAGTGATGTACCTTAATCCTTCTAAATCCAAGCTTATAGTTTGAGAATTAACTACACCATGAGGTTGATAACACCAAATTTTGTGACGTTTTTGCCCTTTATTGTGTTATCAAAACTACCCTTTTCTGCTATTCTCCTCTATTTTATTAGCATTTTCGCAATAATTGGCCAAGCAACACTCTTATTCCAGTTTTTCCTATCTTTTACAGGGTTTTCCTCGTTTTTGTGCAATAAGGCCGATTCCGGCCCACAATAAGTCTAAGCCCGTATCGACCTTCCTGACGCCCGATACAACCCAGCCTGACAGGGGCTGGGCGACACAAGAATGATCGACGGAGAAGGGCGCCTTGCGAAAGGGACGTACCGGCCGACACACCTTCTACCCGACAGGGAGCCAAAGCCGCTCGACTACCCAACTCGTCGAGCGACACGACCACCCACCGGCAGGCGTGCCGCCAGCCACGTGATCGATAGCCAGTGCCTCACGCCGAAGACATACCTGTATCGGCCGTCCACATCCATCGACCGGCGTATAAGGGGGCTACGTGGCGTTTCCAGCACCATAACTCCTTCAACCGCCGGTATAAATAGCAGCTACAGGAAGCCGAAAAGACAGGTCGGAGAGGTCGGAGACGTCGGAGGCTGGATAGGTCGGGACGGCTAGCCAGTTCACTGTTCGGACAGTTGGGGACTTGAGCGATCTGCGAGAGAAGTGCGAGAGCAACCGTATCGTGCCCCAGTGCTCGTACCGGGCGACACTAGGTGAGCTCTTCCTCATCCCGAGAGGGAGGGGATCGTTTCACCTAGGACTGTATCGGACGACACTGAGGGCCGATATCGGCCAGCGTAGATACGCGACATGAGTGCCTGACAACAATGCCCGACAGTAGTATATATGAATCCTTGGCCGACACGATACCGAAACCGATACGCTCTCCCCGTCAGTCGTGCCGCTCGAGAGGGTGTGCCGCCCGACATGAGCGTATCGGCCAGGGTCTTCGAAACCGATATAGTCGTCCGTCAGGCGTGCCGTCCGAGAGTTCGTGCCGCCCGACACGGCTGTACCGGGATAGGTCCCTGGACGGTATCGGGCTGGGAGTAGTAGTAGTATGTCGCCCTTCTACATCAAGAAGGCGACATCTATCTTTAATTCTGTTATTTAAATTCTTAGCTTATGCATTGTATTAAGACCCTTATTGCTGATGGAAATAGAAATGCTAAGTTGTTATTTGTTTAATGCTTAGTGCCTTATGATTGGGTAAATGCTGTGTTGGATATCTAAACTCTAGCTTGCATGTTTTGGATCGCGTTTCGCTTAGCTACCGAATCGTCTTTCCTGTCGCAACTACTTCGAGAGTTGGTTGTGGCTCTAGTGTTCAGTCCGATTTTGGAGTACGAGAGTGCCTGGAACATAGTTGTTTTAGTATCATTCCACTCTAACTCGAGTCCAGCAACCTCGAGAGGGGTGTTGAAGCTTGGTTAGAGGCATCCGCTCCGAGAGGAGGGGTGCAGGGTGTTACTGCTACCGCTTGTCTTTCTAAAAGTCTTATCCCTTGCATTACGCCTTAACTACAGTTTACCTTTCTATTTTCTGTTGCATGAAAATTCCTAAAAACTGTTAAATGACAAAATCTTAATCTTTCTTGTAACTCTAGTTGGAGATAGTTTTCTTTGATTTAATCGTGACATCTGGTTGTTCCCTTCGGGGAACTTCAATATCTCTTTATATCCACCGGAGTGTAGAGTGTCGATTCAGAGTCGTCAACGCAACCCACCTTGTCCCTGTGTTCGACCCCGTATGACTACTTCGACCCCGTAAACAAAGTTGCGGGGGCCTAGAAGGATTCGGGTTATAAATGCGAAGGCTCGACTACCTCAATACGCCTCCAATTTTAGGACGCGTGATTTAGGCCGGTCAACTTTCTGGCGCCATTGCCGGGGACAAGGCAAATGGCACTGTTGGCGAATCCGAATCCACTAACTACACTCCCGTGCCTCAAGCTTAGAAATAGGCTTGACATCACTTCTTTTTCTTTTTCTTTTACTTTAAGCATTATTCTTTACCCCAATTATAATTTTCTAAACATGATTTTTATGCGTATTTCAGGTACTCTGATCTACTGAACATCGAGACTGTCAACCATGCCTCCTCGCGTAGAGCCATCTTCTGGAAACGAAGGCCCAGGAGGGAGGCCAGCTTTGCCTCCACCGGAAGACAACGACCGGTATAGTGATCATGAGAGGCAAGAAGATCTAGAACCACCAGGGCATGAGGAAGAGCATCATCAGCATAGACGTCGTCGGAGACACAGGAGGAAACATGATAACCGGGAGCGACGCCGAGACGCCAGCAACAGTGACGACTCGGAGGAAGAAGAGAAAACTCTGAGAGAATTGGCTTCTACCAAGGCCAATAGATCGAGGTGCCCCATTATCATCCCAAGGTTCAATGCTACAAACTTTGAGCTCAATCCATCTGTGATCTCCATGATTCAAAATAAAAGCTTCAGGGGGAGTTCTAAGAGCGACAACCCTTACCATCACCTTGATGCTTTCAAAAATATCTGCGACACCATAAAGATGTGAGGGGTTCCCCAAGAGGTCATTTACTGCAAGGGTTTCATCTTCTCTTTGGAGGATAAGGCTCTATCATGGTACCTTGGGCTACCACACCAAGCGCTGAATGGATGGGGAGAACTGGCTGACGCATTTGTAAACAAGTTCTACCCCACGGAGAAGACGATGAGAAACAAGTTAAAAATCACGTATTTCACGTAAAAGCCAAATGAAAACCTCCACGACGCCTGGGAACGATATCTGGAATATCAGAGGGACTGCCCTCACCACAATTTCAAGAAGGGTTTCTTGGTCTCCACCTTCTACAATGGGCTAACTCCCGATGAAAGGGTATCGCTGAATGCGGCAGCAGGAAGTGACTTCTTAGGGAAGAAGCCAAGCAAGTCCGAAAAGATCATTAGGAACATGGCTGAGTTGAAGGCCGATGTTGACTATGATAGATCCGATAGAGGGCAGGCGAAGAAGGCAGGGGAAGGAATCTCTCTTGAGTCCAAGGCTCTGGAAAACATAACTTCTCAAATTCAAAGGATAGAAACAGATGTGAAACAACTAAAGGATCATGGAGGAAAGGGGAAGAAGCAAGTTGAGAAAGTCATGAAATGTGTTACCTGCGGTGAAGGAGGACATGGGGTAGACAACTGCGTCTACACCAAACCCGGCACCGACAACGACTCCGACTCGGAAGAAGAAAGGATCGAGAATGTATCCTACATGGGCTTTAAAAGACCAGACCACCCTAGATTTAGTTATGGCAACAAAGACGTGGCCGAGAACTCGCATCAGCTAAACGCCCTGGCCAGGCCCGTGCAACCTTTCGAAAAGAGGGGGGGATCAGGCCAATACACCAAGATCAGCCAGTTCCAGCCAGCAAAAGGTAATTTCCAAGCACCAGGAAAGTACCAAGGCCCGCCCCGTGAACAGGAGAAAGGGGTGAACCAGTCCGAAGTGATCGGCCAGTTGTTCGGTTTTGTCAAGAAATAGGACACCGTTAATCACCAGTTAGAGCAAAGTGCGCTGTCCAACTCGGGGGTTTTGAACTCGTTGCAGGTCCAGTTGGCAGATATGCAGACACATCAGCGCCAAATCGACCAGCAGCTAGCGCAGCTCGCCGAAATTATGAAGAATCCTGTAGGGAAGATCCCGTCTAACACCGAACCAGCTAAAAGATAGATCAAGATGAAGAAGCTGAAAGATGTCTAGCTGTAGACAGGAAATGCAGCGCTCCTCAGGAGGCAGCCCGTGTTTCATTTTCCTAGAATAGGATGTTATTTACTTTCTTGCAAGGCAGACATTACAAACATTATGGACTGTAATAAGGCCCGAGTCAGTGCATGCGCACGTGTGCTGACTCTTTTTGTTTTAAGGGCCACCGCTTTAGTTTTGCCAGGATGGGTAATACCATCTGAGGTCGGGTTTAGCCTTAGGCCAATGATGTTTTACCCGCCTGTCGCCTCTTGCTCTAAGTGGGTTTTACTTCGGAGTCTTGTCCCGAAAAATCTTGTATCGGTCGGGCGAAGTCTGGTCTAGCGACTTTACAGGCCGAATCGGGCGGCACACCAACCGACTTACAGATTGCGCCCGTCTCGGGAGGGAATGTTTTTACCGCGACTTTCGGCCGCTATATATAAGGCAAAAAACTTTAACGTGTCGCGCTCCCGAGCTTTACCTTTTTCAGCTACCGTATCGTGCAGTACTTTTCTTGCCCTCCGCTCCCGTGTCGCGCAGAGACCTCTTTCGATCCCGTGACGCGCAACACCTTAAGGAAACAAAGGTATCGCACGACAGCCCTATCGCCCGAGCATACCCGATACGGACCTTTACCGCGTACGATGTATCGGGCGAGGATTTTACGATTGATTTTCTTGTTGCCCGACACTATTATCGCACAACACGCTTCTCTCGCGCCTGCCCGATACATCTGTGTCGGGCAGCGACCGTATCGTCTGTTTATTCTCGTGCCGGGCAGCGCTCTGTCAAGACCCTGCCGGGCGCTCAGCTTCGTTTGGCCGTATCGCCCGACACGGTTGTATCGGGCAAGCTTCAACTGATCTTGTCTTGAAGCCCGGTACCGTCGTATCGGGGTTCCTTTCCCCTTATTAATTTTTTAGTTGATAACAAAATAGCATTTATTTGATTGATGATAGGGATGGCACGCACAAAGATAACCGTTAGACTCATTGGCGAGAAAGGCAGGAGAGTCGTAACCGAACCAGAGGCAGAGGTGGCCACTATCGGGCAGAAGCGCTCGAACCCTGAAGCAGCTGGACCCTCAACGTCTGGAAAGAGGGTGAGGACGGAAGAAGCAGCCACTCTAGCTGCAGCACCTGCTCCAACAACAGAACCCTTGGAGAACACGCCAGGAAGGTTCATGCCAAGAGATGAAGAGCACGGACGCCGGTATGCTGAGCTAGGAGCCAAGCTCTACAGGCCTAGCAGGTTCGGCCACCAGTCATCCTTCATGCAGTTGGGCATCTTCGGGAGACTAGAGGACGTACTTGTTGTAACTGGTCTGAGGCAAATCTGCTTCAGCCTATCCGCCTCCTACACCGAGCTCACAAGGGAGTTCATGGCGTCCCTTCACCGAGTAGAGAATACACCTGCAGAAGCCAGAATGTATGGCGGAGCAGACAAACTCCAGGGGCGACTTTACAATGCAGAGCACGTCATTTCGGAAAAGCTGCTCAACCGGATTTTCTCCTCCAGCGAAGAGGAGGGAAGGAGACTAGATAACGGTGCAAGGATCACTGAAGGAGACGGGTTCAACCCCGTAGAAATCTGGGAAAAGCTAACCGGGGAGTCATCTTTCAAACCCGGGAGCAAGGTGGCGGCAGTGCACTCGTGCTTCTGGAGAATAATACACAAGCTGGTGGCGTGCCTCCTCTTCAGCAAGAACGAGTCCAGCAACATTTACTCCGAAGAACTCCACGTCATGTGGCACATGATGGAGGGCCGAACTATCAACCTGGGGCGCTTCTTGCTGAACAGGTTGCACCCAATAAAGGATGCCACCAAGGAATATTGCATGGGTGGCATCGTGAACCTAATCGCGGTAGGGTTGGGATACCCGTGTGAGCTGCGCAGCCTCTCAAGAACGAGAGGGGACGAGTTGATCGACCTCAAGTACCTCATGAGGTCGGGTATAATAAAGAAGGAGGGGTGGAGTTACTTCTACAAGTTCGCACGGACAAAGATCCTTCTTCCGCTTCCTCGTTGCGCCGCCTACGACGCAGAAAAGCTAGTCTTCACCACAGCCGAGATCGAGGCTGTGGCAGCGGGCGCAAGATGCGCTCCGCCCCCAAGAAGCCAAGAGCGGGAGATCACCAGGGGGGCCATCCCGTAGGGTACTCGGCAGGACGTATTTTCAACAGCTCCTGCCGAGCGGCCCACTGCCTCAGAGCCACGAACGACAACCACGACAACAAGGCCGGCGGAGACAAGAGAAGAACCGGCGATCGTGGAGGTCGCCGAGACAAGGACTGGAACTACAGCGAGAGAGACGGCTGCAGTCCCCGTAGTTTCTACTGCGCCCTTAAGGGCAACTGATGAATTACAACCGGATGTCAGCGATGAGGTATTCGCCGATATCCTACAAATGGAGATCGAAGGAGCACAGGTGACGCCGACACCACCGCCAAAGTCACCTGTTGCAGTTGTTGAGGAGATTGTCGACAGCGTCGATATGGGGCAGCATCCGTCCCCCACAACACGGTCTCCTCCGATACAATAAGAGGGCGGGGCAGCACCGACACCTCGCCCAGAAGCATCAGCCACGCGGACAATAGAAGTAGGTTCTGCCTCGTCAGGCAGACCTTTGCGCGGGAGGAGCATTTCGAGGTCAAGGGGGAGACAAGCGGAAAACCCTCCTTCGCTCGGAATGATGCTAGGACAAGAACTCGATTTCTTGCAGGAGGTAACGGAAAACCATTCTACTACATTTCTTTCCCTAACTCGCAAGTTTTCGTCTTTCGAACAGAGGCTGGATAGGCAGGAACGAGAGCTGCTGACTTTAGCCAGCCTACCTGGCCGGCTAGAGGCAGTGAATGCCATGCTTCAACAAGTTCTACAGTGCCTTAGCGAGATCGAGGGAAGTCTGAACAGGGAGGACGACCATCCACGCCCAAGGCAGCCGAGAAGATCGCCGTCGCCTCCCGGTCCGGGCTCTCAATCCTCGTCGTCAAGAGCGTCGTCAGGATCTTCCTCATCCACCTCCTCCTCTGGCAGATCGTCATCAGCAACCGGAGGAATTTCTTTACAAGGGCAAGGCTATGAAGCTCCTTCCAGACGAGAAAGCCCTTTTGACCTGAATGAGGCCGCTCCCTCAACCCCCTTTGACGAAGCTGAGGATAACAACAAAGATATCAGCATCGGGGAAGGCTCTTCTGACGAATCCGAGGGAGAAGGGGGGGACATCTGCACTGCGAACGAAAGACACCTCCCCAGAGGAAGGAGTTCAAGGGCCGACATCACCGATTTCTCCGCACCGACAGAGATACCTTCTTTCGAAATGGCTGACTTTGACAGAAGGGTCATAGGATATCTAACGATCAGAGACCAGAAACTGCTCAACATGGTCCTAAGATCGCAAGCTGACGAGGAAGAGGTACTCTGGAGCGACGGTTATTTCTCGGTACAGCGGGGAACTCTGAGAAACATCTTCCACGCCAAGGCTGTCGTAGGGAAGAGTTTGTTCAGAGTGCTACAAGAGGCCATTATAGAAAACGCCGACAAGAAGAACCAACATACAGTTTACGCTGCCACCCCAGCCCTAGCAAGAAGACTAATGATGGGGTTGTACAATTCTACGCAGGTAAAAAGTATGTTGGATTACATTGAAGTGCACAATCCAAAACTGGTGCTGGCCCCTTACAAACACAGAAACAACTGGTTCTTGTGCATCGCCGACCTCTGAAATCATCATGTCCAACTGCATTGTTGCTGCAGCAAAGAGGTCCCGCACACAGGAAGTACGTTCCTACTCCCAAAGGACGTAAAGCTAAGACTGCTGCCACTACGTCTCCACCGGGTCATCAAGTACGGAGTCCAGCGCCACAGCGGCGTCTGGAATTTCTACTCACTAAAAGACTTCCCAGTCCAAGAAGATGAGGGAAGTGGAAATAGCGCATTCGTAGTCCTCAGAGCCATGGAGATGATACATATCTTCGGATACTTCAAGCAACTCCAGAATACTAACTTCTACAATCTCAGAAGCAAATATGCATTGCTGCTGATAAAGGATAAGCGCTACTTCCGAGACGCGGGGATACCAGAAGAGCTGCTAGATAGTGAACAAGAAGAAGAGTCATCTCAGCACAGCAGCCCTCCTGAAAAAGAAGCAGAAGTAGAGACGAACGTCTGTGGGGCAGGCAAGCAAATAAACATCTTGCGGCAAGTTTTCGGACACGACGAACATGCCTCGCCCCAGAACCTGGAGGAGTCAATCCACAACTTCGACCGTTTCTCATGCGCTACCCTCACGCAAGAACAGGTCAACGAAATCCACATGAAGTTGGCTGACTCCAACCCTGCAGACATAGCTTACTCGGCAGGCGATGTCATAGTCCCGATTGACGACTTAAGGGACATGGTAAAAGAGGGAGGGTGTCTGGCGTTATCTGTGGCGGTCGCCTACATCCAGATACTGCGAAACAAGTCTGAACACGCATACACAGCAGATCCAATGCTGTTCAACGACATTTGCCTAGCCGATGAACAAGGGGCAAAGGAAGCTTTCCTAGCAGAATTGGAATGTAGAGTCCCGGATACCATTCTCCTTCCAATCTTGCACAACAACCACTGGACACTCTTAACAGTGTACACCCAACAACGAGCAGGGATTTTCTACAACAGCTCGGACAGCAATAAAGACCATCCAGTGCCTTGTACATCGACAGCGCTGACATCTCTCAAACGATTAGTACGAAAGTACTATATCGATATAGCAGCACTGATACAACCATTCCCAGGAATGAAAGCAAGAAGCTGGCATGAACTCCAGTTCTGCCACCGCAGCCCGCAACAAATTCAACTATCCAACGACTGCGGCATCTTCATCCTGGAATGGATGGCAAACGAGGCAACGCCTGATCAGCTCCTCCACATCGACTATCACAGCAAAAGAGGAGAATACGTGTGGGAGCTCTTAGCTAGCCCAGGCGCGCTGATCATCTAACCCTCACTGATTAACATTTCCTTACCTCATCTACTTCACAACTCTGGGACAGAGTGTGGAGTAAGTTTGGGGGGGGTACCATGTACCAGTGAGGGAGGTACAAAAATCCTCTGATCTCTCTGACTTAAATTCCTTATTCTTTTGTTCTTTATCTTAAATTCTTTATTCTTTTGTTCTTAGCTAGCCCAGGCGCGCTGATCATCTAACCCTCACTGATTAACATTTCCTTACCTCATCTACTTCACAACTCTGGGGCAGAGTGTGGAGTAAGTTTGGGGGGGGTACCATGTACCAGTGAGGGAGGTACAAAAATCCTCTGATCTCTCTGACTTAAATTCCTTATTCTTTTGTTCTTTATCTTAAATTCTTTATTCTTTTGTTCTTTATCCTTTTGTTCTTTCCTATATATGTTTATACCAAAATTTTTGAAAATTTTGAAAATTTTGTTTATTTTGTCCCCTATGCATATGTACAAAGTTGCTGTAATAATAATAAAAACCTGTTGTGACTTCTTGCAAAGTTTACTTTCTGTATATTTAACGAGTACAAGTTCTGCCATGTCTTTCTGATAATGTTATCTCAAACAAACAAAAGATTGTTCCTTGCCATTCAAAATTTTTGAAAAATAATAATCTCGCAAACACCTAAGAGACGAGTATGGAGAAGGAAAAAGCTGCCCAAACAACAGATATCTCTTTTGTTTTCCCTTACCCAACAAAAATCCCAAAAAGAGAAAGAATCCTTATGAGCGTGAATAAAAGTATGAGAGTTGTGCCCAATAAGAGAAAAGAAAAAAAATATATACACACTTGTTTTCCAAAAGTACCCGTCTTTAGGCATGGTAGATCCGGGGCAGTGGTACGTAGGATGTGAAATCACTGCTCTAAAGCCAACTGGCTTGGACTGCAGGGACCACTTGCCCGTTAACGGACCCTTACCTGGATGGACTGATGGGAAACAAGAAGAAAAACCCAAAAAGCCTTAGCCTACCGTATACATAACTTTCTGCCCTTAAAATAAAGCTGTTTGGTGTGGAAGCTAACTTCGGAATCATACACCAAAGTCTCGCTGAAGCTGTGGAGAAGAAAAATTTTACTTAAATAATAAGGCAAGTAGGGCAAAGTCTTTTGCTCGCTTTAAGACAGCATTACCTCCAAGACATCGCAAATCTTGTGCTACCCTTTAGCCTTAAAGTTTGGCTGTGCAAGAAGAAGCAACACAAAGTTTAGTTTAAATATTGATTGAGGACAATCAAAAAGCTAAGTTTGGGGGAGTTGATAACACCAAATTTTGTGACGTTTTTGCCCTTTATTCTGTTATCAAAACTACCCTTTTCTGCTATTTTCCTCTATTTTATTAGCATTTTCGCAATAATTGGCCAAGCAACGCTCTTATTCCAGTTTTTCCTATCTTTTACAGGGTTTTCCTCGTTTTTGTGCAATAAGGCCGATTCCGGCCCACAATAAGTCTAAGCCCGTCTCGACCTTCCTGACGCCCGATACAACCCAGCCCGACAGGGGCTGGGCGACACAAGAATGATCGGCGGAGAAGGGCGCCTTGCGAAAGGGACGTACCGGCCGACACACCTTCTACCCGACAGGGAGCCAAAGTCGCTCGACTACCCAACTCGTCGAGCGACACGACCACCCACCGGCAGGCGTGCCGCCAGCCACGTGACCGATAGACAGTGCCTCGCGCCGAAGACATACCTGTATCGGCCGTCCACATCCATCGACCGGCGTATAAGGGGGCTACATGGCATTTCCAGCACCATAACTCCTTCAATTGCCGGTATAAATAGCAGCTACAGGAAGCCGAAAAGACAGGTCGGAGAGGTTGGAGACGTCAGAGGCTGGATAGGTCGGGACGGCTAGCCAGTTCACCGTTCGGACAGTTGGGGACTTGAGCGATCTGCGAGAGAAGTGCAAGAGCAACCGTATCGTGCCCCAGTGCTCGTACCGGGCGACACTAGGTGAGCTCTTCCTCATCCCGAGAGGGAGGGGATCGGTTCACCTAGGACTGTACCGGACGACACCGAGGGCCGATATCGGCCGACGTAGATACGCGACACGAGTGCCAGACAACAATGCCCGACAGTAGTATATATGAATCCTTGGCCGACACGATACCGAAATCGATACGCTCTCCCCGTCAGTCGTGCTACTCGAGAGGGTGTGCCGCCTGACATGAGCATATCGGCCAGGGTCTTCGAAACCGATATAGTCGTCCGTCAGGCGTGCTGTCCGAGAGTTCGTGCCGCCCGACACGGCTGTACCGGGATAGGTCCCTGGACGGTATCGGGCTGGGAGTAGTAGTAGTCTGTCGCCCTTCTACATCAAGAAGGCGACATCTATCTTTAATTCTGTTATTTAAATTCTTAGCTTATGCATTGTATTAAGACCCTTATTACTGATGGAAATAGAAATGCTAAGTTGCTATTTGTTTAATGCTTAGTGCCTTATGATTGGATAACTGCTGTGTTGGATATCTGAACTCTAGCTTGCATGTTTTGTATCGCGTTTCGCTTAGCTACCGAATCGTCTTTCCCGTCGCAACTACTTCGAGAGTTGGGTTGTGGCTCTAGTGTTCGGTCCGATTCTGGAGTACGAGAGTGCCCAGAACGGAGTTGTTTTAGTATCATTCCACTCTAACTCGAGTCCAGCAACCTCGAGAGGGGTGTTGAAGCTTGGTTAGAGGCATCCACTCCGAGAGGAGGGGTGCAGGGTGTTACTGCTACTGCTTGTCTTTCTAAAAGTCTTATCCCTTGCATTACGCCTTAACTGTAGTTTACCTTTCTATTTTCTGTTGCATGAAAATTCCTAAAAACTGCTAAATGACAAAATCTTAATCTTTCTTGTAACTCCAGTTGGAGATAGTTTTCTTTGATTTAATCGTGACATCTGGTTGTTCCCTTCGGGGAACTTCAATATCTCTTTATATCCACTGGAGTGTAGAGTGTCGATTCAGAGTCGTCAACGCAACCCACCTTGTCCCTGTGTTCGACCCCGTATGACTACTTCGACCTCGTAAGCAAAGTTGCAGGGGCCTAGAAGGATTCGGGTTATAAAGGCGAAGGCTCGACTACCTCAATACGCCTCCAATTTTAGGACGCGCGATTTAGGCCGGTCAACTTTCTGGCACCGTCTTATATACGGAAAATCCTGCCATCTGCCTTTGGAACTAGAACACAAGGCCCTTTGGGCAATCAAGTTCCTAAATATGGATCTAGACAAGGAAGGAGAAAAAAGGTTTTTACAGCTTCAAGAGCTCGAAGAGCTGAGGATTCACGCCTACGAGAATGCGAAGATCTACAAGGAAAGAACAAAAATGTGGCATGATGCCCACCTTAGGAGAAAGGATGTGAGTGAAGGGGATAAGGTCCTGTTATTCAAGTCCTCCATCCGTCTTTTTCCTGGGAAATTACAGACAAGATGGTCAGGACCGTTTTCTGTGGCAAAGATATACCCATCAGGAATGATGGAGCTCCGCGACAAGGATGACCCGACCAAGATCTTCAAGGTGAACGGGCACAGAGTGAAAAGGTTTTATGAGGACGAAGCTTTTGTCAGGAAGGAAGAGATTGACTTACTGGATGTGGGTACAATCGAAGGTCTGATAGGTAAAACGCCTTTTTTAGATAAAACAGAGCTTTCACTCAATACGCCTCCAATTTTAGGACGCACGATTTAGGACGGTCAACTTTCTGGCGCCGTTGCCGGGGACAAGGCAAATGGCACTGTTGGCGAATCTGAATCCACTAACTACACTCCCGTGCCTCAAGCTTAGAAATAGGCTTGACAGCACTTCTTTTTCTTTTTCTTTTACTTTAAGCATTATTCTTTACCCCAATTATAATTTTCTAAACATGATTTTTATGCGGATTTTAGGTACTCTGATCTACTGAACACCGATACTGTCAACCATGCCTCGTTGTGAGCAACCCCTTTCTGAGGGCGAATGTCAGAGCCAAAGCGAGAAAGCGACCCGACCTAATTGGGTTGGTCAGCTTTCCGCCTACATAAAAAGACAGGACACCATCATCAACCAGCTAGTACAGGGGACGCTTACCAGCCCTGGATCTCTGAATTCCATGCAACACCAGACGGCGAGTCTGTAGATGCGTCAATGGGAGGTCGATCAACGACTGTCTCAGATGGCTGCTCTGATGAAGAACCCTGCAGGAAAAATGCTCCCTCACCCTGAAACTGCAGTAATGGCAGTGCTTAGATCAGGAAAGACGGTAGAGCGTGCTGATGAAGCCCCACCGGAACCTGAGCAAGGGCCCAAGGATGTCGTTCCAACAGGAGATGGAGGCAGGCCTGCAGAAGCCGAAGAGCCTGCGCCGAGACCGTCTGATGAGCCATCTGGTGGGGGGAATCCTTACGCTCCCAGGGTACCGTTCCCGTACAAGCTGATCAAGGAAAATCTGAAAAAGCGGCACGAAAGGTTCATGGATTCGATCAGGAAGCTGCATCTTGAAGTCCCCTTCCTTGACGCTTTGGAGGAGATGCCCACATACGCCAAGTTTCTCAAAGATCTAATAATGAAGAAAAGAAAGGGGGGAAGGATAGAGACAGTGTACCTGGCCTCTACTTCCTCTGCCTTCGTAAAGCCCAGCTTGCCGACTAAGAGAAAGGATCCCAGAGCTTTCACGATCCCATTCGCCATCGGGGACAATGTCGAGCGGAAGGGTCTGGCGGACTTGGGAGCAAGCATCAGCCTCACGCCCTTAAGTTTCGCGCAAAGGATGGGTTTGACCGACATGGTTCGAACCAATATGCGGATTGAACTGGCGGATCACTCTTTCAAAAGACATGTAGGCATTGTCGAAGATGTGCCGATTAGGGTCGGTGATTTCTTTATTCCCTGCGACATCGTCGTCATCAACACAGCTGAAGACCCCAGATGTCCGATCATCTTCGGACGCCCTTTCTTGGCAACAGGGAGGGTGCTGATTGATGTCTCTGAAGGGATAATCACCTTGAGGGTTGGAAACAGCCACATGGACTTCAAGATGAAGGAAATCATGAGAGGTCCATCCCTGTCTGAATCAGCCTGTTTTGCGGATAGCTACAATAAATTCTACGAGGAATTAGAGGAGGATATCCGGATAGTGGATCCCCTCGCGAGAGCAATAAGCTGTCAGGATCTCGACTTCGAAAATCCCGAGGTCGTAAAGCATCTCGGCATTTTCAACCTTTCTGACAAAGACTTGCAAGAAGAAGAGGAGGAGGTAAACTCTGCGAAGTATGCCTCCCTTGAGGAAGAACCTCAGGAGGAGACGCCCAGAGCAAGGCCGGACCTAAAAGCGTTACCGGAAGGACTGAAGTACGAATTTTTAGATGAAGAACAGAGGAACCCAGTCATCGTAAATGCAGATCTTTCAAGCGATCAGCTGGACCGGCTCCTTGAGGAGTTAAGACTCCACAGGGGGGCTATAGGATATTCCGTAGATGATATCAAAGGCCTTATCCCCGCCCTTTGCATGCATCGCATCAACTTGGATGAGTCTGCCAAGCCCCTGGTCCAACCCCAGAGGAAGCTGAATCAGATGCTCAAGGAGGTCGTCAAGAAAGAAGTAATAAAGCTTAGGGACGCGGGGATCATTTACCCAATTAGCGACAGCAACTGGGTAAGCCTGATCCACGTAGTACCCAAGAAAGGCGGAATGACTGTGGTTAAGGGTGAGAAGGGTGACGAAGTGGCGGTAAGGACCGTCACTGGTTGGCGAATGTGCATTGACTACCGAAAGCTAAATCAGGCTACAAAAAAGGATCATTTTCCGCTACCTTTTATTGACCAAGTTCTTGAAAGATTAGCGCATCACGATTATTTCTATTTTCTTGATGGCTTTTCAGGATTCTACCAGGTACCCATCTTGCCCGACGACCAGGAAAAAACGATGTTCACCTGCCTTTACGGCACTTATGCCTTTAGAAGGATGCCCTTCGGACTCTGCAACGCCCCCGCCACCTTTCAAAGATGCATGATATCAATGTTCTCAAATTTTCTAGAAGACATCGTGGAAGTTTTCATGGACGACTTCTTCGTCTATGTAAAGGACTTCGATAGCTGTCTGAAGAACTTGTCGTTAGTACTTCAAAGATGCGAGGAAAACAGCCTGGTCCTGAACTGGGAAAAATGTCATTACATGGTACGGGAGGGCATCGTCCTAGGGCATAAGATCTCAAGGCGCGGGATCGAGGTAGATACCAGCAAAGTCGAAGCTATATCTAAACTTCCTCCACCAAATTCCTTCACGGGGATAAGAAGCTTCATCGGGCACGCCGGATATTACCGAAGATTCATCAAGGACTTCTCAAAGATTTCCAAACCATTGTCCAATCTCCTGGTAAAAGATGCTGAATTTGTTTTCTCTAACGATTGTCTCAGTGCTTTTCAGGCCCTGAAAAATGCTTTAGTATCACCACCTATCCTTCAAGCGCCAGATTGGGGTTTACCCTTTGAGCTAATGTGCGACGCTAGCGACTACGCAGTGGGAGCAGTCCTGAGGCAAAAGAAAGATAAAAAGCACCATGTGATTTGCTACGCTAGTCGCACGTTGGACGAAGCACAGGTAAACTACACAACCACCGAGAAGGAAATGCCCGCGGTTGTCTTCGCGTTTGACAAGTTTAGGTCGTATCTCGTCGGATCAAAGGTCAAGGTATACACGGACCATGGGGCAATAAAATACTTAATGCAAAAGAAAGACGCAAAGCCCAGATTGTTGAGATGGGCCTTGTTGCTCCAAGAATTCGATCATGAAATTATCGACAAGAAAGACGCGGAAAATGTGGTTGCAGACCACTATCAAGGATAGTGGCTGAGAGACAGAGAGGGCCACAGATCGACGACAACTTTGCCGACGAAGCTCTCATGATGGCTGAAGCTCAAGAAGAAGGATTGCCCTGGTTTGCAGACATCTGCAATTTCCTCACTTGTGGAGAGCTGCCTCCTGATATCACCTACAATCAAAAGAAGAAGCTATTCGCGGATGCCAAGAATTATTACTGGGATGATCCTCTCCTGTTCAGAAGATGCGCAGACAACTTCTACAGGAGGTGCATCCCGGAAGAAGAAACTGCCGATATCCTGAAGGGATGCCACACCTCCCCCTATGGTGGACACCTGGGTAGCAAAAGAACAGCGGCAAAAGTGCTACAATCAGGTTTCTACCGGCCCTCCTTATTTAAAGATGCTGCACGATTTGTAAAGGTTTGCAAAGAGTGCCAGTCAACGGGGAATATAGGGCGGAGGAATGAAATTCCGATGGCAAACTGGATCGAAGTGAAAATATTTGACGTATGGGGGATTGATTACATGGGGTCGTTTCCCCCATCCCAGGGGTATCAATACATACTAGTGGCAGTAGACTATGTGTCGAAATGGGTAGAGGCGGTGGCCACCCAAACATGTGACGCCAAGTCGGTTATCAAGCTTTTTGAGAAGACCATCTTTCCCCGTTTCGGTATACCGTGCACCGTAATAAGCGACGGCGGGTCACACTTTGGAGAAAGGCAGTTTGAAGCGCTCCTACACAAGTATGGAGTAAAACATAAGATCTCTACGCCCTACCACCCACAGACATCGGGGCAGGTAGAGATCTCAAACAGACAGATCAAGCGGATCTTAGAAAAGACTGTCAGCCGCACGTGGAAGGACTGGTCTATGAAACTTGACGACGCATTATGGGCCTACCGTACTGCTTACAAGGCGCCCATTGGAACCACCCCCTACCGTCTTATATACGGAAAATCCTGCCATCTGCCTTTGGAAATAGAACACAAGGCCCTTTGGGCAATCAAGTTCCTAAATATGGATCTAGACAAGGCAGGAGAAAAAAGGTTTTTACAACTTCAAGAGCTCGAAGAGCTGAGGATTCACGCCTACGAGAATGCGAAGATCTACAAGGAAAGAACAAAAATGTGGCATGATGCCCACCTTAGGAGAAAGGATGTGAGTGAAGGGGATAAGGTCCTGTTATTCAAGTCCTCCATCCGTCTTTTTCCTGGGAAATTACAGACAAGATGGTCAGGACCGTTTTCTGTGGCAAAGATATACCCATCAGGAATAATGGAGCTCCGCGACAAGGATGAACCGACCAAGATCTTCAAGGTGAACGGGAAGAGAGTGAAAAGGTTTTATGAGGAAGAAGCTTTTGTCAGGAAGGCAGAGATTGACTTACTGGATGTGGGTACAACCGAAGAGCCTACACCGATCGAGCTGGCGACGAAAACTTCAGCGCTCCTCGGGAGGCAGCCCGAGTCATAGATTAGGATACATTTGTTTTCTTTGTAAAAACAACCATTATGGACTGTAATAAGGCCCGAGTCAGTACATGCGCACGTGTGCTGACTCTTTTTGTTTTATGGGCCACCGCTGTGTTTTGCGGAGCATTGAGGAGTAATACCATCTGAGGTAGGAGATCCTTCTCTATACCGATGATGTTTTACCCTACAATGGCCTTTTACTTCACGCAGGTTTAGTTTTGGCCTTTTGACCGCCAGCTTTTCTACCGTGTCGACCAGCTGGGCGCAAAACCGCTTGTATTGGGCAGCCTCGCCCCGGGCGTCGCAAGGGCGGCGGATGACCCTTGGACTGGCCAATGGGACTTCATGTCTCGGGATTAGCGTGACTAAAACACAGGTGTATCGTCGATACGAGGTCACATGAAGCAAAAACATGACATCACAGAGAGAAGCATGACGCCTGATACAAAACATCGGGAAAACGCTATCGACCGGCGTTACGCGCGAAAGCATGTCGGGCGATAGAAAGTTGACCGGCCTAAATCGCGCGTCCTAAAATTGGAGGCGTATTGAGGTAGCCGAGCCTTCGCATTTATAACCCGAATCCTTCTAGGCCCCCGCAACTTTGTTTACGGGGTCGAAGTAGTCATACGGGGTCGAACACAGGGACAAGGTGGGTTGCGTTGACGACTCTGAATTGACACTCTACACTCCGGTGGATATAAAGAGATATTGAAGTTCCCCGAAGGGAACAACCAGATGTCACGATTAAATCAAAGAAAACTATCTCCAACTGGAGTTACAAGAAAGATTAAGATTTTGTCATTTAGCAGTTTTGAGGAATTTTCATGCAACAGAAAATAGAAAGGTAAACTGCAGTTAAGGCGTAATGCAAGGGATAAGACTTTTAGAAAGACAAGCGGTAGCAGTAACACCCTGCACCCCTCCTCTCGGAGCGGATGCCTCTAACCAAGCTTCAACACTCCTCTCAAGGTTGCTGGACTCGAGTAAGAGTGGAATGATACTAAAACAACTCCGTTCCGGGCACTCTCGTACTCCAGAATCGGACCGAACACTAGAGCCACAACCCAACTCTCGAAGTAGTTGCGACGGGAAAGACGATTCGGTAGCTAAGCGAAACGCGATCCAAAACATGCAAGCTAGAGTTCAGATATCCAACACAGCAGTTACCCAATCATAAGGCACTAAGCATTAAACAAATAGCAACTTAGCATTTCTATTTCCATCAGCAATAAGGGTCTTAATACAATGCATAAGCTAAGAATTTAAATAACAGAATTAAAGATAGATGTCGCCTTCTTGATGTAGAAGGGCGACAGACTACTACTACTCCCAGCCCGATACCGTCCAGGGACCTATCCCGGTACAGCCGTGTCGGGCGGCACGAACTCTCGGACGGCACGCCTGACGGACGACTATATCGGTTTCGAAGACCTTGGCCGATACGCTCATGTCGGGCGCCACACCCTCTCGAGCGGCACGACTGACGGGGAGAGCGTATCGGTTTCGGTATCGTGTCAGCCAAGGATTCATATATACTACTATCAGGCATTGTTGTCAGGCACTCGTGTCGCGTATCTACGTCGGCCGATATCGGCCCTCAGTGTCGTCCGGTACAGTCCTAGGTGAACCGATCCCCTCCCTCTCGGGATGAGGAAGAGCTCACCTAGTGTCGCCCGGTACGAGCACTGGGGCACGATACGGTTGCTCTCGCACTTCTCTCACAGATCGCTCAAGTCCCCAACTGTCCGAACGGTGAACTGGCTAGCCGTCCCGACCTATCCAGCATCCGACGTCTCCGACCTCTCCGACCTATCTTTTCGGCTTCCTGTAGCTGCTATTTATACCGGCGGTTGAAGGAGTTATGGTGCTGGAAACGCCACGTAGACCCCTTATACACCGGTCGATGGATGTGGACGGCCGATACAGGTATGTCTTCGGCGCGAGGCGCCGGCTATCGGTCACGTGGCTGTCGGCACGCCTGCCGGTGGGTGGTCGTGTCGCTCGATGAGTTGGGTAGTCGAGCGACTTTGGCTCCCTGTCGGGTAGAAGGTGTGTCGGCCGGTACGTCCCTTTCGCAAGGCGCCCTTCTCCGCCGATCATTCTTGTGTCGCCCTGCCCCTGTCGGGCTGGTTGTATCGGGCGTCAGGAAGGTCGAGACGGGCTTAGACTTATTGTGGGCCGGAATCGGCCTTATTGCACAAAAACGAGGAAAACCCTGTAAAAGATAGGAAAAACTGGAATAAGAGCGTTGCTTGGCCAATTATTGCAAAAATGCTAATAAAATAGAGGAAAATAGCATAAAAGGGTAGTTTTGATAACAGAATAAAGGGCAAAAATGTCATAAAATTTGGTGTTATCAACTCCCCCAAACTTAGCTTTTTGATTGTCCTCAATCAATATTTAAACTAAACTTTGTGTTGCTTCTTCTTGCACAGCCAAACTTTAAGGCTAAAGGGTAGCACAAGATTTGCGATGTCTTGTAGGTAATGTTGTCTTAAAGCGAGCAAAAGACCTTGCCCTACTTGCCTTATTATTTAAGTAAAATTTTTCTTCTCCACAGCTTCAGCGAGACTTTGGTGTATGATTCCGAAGTTAGCTTCCACACCAAACAGCTTTATTTTAAGGGCAGAAAGTTGTGTATAGGGTAGGCTAAGGCTTTTTGGGTTTTTCTTCTTGTTTCCCATCAGTCCATCCAGGTAAGGGTCCGTTAACGGGCAAGTGGTCCCTGCAGTCCAAGCCAGTTGGCTTTAGAGCAGTGATTTCACATCCTACGTACCACTGCCCCGGATCTACCATGCCTAAAGACGGGTACTTTTGGAAAACAAGTGTGTATATATTTTTGTTCTTTTCTCTTATTGGGCACAACTCTCATACTTTTATTCACGCTCATAAGGCTTCTTTCTCTTTTTGGGATTTTTGCTGGGTAAGGGAAAACAAAAGAGATATCTGCTGTTTGGGCAGCTTTTTCCTTCTCCATACTCGTCTCTTAGCTGTTTGTGAGATTATTATTTTTCTGACAGGGAGCGAGGAAGTCGCACAGGGAGGGAGGGGGAGATCGGAAACGTCGGGCTGAATGAGTGGAGAGTGCAGCGCGAAGGGAAAATTTAATTTGGAGCGGGAAGTCAATATAGTTTAGTAAAATATTTCCTAATTTGGTATGCAATTTAAGATTGCCACTAGTTAGAAATAAAAATGCCTTTAATGTTATGTCCTTTTCAAAAATCCCATAATAGGTGGTTCAGTGGCATTTTAATTAAAAATGCATGTATATTAGAAAGATAGTGGCTTTTTTTTATAAATGCCACTTAAATAAATGCCACTAATGGGTAGTTTTTTTGTAGTGTTCATACCTAGCTTAATCCTTTCTTGCTTGTTTAGCCTTAATCTAGTCTAGGGTTAATGTAGATTTCATTCTTGCCTTTAATTCCTCACTTGTTCATAGTATTTTAACAATCAAAACAACCTTTAAACCCTTAACCCTAGTCTCCGCAGTAGGAACCCAACAAAACTGACCTAGCTCTAGTGCCCCCTCTTTTCCCTGTGGATCGACCCTATACTTGCCATATTCCTATACTATGACATGACCCCGTGTGCTTGCGGGTGTAGTGTTTTGGTAGACATAGGTAGCCAATTTAGGTTTTATAAATATCAAAAGTGAATCCACCCGTGTGCTTCCGTCCGCAGGGTTGCACCTATTCAAAATTCCAATTGAGTAGTGTGTAACACCATTGGCGGGAGCGCACCAAATGGGTAAGATGGAAACCTATCCATGTAAACCCTTATTAGTGTAAGAGTAATGAGAATTAAGGAAAATGCAAATAAGTCTATGTGATCTAGATGTGCACATATTAATGTGGAGGAATGTATGCATGTTGCATGCGAAAAAAAGGAGATTGGAATATACATGAGAGACATAAATGACCAAGGGTTATATGTGAAAATAAAAATTTGAATATGACTTGCTCATCACCCTAATGCAATCTCTGATGGAAAGGATGGATAAAATATACCCCTAATGAGTGGGTATGTTGTCCCTAGATAGTTGGTAAACTCTTGAGAGTACTAGGAGTGAGTGAGTATGAATGCCCCCAGTGAGTGGGTATACCATAGAGATCAGGCAAATACAGGTTGAGAAGTTATAATATAAAATGAATAAATGAGTTAGGTAACTCAGTTCCCATGCATATGAGTATGTGGAACAAGGCATTTATGGGGAAATGTTTTAAAAAAAATAAGAAATCTATGAATAATACATTTGTGGATGTAACATTCTCAAACCCTATATTAATCTCTGGTGAGTTAAAGGGCATGGGGTGAAATAAAGTCATTCTAAAAATGACTATGAATCTAGCCCAAATGGGAAGGTTGCTAAGGGGCCAAGACTGGATGGGATGGACAATGAAATAACAATCCCAGATGGGATGGTATGAATGTCCACTGGGACTAAAACCCTAAGGGGAGGGTTCCCCATAAAGAGGCTCCCCTAAAAATAGGGCACATCATTGAGAAAAGAGGATAAGGGTGATGATGTTAAAACAAGAAATGCTTATTTAGCATAAAAAGATGATAATATGAAAAAAAGAAAAGAAAATCTAAATATAACATGCTCGAACCCCCATGCTATCTCTGGAAGTTTGAATATGGAAAGAGAGTTATGACCAAGCCCTAGAGGGGAAGGTCAACAAGGATCAAGCCCTGGAGGGGAAGGTCAAGCCCATGGATGGGAAGGTTGACATGGAACCAAGCCCAAGGTAGGGAAGGTGACCTCAGTCCACAATGTAGACGACCAAGCCCCAAATAGGGAAGGTTACGAAAAGTCAAGCCCCTGATTGGGAAGGTCGGAGAGGCACCAATCCCCTAAAGGGAAGGTGGCACAAGACAATTGTACAGAAAAAACCCAATGAGAGGTTATCCTAGAGATTGAGTTAAAAAAAGGTTGAGATGTTATAATAAAACCAATACATGAATATAAAACCTTTAGGGCTAGTGTACCAACCCAGGGTGGGTCAACCCAAGAGTGGGAAGATGATCTATGAGGGAGGAAAAACCTTAGACCTTGGGGCCAGATTGTGGCTAGAGAGCCTAAATTCCCCCTATGAGCTAGAAGGCAACCTAGGTTAGGACATTCCGTAGAAAGGTAATTTGACTAAATCAATTTAAAGATTGAAATAGCCTTAAATATAACTTTAAATGTAAATAAATAAGGATATAAAATATGAAAGCACATATGTTGAGTATGATTCTTGGAAACCCAAGTATTCCATCTCCAAGGGGCATGAAGAAAAGTCACTATGGATGTGACTAATGGTATGAGACCGATCCCAGATGAGAAAGTTTCCTTGAGTCCAATGAGGGGACATAAAATGAACATTGAACATCATAAGTAATGGAAGAAATCCGATTTGAAGAATTGCATATGAAAATAATGTGCTTGAGAATGATTAAAGTGTGACATCTCAAAGAAAACTTAGGAAGGGTAGTGTTCTAAGTTTATCCAAAGGTCAAGTAGGGTGTATTAAAGGTACATAGAATTGATGGGATTAGGAGTTGATTATGCCCTGAGTGCGTAAGGTCGTGCGGTCAGGAGGTAACAACTAGGTTTGCCCAAGGTTCATGACCCAGGGGATTATATACCTTCATGATGATCATGTATCCTAATGGGTGAATGTGAGAGGCACTCCCTATATGAAAAAGGATGAGATCACTCAAAAAGTACATGTACCCCTAGAGACCTTGAGGAAATGACTAAGGCTAATGAGACATGAGGTGTAAATATGGAAGATACAAGAAACATGTAATAATTTGAAGTGGAAGCATGTAAAAACTCAAGAATGAGAAAGACACTTGACTTCATGAAATATACAAAAGTTGTGGAATTAATAAGCATGTATGGTTTGGTGTCGTGTTGAGGATGATTCAACCTAAAATGTGAAATTGAATGATAAAGTGTGTGCACACCATCTTTGCTTTTGGAATGGGATGAACTTTGTTTTTAGACTGTAGCCAAACACTCATTTCATCTTATTATGGGTGAGAGAGATTGGGTAGCCACGTGATATGCTTAATATTTGAGATATAAGAATGAATACCTTGAGTTGTAATGACATTATCTAGGGTTTGAGGTTTTACCTCACCCTTATGTGGAAATAAATAAATTATAGGTTGAATACCTAGGTGTACATGTAATCACCAATGAAAAGATAATCACCAAAAGATGGTATCATGTAAATATTACAGATGTTGATATACCTTAAACTGAGTTCAAGTACCAATCCTAGTAATACTGTGAGAAATTTGCAAAACAATAAAGGATTTTAAAGATATCTGAGTAGGTTGATAACCCTAAGGTTTGAGACTAAGACAATTTATCATTCCCCTTAAGCTTACTTGTTTGAATTTTGGGGACAAAGTTCCTTAGAAGGAGGGGTGAATGTGATATCCTTAATTTTGGAGAAATCAAATTATATAAATATATGCCATAGATTGATAAATAATTTTCTCCAATGATGTTATTGTTAGAATAATAATGTTGATCACCCTTATGGTATGCCATCTTGTAGAACAAGTTAAAGAAATAACAGGAATGCCTTGTGTCCTATGGGTTGTGATAATCCATTAACAATGTTGGACAAGAGAAAGAATGAAAAATCCAATAATCAACGTATTTTGAAAGTAATGGACAATTTATATTGTTAAATATGGAATTATGTGGAATTTTCTAGAAAGAGATGTTTTTGTCCTCAAACAAAGGATAGTGACTTTGTTAATTATGAGATAATTTAAATATGAAACTATATGTAAGGTTCCAAGAGAAAATAAAATATATGGTGTTTTAGATAATTAAAAGAATAATTATCTAGGCAATAGTGGTAACACCATGTTTAAGGCATCAAACATTAATATTTTGATATGACTTTTGTGTACTGGAAAATAATAAAGAAAAGGAAGAAAATTCTGGAAATGGGGAGAATAGGATATTCCATGTGATAATAATATTGTCTTAAATAATGATTAAAAGTGTCAATCTTTATGTGGGAATGATATTCCATTGGATCACCCACATTGAATATAACTTTGGAAATTTCCTTGAAATCAGAATATTATAAATGAAGAGAGAGATAATAATCTAGAAGGTTTCCTCAAAATATTAATGATCAATTGGTGCAATATGTTTATATGCTCCCCCAATGACTTTTTGATATACCAAAAATCAAGTTTTTATAAGAAAGTGGGAGTTTTGTGATCTTTGCATTATAGAATAAAAACTAAGAATTTCTATATAAGGATGGGAGAAATGAATTTTTTGTATTGTCTAAAGGAGATGTAATGACAAGTAAGAAAAAGCATAATTCACAGTGGGAAGGAGATGCCATTAGGTTTAAGGAAAGGCATTAATAGGATTCCTTGGTTACATATGCTGCCTCAAAACCCATCCATACAATGAAGAATAGGAAAAAGCCTTTCAGTTGACAAACCTAATCTTTATTCTGTAAACTCTAGTCTTTTATAGTCTATCTTGGTGTGTTGGATGAGTATATAAGGACAAACTTCATTTTATTTCCAAACACACGTCAATTGAGTATCTTGGTAAGCATATGAGGGAAGGATCCAAAAGTGTCGAGGAAGAACAGGGTGGGCCTTTGCAAGTGGGCCGTAAGACCCTGTTTATCCATGTTTCCCTCATGGGTAACTAGAAATCTACCCTGCAGATTGAGTCGAGGCATCTTGCAGAGCAAGAAGAGGACCACAAGGATCCTCTTGTCTTTATAGAACATGGCAACACCCCCTCTGGCCAGAGATCGTCCTCGCCATCTACTTCAGGCCTCTCAAAGTTGGAAGGGGTCTTTTTGGTGAGCCCAAGACTCGTGAAGGGGATCTCATGTGATTCTTTACCATCAACTAACACATGGATATGCACCGATTTGAATGCTTGATTTGCTTGCTTGGACAATATGTTTATATGATAACTTCTTGGGTCACCATTGAGGTAGTTGATACACAATATACAAATATGAAGATAAAGATGAAATTCATGGAAGGTATTAAAGCTATGCAAGAGGATTAGATAGATGACACTTCTTCTCAATAGGTATTAGTTCCATGAGGTAATTCATTTTACAATTTGTAAACATTATTTGCAATTTAATTGAAATTGTTTTCTATTATTTGTTATTTGATTAATCTGGATCCTTGGGAATAAAGGTAATGTCTCTCAACTTGAAAGTCTTTCCTTAATTAGGGACGCTGAAATTGAGGTCGTTACATGAACCCACTTGTATCCATAGTTTTTATGATATATAGAATTAGTAATTGAATTGAGTTTTACAATGTGTAAACATGAAAAGAACTCACATTTTATCACTTTCTATAAATATTCAAATTATTATCATATAATTGTAAACCAGTGCATAAGTATTTTTATTTTTTATATTGTGTTTTAATCACGATATGCTTATACATTATACTATTTCTCATTTCTATTTAAGAATAACTTATCACAATACATAATGACAAGTGAACATAATGAAACCGAAATTGTATTGCATTCCATTATTTTAAACTTATAATTAAACCTTCAAATCTAGAGTGGTCTCTTGTTGACAAGTTTTACAAATGAAATAATTTATTGTTGGGTTAGAATGGATTGTATTCACAATTTTAGCACAATGTTACCAGGTGTAATGTGTAGGAATGACATCGGTTCAAGTTACTTTAACACAAACTTGAATGGGTTTCTTATCGATCCAACCTAAATCATTCTAAAGAGTTTCATGTATGAGGAAAAAGGCACTCATTTGTAAACATTACCTAATAGGACTACTTATCCTAGACTCAAATCATGAACACTAGACTCGTCTTTAACAAAATCTAGTATTTTTAAATTCCAAGCCAAGCCTCTTATCTTGGAACTCAACCTTTTGGTAAGTTATGCCCATAGAGCCAATCATGAGATCATTGATATGGCATATAGCATAAAGGATTTGATTAATCATCATAACGGCAAGCTTCCAATTCATTTTGTTCCATTCGGTTATGAGATAATGAGAAAACATTATGAATGTCTAAAGAATGACAATACTCAATGATGTATGTCTTCAAGTACATGACATGGAGAATGAGATCATATGACTGCTAAGAATATCTACATTCTTGTTATGTCCTTAGTCGGTTGTTACTGTGGAAGGTAGATAGACAACAATAGCACATAAGACTAGAGTGTGGGTTGGTTGATGACAGAATCTCATTAGTCATAATATTACAATATCAAACCAAGCACATAGATACATGTTAGGGAACAATGTATCAAACAAACTCACCTTTAGAGTGGCACATTGAAAGCTTCTTTGGTAGTCATAGTCATATCTCATAGTGGAGGTGGTGATTGTGATTCTTAGACCTGAAATCATTGGACTTGTTACATGTTGTTGGGTATGCTTTAATCATCAAATGCAATCCTGAAACATGGGTTGTTATAACAGTGATGATTGGGTGATTTTGACACATGGGGATAGACTATGAGTGATAGAGATGGGATTCATCCCTTCCACTGGGGTATGACATCCTGGCTACTTGATAAGCGAGACTAAGAAATGCATGCGCATGTACATGTGAATCAATATATGATATTAAGGTCACATTGTCTAAGACAGTCTGCTCTTGGTTCAAGAAACATGAGATGAACATTGAGAGGATGATGAATCCATGCCTTGAGTTCACTTTGGATATCAGAGTCAAAGGAATTATACAATCACAACAACATCTTACATAGATTGTAGGTTGTTGTTTTCCAACTTTCCATTCACTTGGGTAGCAGTGATGTACAATTAGGCACCTCTCTTTTCTTATGATTCCTTAAGCTAGTTGTGGACATTCACTGCCAACGTGATATGGGACCTATAGGGTCACACACATAGGAACTCATCTAGAAGAGAATTTTGATCTTGAGTGATAATTGGATTGATTACTGAAGCATTTAGGTATTCAATTCATGCAACAGATTGGTTAACTACACTACCAAACAATCATCTCATAGGGTGAGATGGTGTTTTGGAGCGCTAGATGAGTTTCTCAAGTGTTGAGATGACTATTTGGGTTGTTAGGCTAATTTAAAACCATACTAGCTAATTTATTCCCAAACTAAGGTGTGAACCAACCATTTCATTCTGATGAATCGACCAGTTTGGCTCAGCTCACCAAATGGTCATATGGGTGAGCGACCTGACCATCTCACATGTACGATATATCTCAGTGAGGATGGAGGAAGGTTCTTGATACTTTCCCAAATCATTTTGATTACACAATACTGTGGTGTAAGGAATTAATGTTTAGCATTAAGGAGAAACAAACTGCCAATTTTGTATGTGAGTGGGAAACTTCCAGACGACCATTTGGCAGTACAAGACAACTATATTGTAGTTCTTGGCGATCATATGGACTTCCAAATGAATGTTTCATGTCTTGTGGTTTGTGAAAATTCAATTTCTACTGGTCCCTTCCACTCCCACACATATCTCAATTGAAACTCAGTTACGCTAAAAATTATTATCATGTATGGTTGTGGTAACTAAGAGAACCCAAGCAAGTCCTACCCGACTAGGGAATGATAGTGACAAGAGAGAATAAGTGAGGATCATTGTTGTAGGAGAGCAAGGTTGTGACTAGTACACCAACGAGAGGGAAAAATCCATCATGTCTGTTCTAGTTGAATGACAGGAGTTCTAGTTGGTCCGTTTGAACTACTCTAGAGGCAAGAGTCCTTTGGCTACTGCTAGGAGAGAAAAGTTAGCATATAGTCTGTCACGAGACCACATGATTCTTTGCAGAAGCTTTCATGTTTGTTGGTCATGGTGAAGACCAAGATTTGCACAACCATTGTCCAAGAGAAACTAGAAGATAGTTTCATAGCAATGAGTTGTTGTCATTGGACTTGCTCTAGGACCAGGTATAACTCGTTAAACCATCCTTCCTATTTCATATCAGTTGACGCAATGTTACTGTTATGGGGAATGCAGGTAGATAATTTTTATTTCCGCTACTATACTTTGTGCTCGTATTTCTTGACAGTGGTATCGGAGCCATGTCATTTTACTATGTTTTAGGATAATCAATATGATTAGATTTTTAATCTAATCATTTATTTATTGCATACGATGTGAATATTTAAACTTTCTCCTATGCGTATCGAGTCAAAGACCACATAATCCCAAACTTGTGTGTGTGTGTATATGTGTATATATAAATATATATATATATATATATATATATATATATATATATATATATATATATATATATATATATAAATGCAATTTACATGCATCACCCTAAAAGTGGTTTTTATGGTGGATGTGTAGCACTGTTATGTCCTAAACCCTATATCTGTGTGTGATTGGATGGTTTGGTTTTATTCCTATTTATCTCAGTCCTTGTACTGAGCCTCTACCTCCCTCTTTTCAATGTAAAGTTAATTCTTTCCTTCCTTTGCTCCATTTGAATGTAACTCAAGGTTTCTCTTTACAATGTAATAGTTCAATAGAAATAGGATAGTTTTTTCTCTTGCAACGACGAGGAAGATGATCATCGCCGGATGAGATGAACAATTCGTGAGATGAGCCAACCGTCTAGAGGACCATGGAGGATAAAATGATGGAACTAGAAGACCTCCTTGTGGACCCAACCGACCATTTGGAAGGATTCTAAAATATCGGTTGAACTGGAGGCGAGATGAATGTTTGTGATGTCAAACTTACCGACCAAGAGGCCATACGACCGGTTCAAGGGTTGAAATGATCTACCCAAATTGGCAAGCATAGTTCTACACCAACATCAGGTTCATACATGTGATGTGATGATTGACCTAGGTGGTTGTAATTACTTTTGGCTCCAAGGAATTACAAATATACATGGCCATAACCATCACTTTTTTTTATATTACATGTTTACATTGTGGGATATAGCATGTATATGATACATACTATATATGTGGTGACTGGATACAATATATGTATATATATGATCTATATATAAAACCCTCAATCAAACCTATTAATTCTAAGATGATTTCTAATAAAATGCACATGAAAAACTTGGTCGACCAAGTGTAGGTTATGCCAAAGTGTGGTGCACCGTCTACCTCAAGGAATTGTGGTGGTAATAATGTAGGTTTCACATCAGTGGGATGCATTATTATCGTGTTGGCTATTTGGTTAGGCTTAACTGGTGATTCTTATAGCGTCTAAGCCCAGAAGCATATAGATGATTATGGAAAGGAGTTGCACATATCATCTACCAAGAGTTGCATATGATGCAATTGGAAAAAGTTGCCTATCTTGGTAATTAATTGTGCTTTCTGACGTTGGTCTGGACATAGTTGAATTATCTAGGATCTTGCTCATTAGAAAATTGATTTGTTGCAATTTTCTAAATTGATACTTGGGGGTTATCAATTTGAACTAAATAATGTGAACGATGATTAATTAAAGACCTAATCATTATCACCCAAATTTTAATCAAATCAAATCAAATTTGACAAATTGCAAGTAGTTTTGTAGAATCAAATGGCAACAAAAAACAATCACTTTTCTCTATGATCGGTCCTTGGAAAATATAAACTCAATGGGAACAACTTCCATGATTGATTCAGGACGTTGAGAATTGTTGTCATACATAAGCACAAACTCTATGTCCTGGAGACGCCAGAACTAGAGGAACCACCTCAAAATGCACCCAGGGCTGATAAGGATACTTACAAGAAGCATACTGAAGATTTTGTGGATGTCAAGTGTTTGATTCTATGCTCCATGAACTATGAGTTGCAGAGGAAGCATGAGAACGCGGATGTGATTGAGATAGTCACACATCTCAAGAACATGTCCCAAGATCAAGAAATACAAGAGAGATATGATGTATCCAAGGCACTATTCAAATGTAACATGGCATAAGGAGATGTAGTAGGTCCTCATGTGCTCAAGATAATTGGGTATGTGGAGAACCTAGCTAGACTGGGATTCTCCTTGGGTCAAGAGTTGGACACTAATGTGATTATACAATCTCTAACAGGGTCATATAGTTAGTTTGTAATGAACTACAACATGAACAACTTTAATAGAATGTTGACAAAGTTGTTGGGAATGTTGAGAATAGATGTGGGACAGATGAAGAAAGACAAACCCAAGCCTGTGATGGTTATCAGCAAGACAAAAGGAGAAGTCTAAAGGAAAAGTCAAAGCTAAGAAGGGTTCTAAAGCTAGCTAGAAGCCCGAGTCCTCATATCTTAAAGCATATGGAGGAGTAAAGAAAAGAGCAAATGTCACTATTTTCAACAACCTGGACATTGGAAAAGAAATTGCCCACTCTAGTTAGAGGAACTAAAGAAAAAGAAGGAATGAAATAAGGCCTCCACTTTAGCTATACACATTATAAGATAAATTTGATTACTTATTCTTGGTATGTGATACAAAACAATGACCTGACATACTTGATGTGCATGATCTAATAAGAAATAAAATCCCTCATGTAGGACAAAGATGGACAAGGCAGAGGAAGAGTTGAGGAACTTTGGTCTTTATTTAAATTTATCTTAGCCCAATGGGCATGTAATAGAGTTATTAGAACTGCTATTTCATTTTGATAATAAATAGAAACATTTACTTTAAGTATCTTGTCTGACAAGATTGATGAAGCAATAAAGTAAGAAATTAGTTTCTATTTCAAAAGATATGATCTTGCATGGCAATGCCCAAATATCCAATGATTTTATTTTGAATGAATCTTGGGATAAGATCTATAACGTTAATACCAAACAATTATAATTGATAACTCCAATATTGTCATTAGTAATAGTCACCTTGGTTGTACATATAGAAATGCATATCTAGAATACATATTTATGTTAATCTGGACTCCCTTGGTTATTGAACCTTAGGAAATATGCAATTCTTGCTTATACATAATGTGACATAACATCCTTCACTAGATGTAGTGGAGTATAAGTTTTCCATTAGACCTCATACATGTGATGTATGAAGACCTTATGAAATGAATGCTATAGATAATTACTTATACTTCATTACTATTAGTGGTAAATGATGATATGTACTAAGTAAAATAGAAACATAAATCTCTTGAAATATTCAAGGAGATTATAATGAATTATAACTTAGATGAAAGTGTTAAGAAACTTTGATGAGATCAAATGTTAAAATACTTTACATCAATACCTTGAGAACCTTCAAAGAAAGAACCGTGATGATGTATCACGAGTCAAATCCATCTGAACATGATGATGTGTTAGAATGAATGCATTATGCCTTGATAAGTCGTGGTATAATTATCAATTAATCTAATCTTCTTATATCCTCATAAATATATGAAGCTATCACGAAATGGGGTACCATCTGAATGGTTTATTAGACATCATATTTGGGAATGTCCCAATATGTCCAAAGGATTGAAACCAACACTGAGAAAGTAGTTTCTTGAAGAAGGTTTATCCATAATCCATGACTGTTGAATACTAGTTTTAACCCCAATCTGATGACAAAACTGTTTTATTGATAGGATAATTGAGTTTCAAAAGAATCAATGTGAGTAAAAGTAGAACTCAAAATATTCGAGGTCAACAAAGAGGTACAATGATAACTAAGAGAATCACAAGTTATTGTGGATTCTCAAATTCATCATGTGACACAAAACAGTTCTAGTAGAACACATCTGAGATTTAAGGATTGGGAATCCAACAATTTTGATATGTTGGTCATAATAGGATGAGCCAATTAATCAACTAGAAACTATAGAAATTCCATAATATGAGAAATTATGGAGTCCGTGTAAAGTAACAAGGTATGACCTTGATAGCACTCCCTAAGGGCTAAAACCCAAAAGGTGAAGATAGGGTCTTGTGGCAAAAACCTACATGGATAACATAAAAGAACATATTGGTTGAATAATGATTTCAAATCAATTTAAGTTGTTGAACATGATAGAAATTCTTTTACCAATTGTCATGCTTTTATTGTAGTTCAAATAGTCTATGAGATTTTTCATGTGAATATAAAAACTTGTTATCTTAAGAGAATACATAAGAGGATGTGTACGTGACACAACCTAAAAGGTTTTACAACTTCAAAAATGCTAATAAAGTCTATAAACTACATAGTTCAATGTGGAATTGAAACAAACATCTCAGAGATGGGATATTTTGATTTGATAAGATAGTCAAAGAGATTGAATTGAATCAAGATAAAAGATGAAATCTGTGATTACAAAAGATTTAGTGGAAGCATATATGAATATTCCACATATGTAACATCTCAATATTATGAATATCGAGATATGGCATGAAAACCCCTTCAACAATGAAGGACAAGGTGAAATATATTATGAGATAAGGATCAAGAACTATGAGATAGTTATTGAATGTTTAACAATGAAAACTTTAAGAACATCATAGCAAACTGTTGAAGGATTTCAACATAGAAGGATTCAATGAGAGAGAATCGAGATTAGTCTCTCATGAATAAGATGTTCCAATTCTTATGAATAATGGAAATGACATGATTAAGATGCCATAGGCTGTAGCAATGGATCTATCATGAATTCCATAAGTGTAATTATCCCATATAAATTTGTATGTATTGGACATGACAAGATGATAGTAAATTCCAATAAGGGTTATTGGAATGCCATTAAGATGTCCATTGATACTTGAGAAGTTTTTAAGAATAGATTTCTAGTAATTAGAGATAGAAATAAAGGAAGAGTTGTATGTAAGCGTTACATCGATGCAATCTTCCATAATGACAAAAGTGATGCAAAGTAAAAAAATTTTGATTTAAAGAAAATTGTTGATTAGTTGGAAGGGTTTCAAACTAATAGCCATTAATTCTATTATACAATAGAAGCCAAGTACACTTGTGTTGCGAACATAGATTGATACAATATGGATCTAAAAGTTCATATGATGAACTTATAGATTTTCCAACCATTGATGACTCAGTGGTGATACTGTGAAAACAATGGAGTTACTTGTTAGGCAAAGAATATCCTATACCATATTATGATAGTTTCATCTCATAGTGAAGAAATAAGAAACATGCAATATACTGACTATAAGAAAAGTATTTCTAACCCGATGAATTAGCACTAGCGCAACAAAAACATGGTGGACATGTTTAGATCACTAAGAATATGATTCATGGGTGATTGGGTCTAAGTGGAAGTGGGAGTCTGTTTGAAAGGTATGCCCATAGAGACAATCATGAGATGATTTGTGTGGCATATACCATAAAGGATTTGATTAATAATCATAAAGGCAAGCTTCATGTTCATTCTATTTCATTCAGTTATGAGATAATGAGGATACAATATGAATGTCTAAACAATGACAATACTCAATGATGTATGTCTTCAAGTACGTGACTTGGAGAATGAGATCATACGAATGTTATGAGTATGTACTTTCTTATATTGTCCCTAGCCAGTTTTTACTATAGAAGGTTGATAGACACCAGTAACACATAAGACTAGAGTGTAGGTTGGTTGATGATGGAATCTCATTAGTCATGATATGGAAATATCAAACCACACACATAGATTAATGTTAGGGAACAATGTATCAGACAACCCACCTTGAAAGTGACATATCGAAACCTTCTTTGGTAGTCATAGTCATCACTCACAGTGAAGGTGGTGAATGTGATTCTTAGACCTGAAATCACTATACTCGTCACATATCGTTGGGTACACTTTGACATCATAAAACACAATCCCAAACATGGGTTGTTATAACAGTGATGATTGGGCGACTTTGACACGTGGGGATAGACTGTGAGTAATAGAGATGGGATTTGTCTCTCCCAGTAGAGTATGATATCTTGACCACCTAATAAACGAGATTGAGAAATGCATGCAGTGTACATGTGAATCAATACATGATATTGAGGTCACATTATCTCAGACAGTCTTCACTTAGTTCAAGAAACATGTGATAAACATTGAGATAAATGGTGAGTCCATGCCTCGAGTTCACTTAAGATATCAGAGACAAAGGAATTATACAATCACTGCAACACTTTACACAGATTGTAGGTTGAAGTTGTTCACCAACTTTCCATTCACTTGAGTAGCATTAACATGCGACTAGGTACCACTATATGCTTATGAAATCATAAGATAGTTATGGACATTCACTGACAATGTGATATGAGACATATAGAATTACACACACAGAAACTCATCTAGAAGAGGAGTTTGATCTTGAGTGATGGTTGAATGGATTACTAATGTGTTTAAGTATTCCATTCATTCAATAGAGTGACTGACTGCACTATCAAACAACCATCTCACAGGGTGAGATGGCCGTCTGTAGTGCTAGACGAGCTTCTCAAGTGTTGAAATGGTAGTTTTGGTCGTCAGGATGATCCAAAATCAAATTGGCTAATTTCTGCGCAAACTGAGGTGTGAACGAACTGGTTCATTCCGATGAACCAACCGGTTTGGCTGGGATCACCAGACAACCATCTGGGTGAGCAAGACGACCATATCGCATGTATGAGATCACATAATTAGGTTAGAGGAAGGTTCTAGATACTTTCCCATATTGTTTTGATTGCAGAATACTTGTGGTGCAAGGAATTAATGTTTAGAATTAATGGGAAACAAATTGCCAATTTCATATGTGAGAGGGAAACTACTGGACGACCATTTGGCAATACGAGACGACCATCTTGTAGAGCCAAATGACCTTCTCTGGACTACCAAATGACCATTTCGTGTCTTGCAGGTTGTGAAAATTCAAGATCTTCAGGTCCCTTCCACTCCTGCATAGATCCCGATGTGACTGGGAACCCTGACCCTAATACCACCTATAAATAGAGGGGTATTGGGGGCTCCCATAGCACAAGAACAACAACATTAATTGAGAATAAGTTTCTCTAAAAAAAAATTTCCTTTCTAATTGTGGTAACCATGAGAGCCCAACCAAGTCCTACCCAACTAGGGAGGGATAGCGACGGGGGAGAACAACTTAGGATCATTGTTATGCGAGAGCAAGTTGGTGACTAGTATGCCAACGGGAGGGACAACTCGTTCATGTATGTTCTAGTTGAATGACATGAGTTGTAGTTGGTCTGTTTGGACTACTCTAGAGGCATGAGTCCTTTGGTTGCAGCTAGGAGAGCAAAGTCAGCATGTCGTGTAAGTTGTGGGATCCTAGAGGGGAACTACTCCTACTAAAAAATTTAATAATAGAACCTCCAGTCCAAACATACCCAATAGATATGTTGGAGTGGGTGTAAAATTTTCAAATCTTATGAATGGTATTTAAAACAACCAATAGTGTAGCAATGGAAGTAAAATTTTGACTATATTCAATTTCTCAACGGAGTTATATCAGTATATCATCATCTCCCACAAAAGGTTTACATGTATGATACAACATAAGGATCTAAGATAGAGGGAACTCTAAACCATAACAACTTTGTCTCCAAGAATCAATTGCTTAATCTATGTCCGTAACTTTGTGCCAAGTCCTCCATGTCCTTCACCTAGGGTTGGAAGCATGCCCCATTAAGAAGAGAAAAATAGAAGACATCAACAAAGGCTGGTATATGCATACTAAAAAGTAAAATTGAGCAATATAATTGAAATAAAGGACATCATATAAAGTGAAGGTTCCCATAGAAAAGAAAAGTACCCCCCAAGTGGGTATCAAGAGGAAAGAATCACAATAAAAAAGATACTTGCCATAAAACACCATAAAAAGATTATGCCATGTATATATGCACTACCATGGTGCAAAATGGAGCACAATAAGGGAAAGTATGACACACACCCCACAATCTTCATCAATATCATGCATGCATGTGAGATAAGAATAGCCCTAGAACAATATAAATACAAAATCGGCCAAGTCTCACAAACTTGAAACCTGATATAGAATGACAACTACCAAAATCCCAATATATAAAAGTTGGGCCAAACCTCACAAATTTGAAACCTGGGTATGGGGACACCTCCATCCCAAATGATCATACTGCTTGAGAAAGAAATTATACATCTGCCCATAAACAAACCAAATGCAATTACACTACTCTAGTGCTACTAAATCACATAGCATGTTTAATGTAGAGGCAAGTAGAAAGTATAGTTAGATCATACAAAAGTTGCCATCATACTAATGGACAACATAAAAATCCACCTCACAAGTGGGCAAAAGACATCATATGTCACAATATAGAGTTCCAACATGAACAAAGCATATGAAAAGAGTCGAAAAGAATATCCATGATCACATGATCAATAACAAATTAAAGGTACTCAGGATGAAGCATATTCTCCAAAATAACAAGATAATGGGTAGGCTAATGGCTAGGGACCAAAAGAAAGAAGAATATAGGATAATTTATCAATTAGAATAATAGGAGATGTAAACATGCCTTAATGATGTGTGTATTAGGTTAGGGTCCACACCCTAGATCCAAATAAAATATCTCTTCACCTAATTTCATATTAGATGAAAATCATTAATTGATGATTATATTGTAACCCAAGAAAATCACCTTTTTATCAAATTAGAATTAAACTCTAAAAACATCACTAGACAATTTATTAGATTCTCTTGATTAAGAAAACATATCTTTTTATCTAATTTGGAGTTTATATGATTAAGTTACATTTATCATGAGCTTTATACGTGTATTTTATTCTCCAAAAATCATCCTTCAAAAAATATTGAAATCCGACTCTGAAAGTATTTTTATTAGATAATGAATATTTTTCTAATTCCAAAACATATTTATTTATAATTTTTAGATCAGTATATTAAAAGATATGAATTTTGTAAGATGAACCAATCACAAAATTAGAAAAAGCCAAATTAGTAGGGAATTTGTGAGAGAGGAAGAGAGGTCGGATATGCAAGGAAAAACTTATCCGAGAGTTTGGGGAAAAACTTTGTTCATCGTTCGTTCATGAAATTAACTAATCAATCATGAAGAACAAGTGCCAGAGTTGTTTACCTGGGGTCCAATTATGCTCTGAAAAATAAACATGACATCAGGGAGCGGTGCCACAAACTAAAACCAAGAGCTAAGTTCGACTTTTGGGTGAGACGATGATACAAGGAGAAATCAAAGAATGGACATCAGAAGCCACACACTCAAGAAAGGATGAAATTGAGATGAGAGTAAGTTTATAAAACAACTGAGATAGGTCGAGATAGAGGTATTCATAAGCGGGGGTGTGTGAGAAGTTGTTTCAGAAGACTTGAAGAAAAAGTTTAGATATTGTTCAAATTTTTCACTTTAGGCTTATAATAGGGTATGGATTGATGTGGAATTAAATTTACAATCCAATGGATGTTATTTTGTGAAATGTTATTAAGAAACGAGAAAGTTATGCCCAAAATACCGGACCTTGGTCTGTGGTTACTGTTTGTGCGGGTTGGTGTTTCCTAATCTGAATTTTGTAAAGTGTTAATTAAATTATTTTCCTTTTTCTCTCTCTTCAATTGAAGGTACAAACAAGGTCAAATAAAATGAAACTTTATACTTGGCCTAGTTAAGACATGTAGAATCCAATTTTAATATTATTTTTCCCTTTTGGAGACTTTTGCTATTTTATTTAATTTTCTTAAAGTATATCACTTTTTCTCTTTCCTAATTCATTAGAGACGTATAAATTATCCAAAATTGATGAAAATTCACCCACTAGTCATTGCAAGTGCAGTAGACATGAATTTTCCATTATTTCCACTTTTTTGTCTTGTTTATTATTTTAATTAATATTTTGAAGGTTATACTCACTTTTCTCTCCTAAACTTACCCTACTATCAAAATAGATAAAAATTGACATCTAAGCTAATTTTGATATGTAGATTACAAATTTGAAGTTTGTTTCCACTTTTAGGGTTTCCTTTTATGAGTTGTGTCACTTTTATTATTTGATCCTATTATCCTTACATTGATCGTTGCCATTATCTTTAATCATCTAATCAGGTTCCAAAACTTCATATTTACACTTAAGGAGTTATGTAAGATTGTTTGGCAAGAATTATTATGTATTGTTCATTTATCACATGTGACATCTTTTATGTGTCCATTATTGGCCTAAGACTAAAGTGAAAAAAAAGGTTCATGCATTAGCTTATAAGGGTTATATTATGCATCTTTTACTCTAACCTTGTTCAGTTAAGTCCAAAAGGTCAATGTTCTAGGATAGGGTCTAAGATCTATTATGTTACAACACTCCACCACTTGAAAGGATTTCGTCCTTGAAATATATTGATCCAAACATCAACAACCAACTACTCTCCACCCCTTAAAAAGGCTCAACCTAACAAGTCAACTAAACAATCATCAAGGTAATAGGGCTACCCACATACCTATTAATTGTGAAAGTTTTAAGAGATTTATGTTGTTCATATATCCAATTAAAATTTATACCATCTAGGATTGAGTTTTAGGTCCACGTGTCTCTAACCTATCAACCCTAAACAACCAAAAAGTCATACGGGTAGGTCAACTACACCTTTATATCAATCTACATATTCCTTGTCACATCTTGAAAGTCAAAACTAGGGTTAGCACTAGGTTTAGGGTTTCAGTATATCACTTCATTGTGACTTAGCTTAAGAAAACATCGACAAATCCGAGAAATTTTTTGTTCATATAGTAGTATAATGAAGATAATTTTTGTCAATAGGAAACATTGGAGGTAAAACAAATATGATACCAAAATCAATGCGATAAACCAACTCATAATTTATCCATAATAAGATCTTCTTATCTTACTATTACTCATCTACAAAACTTAATTCCATTCTCAAGTTAAACCCCATTGCAAACAAAGATCCTTGTCATAAAAAACCTATATAGAAGGGTATGATTATCTTACCTCATCACATTAGGGTACACTAAAGGGTGATTATTTCATTACCTCATGAACAACTTAGGAAAATTCTAGGAAAATCTCACCTAAAGGGTGATAATGTAAGGCAAATATTTTAACTAGGTCGACAAAAATTAAATAGTCAGATTCTGACTACCATGGGCTATGATACCCTGTAAGGAGTGACCACTAAAAATTTGAATAACAGAACCTCCAGTCCAAACATACCCAATAGATATGTTGGACTGGGTGTAAAATTTTCAAATCTTATGAGTGGGATTCAAAACAACCAATAGTATAGATGCGGATGTAAAATTTTGACTATATTCAATTTCTCAATAGAGTTACAAGAGTAAATCATAATCTCCTACATAAGGTTTACATGCATGATACAACATTAGGATCTAAGATAGAGGGAAGTCTAAATCATAAAAAATTTGTCTCCAAGCTTTAACTCCTTAAGCTATGTCCATAACTTTGTGCCATGTCCTCCATGTCCTTATCCTAGGTTGGAAGCATACCCCAGCAAGAAGATAAAAATGAAAGACATCAGGATAGGATGGTACGTACATACTAAAAATTAAAATTGAGCAATATAATTTGAATAAAGGACATCAAATAAAGTGAAGCATTCCATAGAAAAGAAAAGTACCCCCAAGTGGGTATCAAGGGAAGAGAATAACAATAAAGAAGATACTTTCCATAAAAAAACATAAAAAGATTGTTCCATATATACATCCACTACCATGGTGGGAAATGAAGCACAATAAGAGAAAGTAGGGCACACACCCCACAATCGTCATCAATATCTTGCATGCATGTGAGATAATCATAGCCCTAGAAAAATATAAATATAAAGTCAACTAAGTCTCACAAACTTGAAACCTAATAGAGAATGACAACTCCATCCCAGGAGAGCATACTGCTCAAGAAGGAAGTTACACATCTGCCCATAAACAAAACCAATGCAATTAAACTACTCTAGTGCTAGTGAATAACATAGCATGTTTAATGTATAGGGAAGTAGAAAGTATAGTTAGATCATACAAAAGTTGCCATCATACTAATGGACAAAATTAACATCCACCTCACAAGTGGGCAAAAGACATCATTTGTCATCATATAGAGTTCCAATATGAACAAAGCATATGAAAAGAATCCAAAAGAATATCCATGATCACATGATGAATAACAAATTAAATGTACTTCACATGAAGCATATTCTCTAAAAGAACAAGATAATGGGTAGGCTAATGTACGTAGGACCAAAAGAAAGAAGAATATAGGATAATTTCTCAGTAAGAATAATAGAGGATGCAAACATACCTTAATGATGTGTGTAAGGTTAGGGTCTAAACCCTAGATCCAAATAGAATATCTCTTCACCTAATTTCATATTAGATGCAAATCATTAATTGATGATTATATTGCAACCCAAGAAAATCACCTTTTCATCAAATTCGAATTGAACTCTAAAAACATCACCAAATGATTTATTAGATTCTCTTGATTAAGAAAACATATCTTTTTATCCAATTTGGAGTTTATATGATTAAGTTACATTTATTATGAGTTTTATACATGTATTTTATTCTCCAAAACCAACCTTCAAAAAATATTGAAATCTGGCTCTAAAAGTATTTTTATTAGATAAAGAAATTTTTTTATTTCAAAACATATTTATTTTAATTTTTAGACAAGTAGATTAAAATAATGAATTTTGTAAGATGAACCAATCATAAAATTAGAAAAAGCCAAATCAGTAGAGAATTTGCGAGAGAGGAAGAGAGATTGGATATGCAAGGAGAAACTTATCCGAGAGTTTGGGAAAAAAATTCGTTCGCCATTCTTTCATGAAACTAACTAACCGATCATGAAGAATAAGTGCCAGAGTTGTTTACGTGAGGTTCAATTATGCTCCAAAAAATAAACATGACGTCAAGGAGCAGTGCTGCAAACTCAAACCAAGAACCACGTTCGGCTTTTGGGTGAAACAACGATGCAAGGAGAAATCAAAGCACGAGCACCAGAAGTCACACACTCAAGAAAGGATGAAATTGAGATGATAGGAGGTTCATAAAACAACTGAGGAAGACCAGGGTAGAGGTATTTAAAGTGGGGGTGTGTGAGAAGTTCTTTCAGAAGACTTGAAGAAAAAGTTTAGGTGTTTCTCTAATTTTACACGTTAGGTTTTGAATAGGGTATGGATAGATGAAGAATTAAATTTTCAATCCAAAAGAATTTATTTCATGAAATTTACTTAAGAAATGAGAAAGTTATGCCCAAAATACCGGACCTTGGGTCGCGGTTACTATTTATCCGGGCTAGTGATTCCTTATCCGAATTTTGTAAAGTATTGATTAAATTGTTTTCCATTTTCCCTCTCTTCAATTGAAGGTATAAACAAGGTCCAAATTAAATGAAATTTTATATCTAGCCTAATTAGGACATGTAGAATTCAATTTTGCCATTAGTTTCCCTTTTGGAGACTTTTACTATTTTGTTTAGTTCTTTTAAAGTACATCATTTTTCTCTTTCCTAACACATTAGAGACATATAAAATTATCCAAAATTGGTGAAACTACACTTACAAGTCATTGTAAATGCATTAGAGATGAATTTTCTGTTATTTCCACTTTTTTTTATCTCTTTTAATATTTGAATTAATATTTTCAAGGTGCTACTCACTTTCTCTCTCCTAAATTTACCCTAATATTCAATGTTGTCCAAAATAGATGAAAATTGACATGCAAGCTAATTTTGATATGTAGATTACGAATTTGAAGTTTGTTTCCACTTGTATGGTTTTCTTTTATGAGTTATGTCACTTTTATTATTTGAGCCTATTATCCTCACATTTATTGTCACCATCTTTAATCATCTAATCAGGTTCCAAAACTTCATATTTACACTAAAAGAGTTATGCAAGATTGTTTGGAAATAATTATTATGTATTGTTCATTTATCACATATGACATATTTTATGTGTCCATTATTGGCCTAAGACTAATGTGAAAATATTAGGTTCATGCATTAGCTTATAAGGGTTATACTATGCATCTTTTACATAAACTTGTTCGGTAAAGTCCAAAGGGTCAAAGTTCTAGGGTAGGGTATAAGATCTAGCATGTTAAATGTAGTCCATGGTGAGACCACATGAGTCGCTATAGAAGTTGTCATGTTCGTTGTTCATGGTGAAGACCAGAAGCTACACAACCACCGTCCAAGAGCAACTAGAACATAGTTGCATAGCAACAAGTTGTTGTCGCTGGACTTGCTCCAAAACTAGTTATAACTCATTAAACCATTTTTCCTATTTCATAGTAGTTGACACGATCGTTCTATTATGACGAATATAGATAGATAATTTTTGTTTCCTCTGCTATACTCTGTGCCCGTATTTCCCAACACAACCAACTTGAAGTTTAATATATAGGTTGAAACTTGGTAAAATGCACATCCAAATATCATGAAAAAGTGGTTCAAATTGTAAGAGTAAAAGAGGTATTACATTTTAATTGAAATAAATATGATTATCTTATTATTTCATTTTAATAATTCTATTAGGTCGGGTCTAGGTTTGTGAATTCTGATTGGGGACTAATGACTCTAGGTTCCTATCAAGAAAAATGTTACATTTTAAATTCCTAAAAAATTATAATGGTCATAGGTTAAGCCAAAGTGAAAACCAGACCACAAATTTAGGTTAGTAATACCTAATAATTCCACATCCCTAGATATTGGACATGCATGTCCTGCATCAAAACATGTAGACAATTTACTTGACTTAAAAAAAGTTACATTTTGGATTGGTTTATGTAATTTATCGGGTTCTAGGTCTTAAAGTTGTAACTAGTATCAAAATTTGGGTTGGAATATTCAAATAATTTGGTCATGTAATCTTGTAAATTATCATAATTTTGGGATTAATGCTTCATATGTGATTTGTAAAAACCTACCAAATGACATTAAAGTAACCTCAATATACTATTATAAAAAACTATAGATGCCCATTCATCAGCTAATATTTATATAGCAATCATCTAAAATTTAAGGATTCATGTCTACGTCTGTGCTCTTAACTAGAAAATAGGTTCCATCTATAGTTTTGTATGAATGTTGAAAATAGATTTTGGTTTTAGATTTTCTATTTTACCAAAATAATTGGTTTCATAATGGTCTGGGTGAACTTCTATAGATAAACTCGAATATGTGTAACTGAGATTTTTTTCCCTATGGTTATAGATAGGGGAATTGCATAAATCAATTATATTGAAAAGGCAAACTTAACAGGACATGATTGGTAAAATTTGAAAAACATGGTATGAGTTCTTGGACTTTGCAATAAAGGTAGACAAATAACAGGAAATCTCATAAGATTTATCAAGCTTATGTAAATTGTCTTAAATTTCTAAAAATATATGAGGAAGCTTTTGGAAGAAAATAACTTATTATTAAATTGCAGCCCTTTTGTCAAGTTGAGAAGACCAAACTTATAATTTTCTATGGATAGTGTACAATCCACAATGTAGAAATGGCTCAACACTAGGCTATATTTGTTGGTGATGAAGGCATGAGAATTCTGAAGATGTTTATAGTGGTAATTGAAAAATACATACCAAGGACACATACTATAATAGAACAAGCAACCGGTTATGAAATTAGAAATACTCAGAGGTAATGTTGATATGTAATGATAACTCAAAGGAGGGTCGATTAAAACATTAATGGAGAAGGTAGCCATGAGTTCGATCATGGCACAAACTCAAAGGAACAACTTGATTGCATGTCATTGTGTAATTAGTATTGATAATGTAAAATTATAGGTAAGGAAGTGCCCAACATTTAAATGCCCCTATTATAGCCTATCGAGCACAAAGTTGTTAGTCATAAAATCATCTGCTTGGGATACATCTTTAGAGTTTACTTCTATAATTATCCATATTTAAGGATATTCATTCAAAATCATGATCTAAAATCCATATATAAAATATTCACAATGCCTCGTACTACCAAAAATCCAAAGGAAACAATGTTAACAATACAGAGAAAGATGGAGTAACCAACTGTTTGTAGTAAGAGGAAACACATCAAAAGTGACAATTTGATAAGAGAAATTTAATCCAAGTAAACTTGTGGAGCAGGCATATTAGTGGTTACAAAAGGAAAATAAAATTTGCAATATGTATGATGTAATGACCTTCTCCCCCTGTTATTCCATATTGAGGTGGACCGAGAGGGAAAAGGCAATTATTATATTTATAGAATCAAGGTTTATCAATTAACTAAAAATAATTATACATTTCACTAAATGGAAAAGAGTTTGGTAACATAATGAAAGATAAAATCTCCACAAAGGTGTTAAATGATATGAAAATCTAATGTTTGCAACATGAAATGAAACTATCTAATCAAATCCTCCATGGTAACTTTAAGCATCTTTCCTTCTAGTGCCTTCTTCTCTAAATGTCTAATTTTGCAGATTAACAACTGATTAGCCTAAAATTCCATGAAACAAAAACATGGTCAGTATATCAAGATATAATGGTATGTGGGGGAAATAATATGCAACAACATAATCATCCATATCAGCAATTATGATTAAAAAACTGAATGCGCATTTTCTTTCTAACTTCTGAACTCTTAATCGCTTAATCTATGTGGTACACTCCCTCATTGGAGTATTCATTATGGGGTATCCTCTCTCTAGGATTTAGTCCTCGTAGTGAACATCTCATAACCTTCTCGTTCATGGGCTTGGTTTATCATGGCCTTCCTTTTCCTCTTTGACTTGGCCTCATAGTGACCATCCTATTCCAGGTTGGTCTTATTGGTGATCTTCCTATCCCAACTTGATCACCCATCATCATAATGGCATTCATATATCTCACATGTATCACTTAAATCCACCAGAGATAGTTGAGCAAGTTATACTTATATAACGTGAAACTCATAGAGGTTTTATACATTTGTAGGAATTTAATAAACAATCAACATTTAGTTTGAAATCAATTAGGGAAACCTAAAAAAACCACAAAACTCATTTATGACAAGTAGTCATATGCGTAAACACATACCGTTCTCATATATAACTTAAATTTCAAATATATAGGTGTAGTTGAGAATAAACAAGTAATCACACTAAACTTAATGCATAACACTCAAGTATTACTATTTTGTTCATAAACTCACATTTAAGAAAAAATTCTAACTATTTATTTGAACATTCTTATCCTAATCCCAGTATTTATTTTGGTAGTCTTGATTCTATAATTCTACCCTAGATCCACATTCCCATTCTACAAAAATGGATCTTATACCCACTTGATGTGATGTGATGCTGAGAATCAATACATTTTGATTTGATCCTTTTTCCCCTTCCTATACTAAACAACCGAAAAAGGACGGGGATGGGAGATTTTTGTCAAAAACAATTTGTAATGACTTGGGATCCAAGTTAGGGTTTTGGGGTCAAATTAGGGTTTTGGATTTTCAAACCCTAATCATTTTAATGCATTTTAACTCACAAAACCTAATTTTGATGTTATATGCATTATTACTCCCAAATCAAGTCAAAGAATTCCTTTTTATCCAAAAAAGAGTAAACTTTATCAATATAAGTTATAAGCATATTATGATAATTAAAACCAAGAAAATAGGGTTTCCATGTTTTTCATACGTGAAAGTTAGTAACTTTAGGCACAAAATTAGAAGTAGAACTAGGTCTTGAATCTAATTTTATTGGAATGCTTGTATTTTCTGGTCAACTTTCATATGTAATTTATCATCATTGGACATTCCTACGAATTACTATAATTTTTGCAGGATTAAATTAGTATGGGCCAATGAGGGCACGCCGCATAGGCAGGCCAGTTAGTAGGGCCCGTGCCATGGGGCCACAGTCAAGCCAATGCTCACGCCTTGCTGGTACTCGAGCTCGCCCGTGTCTAAACATAAAAGGAAGGGAAAGGTTGGTAAGAACCCTAAACTTAAAGAAGAGAAGGTGAGGTAGGCTGGTCTTTTCGACCTATGGTCGTCTTCAACCTTGCTTCTTCGAGAGTTTCTTGGGTGAGCCAATGATGATATTTGACTTAGAGCCTCTACTCTCTTGGATGACAGGAAAGATACCCTGCACCTTCGCCTCAGTTTGACGAACTCGTCAAGGGTCTCAATTACCTTGGTGCTGGTTGGATTCAAGAGGATGACAAGGAGGGATATCTGATGAGGTTCTAGAGAGGTTGAGGGGTGAATGATGGGATGGGGAGAAGAATTGAAGGTAGGTAGATAATCATCAAGTCAAGTATAGTTTCACCCATGGGTTGATGGTCTCACAGAGGGGATTTCACCCCTTTTATAGTTCTAGGTTATTGTTGATTAGTCAATGAAGAAGTTGGGAATTGGGGAAATCCTTATTGGCTTTCCAAAGATGCCAAAACTTAGGATGAACTGGTTCATAATTGTCTTCTTATCGTAATGGAAAGATTTCTAGAAAAGATTATTAATTGGAGAGAGAAATACAAGAAATCAATTTGAAACAAACTATTCCCACTTTCACATTTTAGCTCAAGGGTGATGATGATCTCCTAATTGTCATGTCTTGATCCTAAGGCCAGAATCACAAGTGAAACAATAAAAGGTCAGGTATTGATTTCCTATTTGGAATATATGAGTGACATTTAATACATTTCTCATAATCCTCTTCACATTAGGAAATCTAGTAAATTCCATAACTCCCTCTCCTTAAATCTTTTACCCCAAATTTTAATGGAAGGTCTTAATTACTTTTATCTAAGTGTGGGTAAGATTGAAGACCAAAATAAAAAAGTTAAAGCCACTTTTCTTTGTCTCCAAGTATTTATTTTTATTCCATTTGTTTAAGGAATCAAATTAATTCTTTTCTCCTCCCAACATGGATTTATTTCTTATTTTGATAACTTGTTTCATTAAAGACAATATGAAACCTAAAACAAAACATTAGTTGCCTTCAACTCCACTTTTGTAGAAAATTCACATAATTCTATATGCAGAATACTTATTATATACTACTTTCAGTAATTCACTTTATCATTGGATTTTCTACCTTTCTTTTCCTCAAATCTTTTATTGGATTATTGAAACCAATAAAATCCATGAATACCGTAGAAAAAGAGAGTTTGCATATTGATGCACTATTTGTTTGTCATTTTCACATGCTATTTTGTACCTTTTTTGTGCACTTTGTGGTCAAATCTCATATTAGTTATGCATGATTTATTAATATTAGCCTATGTTACTCAGTTGCATCAAATTTGCACAATTTTAATGTTTTCAAGTGATTTAATAATTTTCTAGAGCTTATGTTCAAATTTTGTGCATTTTAGGATTGTTCAAGAATCTACACAGCTTGGTACTACTGAATTTGGAGTCAGTAGTACTGACACTTGCTCAGTATTGAAGAGGAACTCAATTGAGAAGACTCGATAGTACCGATGTGACTGTCGATACTACCAACGAGGTTACAACATTTTTGTCAAAGAAATTTGAAGCAACTTGGTACTATTGACACACAGTCGGTAGTACCGACAAATTGACATGTGACCACAAAATTAAACAAGTTGGTAGTACCGACAAATTGGGATGAGACAGATCTAAAAGATGCATTTAATCCAACGTTTGAGGTCCTAACTCACCATAAGTCATGCCTATGACTAAGGGGAGTTACAGACAGACTTAATTATCTCATCATTTTTCATTGTATGACAAAAGAGATCAAGAGGAGGAGATAGCAAAGAAGAAGGAGGCAAACCAAACGATCTAGACACTTGTAGTGGATGGAATTGCAATAAGAAGGTAGAAAATTGGCACATGCATGAGCAGGGGGCATTTGAACTATCTACTTCAGGGGTTCTTTGTGTTCTCCATGTTTTTCCTTTCTCCTTTATGTTTTCTTATGGAAACTATGAGGGGCTAATCCCCACATTCCTTAGGACCCAGGAGTAGCCCAGTTATGCATTGTAATCGACTCTTATGCATTAATAAATCAATTTCTCTTAATTTCCAGAGAAACTTCCACCCTCAATGATCAAGTTCTCATTTTGTTTGATCGAACTCAAACTCGAGTTGGTTCCCTTATTTGGTTCACGACGAAAATGACAATGGGAGATCCTATCCTCATCTTGCCTTAGTGTTTGTTGTATCAAATTCATTCAACCCTCCTTTTATCATTTTCAGTTTCTAAAAATGCATTCATGTAGCAGACAACAATTTCGTTCTTCCCTTACTTCTCCCGCCATGACCATGGCATGTACATAGAGCTCTATGGCACTGCATGCATTATTCCATGGGTCGTTGAGGCCGATATCTCATAAAGATCTTAATGGGATATTTTTCTAGTATTTGTTTTCACTATATCAAAGGTTGTGAATCCCAATTTTGTAATGATTTGAGTTTGTAGTTTATAGTGAGTTAGTGAAGAGGAAGATGATCATACCAGATGTTGATTTTCGCCATTTACCCTTGTATCTATTCTCATGAATGTCACAAGTACATGGACATTTCACTCCTTTCCTTGCTACTTTGGTCAATAGACGCACATTGATTCTGAGCTTAGCCCAGGAAAAATATCAGGATCCCATTGGGCCACCTCAATGAAGCCATATAGCCTTTAGCTATTTTGGTTTACACATGTCACTTTATACTATTTTATGATTGGTCAGAGCCTATAAAACCCATACATAATTATCTAGATGTCACAAAATTATGTTTAGATACTCATAGGATATCTTTTGAGACAAGGAGCCTACCTTTTCTATGACCAGAACCCATTTCCTAACCCAAATCCCCTTTTGTAGATAGAAACCATAAATGTATGTTAATGATGTGTAGTTAATTGATGATTATACTACGCACATGATAATCATGGTTGGATCATCAATATGGACATCTCTAATATACCTCATCATGCCCAGGAAAGTTGGTCATGCATAATGAGTATTAATTTAGGGTTCATGGTTTATATTATTTGCCTATATATTATTAATGTCTCATTTAAAATATGTGTACATTTGTATTCAATACATGCTTATGGAAAATTATGCCCATGTAAAGAATTTATGTTTTCTTATATTTTTATGTTTAAGTCTTCATATTGAACATTATGTATTATGGTCATCTTAATGAATTATGAAATCAATATATCACGTTTAATGAATTAAGAAATCAGGTTATGTTAATATAGTCTTCTCAATCATATTTAAGTGAGCCTTAACCAACATTATGAGCTCTATGGGAGCATTATGCGAGTCTTAAGCGACCTTATGTGAGCCTTAACTAGCCTTATGAGCACTTTGGGTGCATTTGGGAAAGTGACTATATTAACTCAAGATAAAATATACATTTCAATTTACTTAAGTGTTTAACTAATCATGTTGATCATGTTAAGTGCTCATGTTTTTTAAGTTATTCATGTCATTTTAAGTATAATCTATTTTCACGTATAATTACTCAATGCCACTCACATGTTTTACGTTGGTTTGCATGGTTGGGGATGAGATGTCCGCAAGTGAGGAGAAGATGAAGTAGAGCCACAAACCTTAACACAAGATAGTTAGTGGATCCTACTTGGTGGGGTGCTATTCTAGATAGTTATGTTTCCTTTTAGCTATGTTATATTGGATTTTATTTTGTTGAACTCTATTATGTTGGATTTAGAGTCCTTTTATGGCATCTAATAGATTACTTTTTGGTTTATGATATTATGTGGATATTTCTTGGCTAATGATATCATTTCACAACATGTCATTATCTCAAATAAATGAAATGCTTCCTCTAAGATCATGCTAATATTATAAGGGAGGTTGTTGTTGGTATGTATGCCCATAGAGATAATCATATGATGATTTTGATGGCACATATTGTAAAAAATTTGATCAATAATAAAGGCAATCTTTTGATTTATTCTATTTCATCAGTTATGAGATAATCATGAAACATGAAGAATGTCTAAAGAATGACATTACTCAATGACGTATATCTTTGATTTGATGACCTGAACAATGAGATCATACAAATGTTAAGAGTATGTACATTCTTGTTATGTCCCTAGTCGAAGGTTACTGTGAAAGGATGATAGATAGAAATAACACACAAGACTAGACTGTGTGTTGGTTGATGACACAATATCATCAGTCATCGTATATGATATCAAATCAAACACATAAATACTTGTTGGAGTCAAGTGTATGAGACAGAACCACCTTGAGAGTGACACATGGAAACCATAATTGGTAGTCAAAATCATTTCTCATAGTAACAATGGTGATTTTGGTTCTTAGAGATGAAGTCGCTACACCCATCAGATGTCATTTGATGTACTTTGACATCATCCACCACAACATTGAATAAGGGTTTCCAGAAAGGTGGTGCTTGAGTGTGTTGTGACATATGGGGATGTATGTACATGATGTAGATGACATTTGTCCCTCCTAAAGGAGTTTGAGATTCAGACTACTTGATCAGAGAGACTAAGAAAAGCCTGTGGATGCATATGTGAATCAATGTGTGATATTGGGTTCATATATATCTCAGACAGACTGCTCTAGTTCAAGGAACATGGATTGAATATTGAGAGGATGAAGATTCCATACCTCAAGTTCAATCTAGATATCAGTGATAAAGGAATTATACAATCAGTGTAAAATCAATCACAAATTGTAGGTTGAAGTTGTTCTCCAACTTTTTGGATTACTTGGGTAGCAATGATCAGTTGCTAGATACCACTCATTGCTTGTGATGTCATAAATTAGTTATGGACATTCATCGCCAATGTAACATGGAACCTACAAGGTCACACACATAGGATACACTTGGAATAGTAGTTTATTCATGAATGTGTTTTTAAACTTCTCACTAAAGAGTTTGGTATTCAATTTAAACAACATTGGTTGAATATTGACTAGCTGGACTGTGAACTGACCGACTCAAGCATTGAACTGATCATTTCAGAGTGTCAGGTCAATTGAACCAGCATTGGCAATCTAGATCATAAACTGATCAGTTAAAGAAATGAATCGATCAACTCAGGTCCATGAAGCGACTGGTTCAGGTTGTGAACTGACCGTTTGGTTGGTCAATTCAATTGGATCAAGAATTATTATTGACGTCATGTTGAGCATTAATTGGACATTAATTGCCAATACAATTATGATTGGGAAACATGATGAAATGACCAATTTAATGGTTGAACTAATAATCTCTCATGCCAACTAATCAATTCACCTTTGAGCCGATCATTTTGCCGCTTGCAAAATGTAAAAAATTGTGCAATCCCATCCCATTCGACTCGCACTCAGACTGGGAATCTTGAATCTAACCCTCCTATAAATAGAGGGAAATTGAGGGCTTATCATACACAATATCAATCACTCTAACAATTATTGTCTTCTCTGGTTGTGGTAACTGAGAGAATCCAAGAAAGTCTTCCCCAATAAAGGGAGGGATAGCAAGGGAGAACAATTGTGGGAGCACAAGTTGGTGCTAGTACATCAACTAGAAGGGACAACTCCTTATTATCTATTCTTCTAGAATGACATGAGTTCCTGGTGGTCCATGTAGACTACTATAGAGGAGAGGAGGTTGTTGCATGCTTTAGGAGGACAAGGTCAACTATTTCCCATGGTGATCAACCGCAAATCTACTATTGATACTATCAGGGTGCGGCTTGAAGAAAGGGTCACACTGTTGTGAGGGAATTGTCATTAGACTTGCTCTAGGACTAGGTTTGACCTTGCAAACCATCCTTTCCATTATATAGGAATTGATGTGATCACCTACTAAAGGGCAATATGGTAGATAAAATTTATATCCGCTATCTATTATGTAGCCATATTTCCCTACAATGGTATCAAAGCAACACCAATTACTAAGTTTTAATCGACATGATCAAATTTGGCATTCATTTTTTTATTTATTGCATTCAATGCAAATACTTAAAATGATTAATGTGCCTATCCAATTAAATACCACATACGATTTTGACTAATGTATATATATATATATGTATATATATATATATAGTCAGGCTAGAATACACTCGAGTGTATTTGGAGCAGAATACACTCAAGTAGGTTATCATGCTACAATATTTTTTTCAAAAATATAAGCCATTGATCTTCTTAAACATCTTGTGAATAGCTCATACATAAAATTTGATCACATTTGGACATTTATAGGTCATGTTATAAAGACCGCAAAAATTATGCATATCAAATTAGTTTCGCGTGTCGATTTTGTTGTCCTTGGATGAGTGACTTACACTCATCCAAATGGGCTCAAAATTTGTATGTAGCCTAATTATAGTATAACGGTGAAGATCCATGGTTTACATTTGGAAACAAATAGTCTTGATATGCAACACAATGAGTGTATTCGTGGAATCTGTACACTCGAGTGTATTCTAGCCTATGTCTCTCTCTCTCTCTCTATATATATATATATATATACATGCATCACCCTAAAAGAGGTTTTGATGGTGCATGTGTAGCATGGTTATGGCCAATAGTTGCATGTGCATAGTTGGTTATGATTGTTTATTCCTATTTGTATTTTGGTCTGCATATCGAGCCTCTATCTTATCTTCCACATGTAAAAGTATTATTCTGTCCCTCCTATGCTCCCCTCGAATGTAACTTGAGGTTTCCTATTACCATGTAATAAGTTAAATAGGATTAAATTAGTTTTAATTCCATTACAATGAAGAAGACGTTCTGTACTAGATGAGTTGCTCATTTTAGAAGAAGATCCAATCGATGGGAAGACCAAGGAGGAAAGATCATAGGAGGAGCCGAAATGATTGGCTAGTGGTCCAACTGATCATTTGGAGGTGTGTAGAAATCATTTGCATCGGAGGCCAGATGACTGTTTTGATGACCAATCGACCGACCAGGAGGCAAGCTGATCGGTTTAAGAGTTGAACCTATCAAATTGGATTGGTTCAAGAACAAAATTTCACCAACAACAGGTTGATCCATGTCATGTATACCTTAGGTGGTAGTAATTCCTTGTGGCTCCAATAAATTACAATATTATGGACATGACCAACGCTTATGTTTTGAATTGCATGTTTTCATTTGTGGGATATAACATCTATATGATACATACTATAGTATGTGGTGATTGGATATGTATATCAATATTTATAAATAAAAATCCCTCAAAATATATTAAGTCTAAGATGCTTTCCATTAGCAACAAACATGAAAATATTGAGTGACTTAGTGTGGGAATGCCAAGCGTGGCACACCGTCTATATAGTGGAAGTGTGACGATAGTTATGTGGGCCTTCCAAGCAGGGTGCATTACTATCGCTTTAGCTTTTAGGTTAGGCTTAGATAGGTGATCTTAGATATTAAGCACCTAGAAGCATGCATATGACTATAACAAAGAGTTGCGCACAAGAATCACACAAGATGTAATTGAAAAATGTTGTGTACCTTAATGATTAATTATGAATAATAGCGTTGGTCGGGTAATAATTCAATTATTTTGGATCTTATCTCACTAGAAGGTTGTACACTACAATCATCTTCTAAATTTATAAGTGAGGCTTATCAATTTGAACAAGATAATGAGAGAAATAATTAATTAAAGAGATAACTAAACATCGTCAAATTTTATCATCAAAATAAATCAAAATGTTTCTGACAAAATTGTAGATTTCTCTTATAGAATCAAATGGCAACATGCCACACATTTTCATTACAATCATTCCTTGAGAAGGACAAGTTAAATGGGAATAATTTCCACAAATGGTTCATGATGCTAACAATCATTCTCACACAGGAGCAGAAGCTCTATGTCCTGGTGACACCACATCTAGATGAATCTGCTCCCACTACACCTAAGGTTGGTAGGGATGCTTACAAGTAGCATACTAAAGATGTCATTGATGTCAAATTCATAATGTTGTTCTCCATGAACTATGAGTTATAGAGACATCATGAGAACATGGATGCTATTGAGATAATAACACATCATAAGAACATGTTCCATGATCAATCGAGATAGGAGAGATACAATGTCTCTAAGGAGTTGTTAAAATGTAACTTGGAAGAAGGAGATCCAATAGGTTCTCATGTGCTCAAGCTTATTGGATATGTGGAGAACCATGCTAGACTGGGGTTTCCCTTGGGTCAAGATTTGTCCATGGATGTGATTATTCAGTCTTTGGTAGAAGCATACAGTCAGTTTGTCATGAACTACAACATGAATGACTTTGACAAGTCGTTTACAAAGTTACTTGGCATGTTGAGAACAACTAAGGCACAAATGAAGAAAGACAAGCCCAAGTCTGTGATGATGATTAGCAAACCAAAGGGGAAGTCTAAAGGCAAAGTCAAATCTAAGAAGAGTTCTAGAGCTGGCCAAAAGCCTAAGTCTTCAATCAAAGCAAAGGGAGGGGTGAACAAGGAAGACAATTGTCAACAATGTCACCAGCCTAGACATTGGAAGAGGAATTACCCTCTCTACTTGGAGGAACTAAAGAAGAAGGAGGGGATACAAATCTCCGCTTCAAGTATATATGTTATGAGATAAATGTAATCACTTGTTCATCTTGGGTATATGATATCGGATGTATATCTCACATATGTTTGATTTTACAAGATACAAAAAGAATTAAGCCTTTATGAAAGGGCATGGTTGGACTGTGTGTCGCACATGGAGCAAGATTTTCTACCACTATAGTCAGAACTAGAATTTTTCTTATCCCACATGGCATGTAGTAGAGTTAATGAACTTATTTTTCATTTTTGTCAATAATAGAAAAAATTTACTTACTCCATCTTGTATGGACAAGGATGATTATGAATAAAGAAAAGTTATGCTCAATTTTAAAGATGTGATCATATATGGAAATGCCCCAAATATTTTATGGTATTTTTTTATAGATCCAAAGATAAATTTTAATAACATAAATACCAAAAGATTAAAACTTGATAACTGAAACAATGAATACATGTTGCAGAGCACATAAATGAGAAATGCATTTCTAGAATCCATAGCAATGTTTATCTAGACTAATTTGGTTATTAAACCAGTAGAGACATGAAAATCTCATCTACTGGGCAATATGACAAAATCACCTTTCACTTGATGTAGTGGAAGAGAGAGTATTCTATTAGAGATTATGCATATTGATGTATGTAGACCTTTTAGAATAAATACTAAAGGTAATTGTTAGTACCTCATTATGTTTAGTGATTATCTTAGTAGATATAGTAATTTGTATTTGGCAAAATACAAACATGAATTCTCTTGAAGTGTTCAAGAAAATCATGATTAAAGTATATATCAACCTTGGTAAAATTATTAAGACACTTTGATATAATTAAATTTAAATATTTTAAACCAAGAGTTTGAGAACCTTCTGGAGAGACTATGATAGTGTATCACAACAAACTCTACCTAAAACACTATGATGTGTCAAAGAGAAGGAATCACACCCTGATAAGTCATGGTGAAGTTATTAATGAATCTAACATATCTTCTAATTTCCTTTTTGGGCACACACTTTACACTAAAACAATGTAGGCATGGGAGGTGTCCCGAGTGTCTTTATAAAGACTATGATTAATGTTAGGTTGTGAAATACTACTTTCATCTCAATCCAGTAACAAAATGTTTGTCACCAGAATGGCTGAACTCCTAATCAGGTATTGAATTCCATAGGAATCAGTGGGAGTGAAGTAGAATATGAAAGGTTCAAGATCAACATAAAAACATTGAACCTAAGGAGGTATAGTAAGAACAATGAGGATCACAAATTGTTATGGAAACTCAAGTTCCTTATGAAACACAATACACGTAATTCTAGTAGAACACATCATGAATTTAAAAGATTATGATATCTAATAACTCATAAAGGCAATGTGTTGGTCATGAGATAATGAGCCAAGAACCTATCTAGAAGATATTGATGGACCAAAGTCTGAGAAATGCCTTGAGGCCACTTTATCCAAAGTAGATTCCATGTACACTAACAAGGTATGACCTTGGTAGTACCACCAAAAAGGGTATAACCCATACGGTGAAAATGGGTTTTCAAGAAGAAGACCGACATGGATAACCTATAAGAGCATATTGGTTGTAAAGGGTTTCAAACAAGTCCAAGGAGTTGAACATGATGAAATCACTTAATCAATTGCCATGGTTAAGTTCATTAGGATCATGCTTACCATTTCAACCTATTAAGACTATGACCACCTTCCTTAATAGGAATAAATAAGAGTATGTGTACATGACACATCCTAAAGGTTTTATAACTCTATTAATGTAAATAAAGATTATAATCTACAAAGGGCCAATCAGTGCGATTGAAGCAAACATCTTAGAGCTAAAATCTTTGATTTGACAAGACAGTAAAAGAGTTTGACCTAAGTCAGGTATGGAGATGAAATTTGTGATTACAAAATATTTGGTGGGAGCATATTAATATTCCACATATTGGTGTTGAATTACATCCCAATATTATAAAATTACAAACTCACATGGAATGTACCTTCTACCAGGTAGGTAGGTAGAGAATACCTAGGGGCGCGAGACAACTCACTGTCCATCCCCATTAACCACTCGGGCATCGACCCCAGAAGACGAAAGTCTCATGCATAGTTTTGATGAAGGGATTAAGAGAAGCATCTTATGTGATAGGAATTGAGGTCTATGGAGATAGATCTAGAAAGCTTCTTGACCTAAGAAAGACCACATACATTGGGAAAATGTTGAAAGAGTTCAACATGAGAGACTCAATGAGAGAAAACCAATCCATGTTCCATGGGGTTGGTCTCTCAAGAAACATGTACTCTAATTCTTGTAGAGAATGGGAAAACATGAATGAGATGCCATATGAATTTATAGTTGGATCTACCATGTAAGAAATGTAATGTATTCATCCCATTATGTTGTATGTATTGGACATGAGAAGATAATATTAGTCAAATTCCAATGTAGATCATTGGAATGACATAAAGAACATCCTTAAAGCACTTGAAAAGGACTAAAGGATCATTTCATAAGTTGTGGTCATTAGGAAGAGTTAAGTATAAAGGGTTACATCGATGCACGATTCCAAAATGACAATAAAAATTAATGGTCACAATCTAAAATTTGTGTTTGACCATATAACTAGAACTGTAAGTTGGAAAAGTTCCAAACTACAAACTGTTATTTAAATTCTACAATAGAAGATGGGTATCCTGGTGTTATAAACACAACAAAGGATATTGTATGGATATAGAAGTTCATATAGATGAACTAGGATGTCCCAACCATTGATGAGATAGTAGAAATATTATGACAACAATGGAGCTACTGGTTAGACAAGGAATATTAGATAGCATACTATGACAATTCCATCTCATACGAGAAGTCATCCATGGAAGAGATGTGAAACATTTAATACATTGACTAAAATAAAATGTTACAAACTCGTTGGATTAGCACTTACACAAAAAAAAACATGATGGACATGTTTAAGATCACTTAATAAGGTTTGTGGGTAATTGGCTCTAAGTGCAAGTGAGAGTCTATTAGTATGTATGCCCAGAGAGCCCAATCATATGATGATTGTGATGGCATATCTTGTAAAAGATTTGATTAATAATAAAGGAAATCCTCTGATTTATTCTATTTCATTCAGTTATGAGATAATGATGAAACACAATGAATGTCTAAAGAATGACATTACTCGATGATGTATGTCTTTGGGTTGATGACCTGAACAATGTGATCATACATAAGTTAAGAGTATGTACATTCTTGTTATGATCCTAGCCAGATTTTATTGTGGAAGGAAGATAGATAGCAATAACACATAAAACCAGAGTGTGTGTTCATTGATGACATAATCTCATCAGTCATGATATATGATACCAAACTAAACACATAGATGCTTGTTGAAGAATAGTGTATCAGACAGACTCACCTTGAAAGTGACACATGGAAACCATAACTGGGTCTCTAGTAGTGATGATGGTTATTGTGGTTCATAGACCTGAAGTCTCTACACTCATCACATGTTGTTCGATGTACTTTGACATAATCCAATGTAATTTTGAATAAGGGTTTCCATAAAGGTATTGTTGGGGTGCATTGTAACACATGGAGATGACTGTGAGTGATGTAGATGATATTTTTCCCTCTTATAGGATTTTGATATTCATGCCACTAGATAAGCAGGACTGAGAAAAGCATGTGCACACGGATGTGAATTAATATGTGATATTGGTTCATATATATATCTCAGATAGTCTGATCTGGTTCAAGAAACATGGATTGAACATTGAGAGGATGACGAATCCATGCCTCGAGTTGAATCTAGATATCACTGAAAAAGGAATTATAAAATCACTGGAACACAATTCATAGATTGTAGGTTGAAGTTTTCTTTGACTTTTTAGATTACTTGGGTAGCAATGATGTGCTACTAGATATTGCTCATTGCTTGTGATGTCATAAACTAGTTATGGATATTCATTTCCAATGTTACTTGGAACCTATAGGGTCACACACATAGGATACACTTGGAATAGGAGTTTATTCATGAATGCATTTTAAACTTGATTACTAAAGATTTAAATATTTAATTTTAACAACATTGGTTGAATATTGACAGTATGGACTATGAATCGATCAGTTCAAATGTTGGACTAATCATTTTAGAGTGTTAGATCAATTGAACCAACATTGGTAATCTGGACCATGAATTGACCAGTTCCAAAAATGAACCAATCGGTTCAGGTCCATGAACTGACTAGTTCAGGTTGTGAACCAACCATTTGGTTGATCAATTTGATTAGATCAAGGAGTGTTGACGTCATGTTAAACATTAATTGGATATCAATTGCCAATCCAATTGCGATCCAGAAACATGATGAAACAACTAGTTTAAGGTTTGAACTGATCAGCTCACATACCAATCGACTGCTTCATCTCCAAGTTGTTTTTTTTCCACTCACATGATGTGAAAATTCATGACATCCCATCCCCTTCGACTCCCGCTCAGTCTGGGAACCCTGACCCTAACCCTTCAATGAATAGAAGGATATTGGGGGCTTCTCAGACACAACATCAATCACTCTGACAACTGTTGTCTTCTCTGATTGTGGCAACCAAGAGAACCCAAGCAAGTCCTACTAGACAGAGGGAGAGATAGCAAGGGAGAACAATTGTGGGAGAGCAAATTGGTGCTAGTACACCGACTAGAAGGGACAACTCAGTGTCTGTTCTTCTAGAATGACATGAGTTACCAGTGGTCCATGTAGACTAATATAGAGGTGAGGAGGTTTTTTCCTGCCACTAGGAGGACAAGGTATATTGATGTCTGTGGTAATCAACTGAAAAGATATTGTTGGCATTGTCTAGGTGCGACTTTAAGAAAGGTGCACTGTTGCCAGGGAATTGTCACTGAACTTTCTCTAGGATCAGCTATGACCTTGTAAACTATCCTTCCTATTACATAGTTATTGATGCGATCACCTGTTAAAGGGGAATATGACAGATACAATTTTGTTTCCTATTTTAATCATGTAGCCATACTTCCCTATAGTTGTGACATACATCTATTAAATGACCAATCTTACTGGAAATACAATTGTTGGAGATTCATATTTTTTACTTTGGATTTATACAAATACATGTGGTTGTTAAATTATTCTTTTATAATGGGTCTTTGGACCTCTCCTTTTATGGTTGTGTTTTTATGAGAAATTGATTAAAATTCTAGTCTTTCCACTCTATTTATGCATGCTACATGTTTGACTAGAACATATAGAATAGCAGTACTTATGTACAACTGTACATTTATATATCATCCGCATATTCCGCCCAGTGTGTGTGTTTCCACCCATATTTCTTTTAGGCCATGATCCCATGATGAACCTATTTTTGGTATATTTATAATCTACATTGTTATGCATGCACAAGTTTATTTCTTTAATTTTGATATTGTGATTAAATGATATGGAAAGCCGTTTTAGTTCCCATGCTTGTACTATGAAATTATTATGCCTCATTTAAATTCTTTTGAACTTACCTAATTGCAAACACCCCCTTCTTGTGGAACATCTCTTTTTGCACTGTGAACCCATTAAAATTCCCAAAGTTTTTATTGTATGCACATAATCAACCTTTGTTGACCTATACCCTCTTTCTTCTAGGTGATGTTTTTTCCACCTAGGTGTAGCTACATTAGAAAACAAGGATGCACACAGATTATATACAAAGTATTGGACCCAAGGATAGCATGAAATTTCTAGGTTTCCCTCTGAAACAAGTCTTACATGTGATTATATTTATTAAATGTATACCTCTTTTCTTTTTTATACCACCTTTTAGAGTGACAAGCAATTGTAAATGAACCATCATGTAACTCTATTATAGTTTTTTTTCTATTTCGTATTCGATTTCTTGCTCTGTAATGTATACCATCTAGAGAATGAATGGAATTCTTCCTTCCCTTCTTACCTTTTTGATATATTTGGAATTGAATGAACTTATTTCTCAACATAGTAAGGAGTGAATACCCTTTCAGGTTCCACTCTTTACAAAATGATTTGATTGAATGTGTTGCATGATATGACCCTAACTAGGTTGATAGTCACACTTACCCCGAAATGGCCCACTTCCACAATCAGTTACTTAAAACACTAATTTCTCTTTTCCGTAACTAGTGTTAACTTACTTAGCTTCCTTGATTTTTACTTAGTAAATTGAATTGCTCATGTTAGTAAACCTTTGCTAGAGTAGTTAGTGTTTGTCCTCAGTCTAGTGTTAGCTTTTGTTAGTTTGTTTCTAGTTTATCTCTCTAATTACCTTGATTAGCTAAAATTTTCCCTTTCTTATTAATTAGGATTTATTTTGTTAGTGTGTGATTGATTTCTAGTCTTCAAATTCTTAACTTAGCGTAGTTGCCTTTCTTTCTTTGATACATAAGCCATTGATTGTTTAGGGTTGACTTATATATTATTATTACAATTTTCCATTGATGATTATTCACTTATTGTAATTCAAACTCCAAATTTAAACTGTAAAGACCCATTACTTTTCAAGACTAACCTAGTAAAGAAAACCTATATCTGATTCCCCATCACTCCATGTAGATTGACCCCTAGCTTTCTTGCTCTCTGTGATACAACATGAACCTCATGCACTTGCATGATAGGTTTTCTGTGTTAAGAGTGTGTTTAGTAGGGCTTATATAAATCAATGTTATCGCACTATGCCTAGGGTGCATCAGATACCACATTCTAGAAACCTCTATTTTGATCAGGACAAATACCAACCATGATAGGAAAACCCTAAACTTAAACTCATATTATGAAATAAAACACTAAATTTAGACAAACATAGTTTAAACGAAATACAAGAAACACACATAATTTGTTTCCATTTTTATGAAACTTCAAAAACTTATGCCACATTTGTGGACCCATATGTTAAATTATTACAAAATTCATTCAACCCAGTTAAACCAATGTTTTTTGTGTGACCAAGAGAACCCACCCAGGCGATCCCAAAATAGTGAACTCTCGAGCAAGAGAGGGTGTGGTCCAGTCACCACCCTCCTATGCCAAATCAGGTTGGGGTGCCTTTCTTAGAGTGCCTTTTGTGAGGTTCAAACCCGGGTCCTTCATTGGGACTTACCAAGCTCTTACCACCTGGGCTACTCTGGCCAGACTACATAAGCCAATGTTTGATCTTATATATATATATATTTATATATTTATATATATATTTATATATATATATATATAATAAGATAGGAACACGTTCAATATAAAGCCCAGACTACATGGACATAATAGACCAAACTATTTTTTTTACATCATTTTTGTCATAAAATCTCCAGTAAATGTCATTATACCTAAAAACATGTGAAGTAACCTCACGAGACTCTGATAGATCCCCCATGAGTGGAAATTTCCCACTAAACCAAGTAACATGTATCATCCTAAAGTTAATTATAATGAACATAAAAGAAACTTTCAACCATTGGCAAGTCTAGGTGATAAGTCTAGAATTTAACACATGTAATTTTTGACAATATTTTAACTAACAACAAAAGAAATTCATTTGGTCTAGTTTTAACTTCTTAGCCATAACTAAGAGAATACCTCTTAATAGATCAACAAATACTATTTATTCAAAACCTACATTATCATTACACAAGTCACATATTCAACATCTAAAAATTTACAATCTAACTATAACAATATGTTTTTGTGAAACCACACCAACCGAATCAGGAACATATCCCACCGTCCTGAAACTAAAGTCCACATAATAAATGTCTACCAGACATGACTATTCAAATGAAAACTAAAGATAAATCATAACAAGAATGGATATCAAATCCTCAACATGAATAAGTTTCAATGTTTATAATCATATTCTAGACTAGATAGAAAATAATAATTAAAAAAATTATCTTTAGAAATGAATAATTAATATCTGAAATAAAAAACATATTCCACAACAATATATCTATCAACTAAAAAATAAGGAACATATTAAACACTCATTTTATATTGTACAAATTTGGTCATCTTTTATTGATTTTCCCTAGAAGTACTTATGGCTCATGCCTCCCCGAGTAGAAGTCGCCTTGTCTGATTCTCATGTCAATGAACCACCATCATTATCTTAAGGTTTAGGATAGATATAAGATACTTTGGTCCACCATAGGGTTGCCTAAAGAGGCCATGGTAGGACGTTTGACCTTTTTACCATCAATTCCTCATCTTAGGTACACGAGATAGGAGGAAACATAACAAAATGTCACATATTAGAAATGTCTCAAGTTTTAGACTTCACATTTCATAAAAATCTATTCCTTAGGGGCATACTTTCACAACAGAAGATTTAGGGCTAGAATCATGACATGTGACACACTTCTAAATCCTGGTAGTGTAACATTCAAGGTCTCGATCTACACTCCAGAAATCCTTCACATAATCTTGAAATTACTATGACAAATAGCATTTCATTTACCAATTCAAGATATTGGGGGAAAATCATAGTGTTCAGGGCATCAAACTAGATGTATTCCTCATTTAACTTGTCTCTTAATCCGCTTACCCATCCTAAAGAGAACTATTTTTATCATTTATTATGTGTGTGTATTCTCACGCAACTAGAATGATATTTATCAGTAAAGGGATGATAAGAAACCCAATTATTAGTCATAATAACAAAAAACAAAACAATAAAAAATTACAATATACGTGTTCCTTCCCATTCTCACATTATTTCATACAAGCTATTAGCATCATATATAATCTCGTTCTCATTTTTAGCCTAGTCGAGGTTTTTCTAATATAAATTGTAATAAGCCATTTCAATATATCGTATTTTCCATCATTTCATTCCATCTCACACTTTTCAGTGCATATATTCATAATCACATTACATCCCACAATTAGATCAATGTATATGTGTATCATACCCAGTTCTAGGTACATGTCAATTCCTCCCTTTTCCTTAGGAGTTTTTTTAGTAACATTATAATAGGACCCTTATTCCTTGATTTAGAATATATAGGAATAGTTGGAGTCTAGTAATGTCATTAACTCATAAACATATTTGGTGTATGTAATATAGAGAAAAAAGAAATACAATACACTTAATATTATGAGGTTGAGGTAAAAATACAGTAATTCATAGGTTCAACTGTGTTTGAGACTCTAGAATATTCTTAGGACTACATGAATAGAAAATTTGAAACAAATTATAAGATTCTATATTATAATGGAGAAATTAAGTGGAATAAAGGTTTTAAATGAGTACTTAATAAAACAAAATAAAACATGAAACAAAATAATTTGGAAGTGAAAAAATAATCTTAAATTCAGATTATTTGTAGTCAATTTAAGCTACCTAGAAATTTAAAATCACTTTAAATTCTTCCCCAATTCAGATTTGGAAGGAAACATATAGTTACACCTAGGTTTTATTGACCAAATTAAATATTGATGACATTAATCCCCCACCCTAAGTTTCTATTTCATTTTTTTTGTAACACGTGACTTGGCCTCCATTTTATTTTTCATCTTCCTCATAATGACTTCCACGACCATATTTGTGATCAGAGGTTTCTTCCTCCCCCTCCTCCATATAATTTTCTCCTCCTCATTTCCTCTTCTTATTCCTTCCCCCCTCCTCTTCAATACTAAACATCCATAATCCAAGATTCACTCTTTACCTATGTAGTGGTTTCATTGACTCTTGTAGTGACTAAAACTAGCATCCTTTGTAGTTCTCATGAGGAATATTTTTCTCCCCTCAGGTTTTGTGGATAGAGGTAGCTCCAACGGTTGATGATGGATTGAATTGTTACAAAGAATTTGGACCCATTCCTTGTTTTCTCTCTATATCTGACATTGTCATCTCCCTTCTCCAGTCACATACATATGCAATGTTACCACCAACAATACTTTTAACACCATGTCAAAATGCTTGTGACTAATGGCAACCTCATCTGGTATCATGATGATTATTTTCACTTGAAACTTTCCAAACCATGAATTATCACACGCATGCACACACACACAAACACACACACACACAAACACACACACACATACACACACATATACATACATATATATATATATATATATATATATATATATATATCCACCATTGTCAGACTTCATATCTATAAGTCATGTGGTAGCTATGCCCAACACCTCTAGTAGAGATGCTAACATCTTTTTCTCCCTCCACTATCTTTTTCTTCTTCTTCCTCCATAAGACCATTTTGTGCCTCCATCAAGTGTAGTGGCCACAATAAGTTCTAGTGTTCTTCAAGCATATAGGGACCACTCCCTTTTTATTATTTCTCATCACTTGTAGTATATGATCCAAGTATAATTGTCTCATCAGTCTTGATGTCTACACCCCTTTTTTCAACTTCACCATGGATCCACGACCCCCTCTCACCTATACCTATGTGTGATACCTACCTGTAGCCTTTTATATGCACTTCACTCTTGTCCATGGGCTACCTCTTTCATCATGGATCAGGTGGATGAAGGTCCACAAAACTCGACATCCAGAACCATGTTCATTATCAGTGGAAAGGAAGACTACTACAACCTCACCATGTTGTAGTAACACTATAGAAACTAATTTAACTCTAACTAGAAGATGGAGAATCTAATGATTGGATTTTGATCAACCAATATCCTATGCTTGGGAAACCTCTAGTAAAGATGCATGAATAGTGTTAGGAATCTAGTCTTGCTATGTAAGTCTTTACCTTCCTGTAGCATAGTTCAATCTTTATTTCATTACCTGAATAGCTGACAAGATTAGAGTAACGGATGAGAAGATTCTATATTTTAAATAGATGAGTATCTATTGGTAAACCCAACACTTGGGTATAATTATTATTCTTATGATAATATCATATAAACATGTGCATGTAAACTAGTAATTTAACCAAAAGATAGGATAGGTGAAGTAGGCTAATCTGACCATGTCAATCTAATATCTTAATATTTATCATATGTGAAATGAAAACCTATATAATGACACACATGCACATATATATGTATATAGATGATTCAATTTGAACAATAAAACATAAGATAGATGAATTTTAATGCTCACGTATGATATATCAAACAAAGTCTTTATATGGTGGAGAAAATTTTAATTATGAAAATATTATTCTCATTATAATTCATAGATGGCTCCTAACAACAAGAGTGGCATTACAAATAAACAATGTACGTCTATCTATAATAATGGATCAATCGTGAAGGGAAACATGTCCATCCCAATATATCCTTCAAAGGCAATGGCTCAAGTTCCTTCTAAATTGTCTCCTTGACAACACCTACACCAAGGTAGTTTGGTAACAATGCCCAGAAGGGGGAATATAGAAGCATGTATCTATAACCACTGAGTACATAATGAAATACTTGGGCATTATAGGGTAGGTAAGTAATTAATAAGATGGTTCCCATGAAAGAGAGGGCTATTGACATATAGGAAAGCTCAATAAAATCAAACCAAGACAATGATCCATTTATGTATAAAAGAAATGGAAGGTTATGCAAAGTCTTGCCATTAATAAATTCATGATATCACTAATAAAATAGTTGCATGTAGATATGGAATAGACTAAAGGTATCTAACGTAGAGCCAATACACCACTAAGTCAGTGGTTAAAAATGGGTTTGAAAGCACATATTGGCAGAACAAAACACCCAAATATGAAGTGAGTGGGACAACACATCTTCAGTGGAATAGAATACCTCAATATGTAATGGGTGGAACAACACACCTTAGGAAGAACAGAACACTTGTGTATATAAAATAAGTGGAAATCAACACACCTGAGGCTGAACAACTTACCGTAATGGTTATAGATGTTACAGATAGATATTCTAAATGCCATGCTTGAGTAATAGTGGGAAAAGATCATACGATAGTCCAAATTATAGATAAGTACAAAAATGATGAAAGCATCCAACATATATTAGTTGGGTCAAAGGAGCCCTAATACATGAGAAGTAGGATTTTGGCAATCATCAATGAAGAAATATGTGAATATTATTTGGGAGTTGAAAACTATTCATGAGATTAAAGAGGACTATAACCCGAAATATTCCTCAGTGGTAGTCATTAGGATTCAGTCATTATATTCCCAAATTGAATTTACTAGATGCACATACCTAATGTTCAAGAATATATCTATTTTAATGGGTGAAATACATAGTTATTCCTTCTCAACCTATTTGTGTTTTATACATATATTAATTCACAATTACCCATTTATGATAGAAGGTATAGCTAAACCTAGTATTGGTTACCTCATGTCAAAATATGATTTAGAAATGCACTTGTGTATGTTATTATAATAAAAGGTTATATATTTATAGTTTCAAACATTTCTTGTTAAAACTCATAATTCATAATTAGGTTTCTTTCTTCCTGTACCATTTATCTTAAAATTGTCTTTATGTATATAAATAAGTTTCTTTCCCTCATACATCATTTTGTTTGAGATATATCAAATCATATGGGAATACTTTCTAGATATATTTTATATTTTGGATTGGATAGATTTATTCCTAAATAGAGTACGAGTGGATCCTCTCTTGAGTCCAACTATTGACAATATGGTATCAGAGTTAGTGTAGCTAGTGAATTTGATGAGTTCAAGTTTTCCTCTATTGTTCCTATACATACTGCCTCGACTAGGCAGTTAGGTGACCCAGTATAGGATGGTTATGAACCATTCATAACTCATATAATACCAACTAGGGTTTGAAAACATATATAATTTGGTTATTGCCACTCCTCAAGTCACTTCTATGAATGAGACTAAATTTTTGGGTAATCCTTGTTACCCTTACCCTTTATAGGAAGTGGAACTTCCCCTACCTAACAATTGACTCTTATAAGTGATTAGTTACTATCTCCTACTTCTTTTAGGGTTTCAGTCTAATCACTATAGAGAGTTGGGTACTATGAATATTCTTAGACAGGCTTAACCCTAGTTTTTGTCTTAAACTCTTTTCCTTATTTTTTAGGTGCTCTCTGACTATGTCCATGTAGAGGACTAAGAATGTGTGTATAACAAAGTTATAACCCTCACTTCAATTTTATATTTATGATGTTCCTTTTTGATAATTAATATACTGAAGTATCACCATGATGTTTTGGGCATGCCTTGTTTTCAAAACGGTTGCTAAAACATAGTTGCACCTAAAGCTCTACCTAGTTTTTTGGTAGGAGTGGACATCATAAATTAGGAAACCGTGTTACTCCCTACTCTTCTACACCCTTCTAGATGCTTTTACTACACCCTTCTAGATGCTTGGAATTAATAGACTCTCTTGCTGAGATAATGTGATGGCTATTTTAGATGTTAAAGATGGTGACTTGGATACTCATTGATATTGAAGCCATTTTCATATAACATTAGAAAATTTCTCCATCAATCTTACTTTAATTATTATACTATATGTACAAAAAAAAGTTTTGTAGAGTTTATTGATAGTTTCATGAACAAAGTCACCACCATATGAAGTTTGAATTAGTAAGGAATCATTTAGTGAAGAACGCTCTAACTAATTAGGTCTATTGTGAATCATTAGATCTAAGAATGGACCAATTAATTGGAATAAATTATATATATATATATATATTTGTGTATGACTTTGTGGATCAAACCCCTATTGACCATTTGGTGGTTAATTGCATTATAGTTTAACCCTTTAATGGGTGTAGTTATGTACCATAGTGGTGTAATAGATTATTTCAACTTGAGTTGTGTGGACAAATAGATAATGCATTGGGTAACCCAAGAGAAAATTCCATGATCAAACCGACACAAATATAATTACCCTCAAATTTCATTTAGTAAAATATTACCAGAATGTTTAACATGGAACAATAGTTGTATAAATGAATACATAATATAAGTGGTGTTAAACTTAGGTCTTATTGATGAAAGTGAAAACATTATTCCCCCACCCAAAGATTCTGCTCCATTTTTTATCTTATAATGGATGCCTTACTTTCAATGTTACTACTCCTCTTCTTTGTGATGACTTCTGCAACCATATCCATGCTTGATGAGTTCTTCCTCCCCCTCCTCCATTTGTTTTTTTATCCTCCTACTTCACTCTTCTATTCCCTTCCCTTCTTCCTCTTTAGTACATAACATCCACAACGCTAGCCACACTCTTTATCTATGCAGATTGACATTGATTCTTGTGGTGACTAAACTTAGCACCCTCCCTCTTCCTCCATCACACACTGCTAGTTCTCATGAAGGAGATTTCTCATCCCTAAGATTTTGTATTTAGAGGTAGATTCGGTGGTCGACGACGACTCCATTCACTGCCAAGATCTTGGACCAATGACTCTCTTTACGTATATGTCTAGCATCGTCATCTCCCTTCGCTTGTCACGTACATTTGTAGGACCACCACCACTAGTAGGTTCATAACCATGTCAAAATGCTTGTGACTAGTGAAACTTCTTTTTCTAATGTGATGGTTCTTTACACTTGAAACTATCCAAAACCATGAATACCATAGCATACCTTCATCCAAGAACTTGATCTCTTATCACCATATCCACCACAATAAGACTTCAAATATCCAAGTTATGCTACACCTACGAACAACACCTCCAACAAAGATGCCAACAACTGCTACATCCTCCACCATCTTCTTCCCATGTATGCCTATTGTGTGCCTCTACATGGTGTAGTGTCCACAACTAGTTTTAGTGGTCATCAAGAATAGAGGGACCACTCCCTTCTTCTTCCTTATCAACTATAGTTGGTGATTCAATTCTCTTTTCCTTGTAAGTTTTGGTCTCACCACCCGTTCGCACAACTCCAACATGGATCCATGGTCCCCTATGACCTACTCCCATGTTTGATACCTACCTATGGACTTACCTATACACCTTCACTCTGGTCCAACAACTACCTTCTTCATCACCGATTAGGTGGATGAATGTAAGGACCTTGGTTTTTTATCTCCCAATCAATAATGCACATCTTCACTCATGATGATCTTTTGCACTCAATTATATATCCCTAAATAAATTGAATGAATTAGAATCACTTCATAATATCCAATTTTTGTTTTGGAACTGAAATATTGCAATTTGATAATTTCACATACTAAGTAGAGTGTTGAAATCAACTTTTATAAATATGGATACCCCTCAACATACTCATTTGATCTCAAGTTTTTCATAAATATAGATAAAATTTTGGGAACTAAAGGTGAAAATTTCACACCAATTGTATATACTAATCAATAGTTATAAAATTTTCAAATTTATCAAAGAAACACAATTTAAAAATCCTTTTTTAAATTTCTTACTTACACATGTCAGCAATTCTCCCCTCATCTTGTAGTCTAGTGAGAGGGCTCAAATTATGATTAAATGAATCCCATCCTCATCCAATGTTTGTATCTCCATCTTCCACCCGTACCCTCTAGGGGCATGTAAGTCGCAATGTCTAGTCACATTGCCCATATTTGGCTTTACGTCATGTAAATTGACATTGTCTTTTTCTTTCTTTCATTTTCCTATATCTATTCCATCTCTCCCAGTTCATGTTTGTTCCCTAAAGATCCACATTCCTTTCTCAAGATTCACTACTGATAGTTTCATCATCTATGATCTTGGTCATTTTTTACCCTTCACCTCTTGGTCTTTTTGAGACCATCATTGGCCTCATAGAGATCCTCCAAGCATAGGGTGACTAGTAAACATGCATCCCCAAGCCTTTTTACCCCCACTTCCTTCAAGTTATGGCAAGATTAGGATGTAAAGGTGTTGCTCCTTGAATGGGCTCAAAGCAAGTGGGGAAGACAATTCCATGGCATCAATCAGGGGATCAATGGCCCAAATCCTCATGGCCTACTCCTCTCTCATCCCCTGCGCTCACCTTAAGTTAACATGTTGTTCAAGTTTCAAGCCCAACAACCTGCTTCACTATGTGTATGACGTTGGAAGGGAGGATATTGATTGTATCCATGAGATTAGTGATCAATGATCCATGTTGATCCATATGTGGTAAAATTCCTCTCTTTTCCCATGAAAATGCTTGATTCTTGTATAATACAAAATTTATCACCTATCAAAAATTGTGAAATAATATATCAAAATGATCAGCAAACCAAGACCTACAGATTGGAAATCCTTGCAGACCCTAGATACACTATAATTTCACTAATTTCCTTAATTAACAAACTTTGATCAATTTTGGATATATCTAGTGCATTCATATGATTACGCTTGATGATAATGTCCTATTGAATTTGTGATAATTAAATAATTATCTTGGATAAACCCTTCGATCCAATTGGAGGACTTAATCACCTTTATTGCACTTTTGATGACCCTTATGCACATGTGTGACATATAATTGAAAATTAATGATGAACTTTGGTCAAATTGTAAATCTTGCTCCATAATCATATCAAACGTCATCCTAACTTGAAATCATTAGTTTTACACACTACATGAAAAAATATTCACCCTTGATTTTATTATGCTCTTATTTGGTGTGTGCGATACCAAATACATGAATGCGACTCGTATAAGACAATACATAATAATACTTTAATTGAATGATGATTTTGATCTATTATGCATCCAGACCCTATCTTGCTTTGAAATTAGTATCTTTATAATGCCCCATGACATTAATGTCCAAAATCACACCTTTTATAATACATTGGTGTATGTGACATATAATTCATCCAAAATGACTTAATGTAACTAAAGTGACTTGATATGTGTTCATGAGCCTAATCTATACAAAGATCCATATCTTATAAATTTTCATTTCAAATAAAGAAATGTCTTAATCCTAATACAAATATTAATTCCTAATGATATAAGTAAACTATGTTTATAGTTTCATGCATGGTCAAAAGTTGGAACCTAAGTTGAACCATATAAACACAAACCTAGGAAAATATCCATCTACTTTGAAATATGTTTGAAATGTATATATCTGCTCAAAATCATACTTCTTATTTAATTGTTAACCTTGTGAAGCTAATCATGTCTGTCCCATTTGTGAGTTTTACGGCCTTAAAATATACAAGTACGTGCTTCAATCCTTGTAATAAGAATTGAAAATAGATGAAACCCCAGAATGACATGAAACTTGAAAACACCTTAATTATTTTTGGGAAATCATGTCATGAATACTTGTCTCCTCGTGCTCCTTATTTGTATTTAGTAATAAATTCTTCAATTCATTTGACATTCAGTGGTTATATAGACATCACATGGTATTTTTAGAAACCACTTTGCAAGCTTGTCTGCCAGCACATTTGCCTCTCTCCATATTTTTATGATGTTCATGGTGTGGAAGCTCTTACTTAAGAGGCCATTCTTTGAAAAAGGGCTCTATACTTGGTAGGGTTAGGATATGTATTTGAGATGAAATCTAATGCCAGTTTTGAATACACGGTAACCTCACATCTAACACGAATGAAGACAGATGTTTCACACATTCTTATGAAGATAGGAAACATTTCTCCTTCCAGTGGATAGTAAGCAATATTCTTTCAAGCTCCTCTATAATCCATTGACCTTGATCGTCCCTACATCAAAGCTTGTGCAAAGTATGTTTGATGGGTTATGAATAGCAATGTCAACTACAACTTGAATCCATCCCTCCTGAATTGATTTCCACCTCATAGGTTGTGCGATCTAGTGTCTCAGGGGATTTTATTTTTTGAGTCTTCAATGTGTTGTATATTACTTTTCTTCTTAATAGTGAGCTCTCATATACTTGTATTTCACTTTTTGAGGTTAAGGCATTTCTGGATTTTGAACCTTCCAACATATGACAATGAATATGCTACTCGAGTTAGGCTTTGTACCCAACTTTACCATATTCTTTTTCATCCAGTCTAGAATGCTACACATAGAATAGAAATCTACCATCATTTGTAGTTCAAGAATTTTCCATAGAAATTTTATTGTGGGGCAATCTCAAATAGCATGGAGGTAGGTTTCTCCACAACGTGCTAATGATAATCTTTGAACTATGGAAAACACATTAACTATGAAATCTTTTTTCTATTTTTCCCCAGTCCACCCCATACCCAAACCCCCACCTACCCCTACCCATCTTATGTCAGCGTTGTGTAGGGTCGAATCTGCGACCTCCCACACAAATGCAGGGATGCCACCCACTGGGCTAGTACATTTTTGACTTAATTATGCACTCTATATCAGTAAAATATCATCATCAGGTGATAACTATGATCTATATGGTTCTAGATAAGTTAGAAAATATCTTAATTAGGTATGTGAGTTGAATAAATTATATGAATAAGATTTTCTTGGTTGAATGCAAGATATATATGTATGCTTTTTAACTTGAAAATAGTGAAATGTAGTATTATTTATGTGTATTCGATGGTTTCGTCTATATGTTGTGTCAGTTGAAAATATAATATAGATCTCAATTATAAAACCTCTAATACTTTTTTTCTCAATGACTTTGGTCATTTGAGGCCCCTCATGTAGAAACAAGGTTGTCTCTGTGCTTTTATCCTTGAGGTCCCTCACGAATCTCTTCCAACAAGAAGTTGGTCAAAGGCCTTATAGTATGACTTGGTCGGTGTAATGGAGTAAAATGACTAAAATCAATGATTTAATATGTCCAACTGGCCATTATTATCTTGTTTCTTTTATTTTGCAAAGCTTTTCAAGTTATGCAAATCTTAAATATATGTATCTTTCAGGCCATGTACTCAGACCTTGGTGTTGGTACATTTGTTTCACATATGTTTTACATTTAGAGATAGCATGAGAGAAAAGATGGCTTGTGAGAAAGTGTTTAGGTTGTAAATTTTTATACGATCTTAGTTAGTATATATGTTCATACTTGTATAATTCTATTTCCAATGTGTAATTTTAAATTTATAATAATTGATGATGTAACAATATACATGTTGAATGTTGAGAATCTCTTTGGTGTATTCATCTATTACTTTGTTAATGTATGCTAATCTTCTTACATTTCCACATTCACACTTCAATATTACATCTGTGTGATGGTGTCATACTTTATTTTTTCATCCCCCATGAGGTTTCAGGAAGGCATGGTTTAGTTCCATCACAGTGAAGCTCTAGATAACTCAACATCTAAAACCTTGTTGATCAACAAGTGGTGAGGAAGACTTATACAACCTCTTCATGTTATACTAATACTTTGCCATCTAATTTAGCTCCAACAAAAAGAAGAGAAATCAATTATTGGACTTTGATCAACCAATCTCCTATGCTTGTGTAACCTCTAGTATAAATGTGTGGATATTGGTAGAAATACATACTTGATAGTTAAATGTTTATCTTCTTATGGCATAGCTGGTTTTTTCATTAACAAAATAGATTACAATGTCAGAGTAATGGATAAAAAGATCTTATATTTGAAAGATACAAGTATCTAACAAGTTAACCCAACCCTTGGGTATGATCCTTAACCTTATGTGCATGTAGACTAGTAAGTTTACCAAATGATATGACATGTAAAGTAGGGTAATCTAACCTAGACTATCTACTATTGTAATGTTTGTTATATGTCAATTAAAAACCAAGATTTATACACACACACACACAGGTATATATATATATATATATATATATATATATATATATATATATATTTATACTCACACAGATACACACACAAATACACACACACACACACACACACACACATATATATATATATATATATATATATATATATATATATATATATATATATATGCTAGAAAGCACTCGAGTGTATAGATAGCACAAATACACTCAAGTGTGTTTGCATATCAAGACTATTTCTAGCAAAATGTAAACCATTGATATTCACTGTCATACTATAACTAGTCTACATACAAATTTTGAACCCATTTGGATGAGTTTAATTCATTAATCCAAGGACAAGAAAATCAATGCGCGAAACTAATTTGAAATGGGTATTTTTTGCGGTTTTTATAACATGACCTATAAATGTCCAAATGTGCTCAAATTTTGTATATGAGATATTCACAACATTTTTAAGAAGATCAATGGATTAGATTTTTGAAAAAAACACTACATCATGAAAAACTACTTGAGTGTATTTTTCTCTAAATACACTCGAGTGTATTCTAGCCTGACTCTCTCTCTCTCTCTCTCTCTCTCTATATATATATATATATATATATATATATATATATATATATATATATACGTATATATTCATGAAAAATTACATGAGTGTATTCTGCTCTAAATACACTTCAGTGTATTCTAGCCTGACTCTCTCTCTCTCTCTGTCTCTCTCTCTCTCTCTCTCTCTCTCTCTCTCTCTCTCCCTCTATATATATATATATATATATATATATATATATATATATATATATATCTGTGTGTGTGTGTGCGTGCGTGTGTGTGTGTGAAAAGTAGCTATATGGTTTGATATATCTCAAATATAACAAAGTATGAGGGAAAGAAATTTTCTTTTTCAGAATTAAGACAATTTTGAACTAAATGGTAAATTAAGGAAATAAATTTAATCATGAATTTTTAAAAAAAAATACACAACCTTTTGTAATAACAACATACACATATGCATATTTCTAAATCCCAACTCCAAGTTATGTAACCGATTCTAGGTTTAAGTGTACTTTCGATTGTAAAATGGTAATTGTGGACTAATGCATGTATACAACACTGATAGGTTGAAATGGACATATTATAGATTTAACCCTAGAAATAGGACTGACTACCTGTGAAGATCTTGTATGTGCATCTTTCTAATTTTATTTGGGCATAGTAAATAAATTCTAATTGTTATCAATAATGCATATTTTGAGTTGTACTCGACCATTTGAATCTCTTGAATCCTTTTGAATCTTAATCATTATTCACATATTTCATTGATTATTGTTGAAATCCTACTTCTCATGTATACAAGTCCTTTGACCTCAACTGGTATATATTTGATGCTTTCATCCTTATTGTACTTACATATACTTTTAACTATCTTATGATCTTGCCTCTCTATTGTGGGTTTCATGGTACTTAGACTATTTATCTATTGTAGCTATAACAATGAAGGCATGCTATTCGACATTATGTGTGTTGTTTCCACCTATTTCTATATACAAGGATTCATTGTTCTACCTAGGGTCATGTTGTGACACACAAGGTGTGCTTTCTCCACCCATTTTGTCCAACAACTTAGTGGTGTCTTGGCATTACTTTGTTTACTTATCTCTATTTCATATTTGCAATGCAAATGTTTTTGGGGTGATATTATAAATTTATTAATAGGAAGACTTTGTATAACCTCTCATTTCATTTAAGTATAAATGCCTCATACTTTTGTTTTTAATTTATTGAACTTACCTATAAGTCAATAGCCCTCTCTTCCATGACAACCATCTACTTTATTACGTACCTACCTTATAATACCCAATTATCTCATTATGCACATACTAAGTGGTTCCTGATACAAACTCCCCCCCCCCCCCACAATTTTGGGTGTTGTTACCAAACCACCTAGGTGTAAGTGTTGTAGAAGATGATGATTCAAGAGGAGCTTGAACCATGAGTTTTGAAGGATAACTTGGCATGGACCTATTTCTCTCTGCAACTGATCTATTGTAATAGTTAGACATACCATCGTTTATTTGTAATGCCACCCTTGTGGTTAGGAACAATGTATGAATTATAATAAGAATATGTTGTAGTAGTTAAATTTTCTACTGTCATATAAAGACTCTATTTGATATATCATACTTGAGACATATAAATTCATCTTTTCCAACATATTTTTAGTGGGTTTGAATTGAATGGATATATTCCTCAATTAAGTGAGTAGCATATCCCCTTGCAGGAGCAACTCTTTACACTGAGCATCTTTTATTATCCTTCATGCTCAAATTAGGTTTATTATACAAAATATATTTATTCCATCTGATTTCATTAGATGTAAGAAATATCAATTTATAAGCATACATACCACACTTATTCCTCATCTATTACTATATACCATGCTTCCGTTAGGGTTATTTTTCAAGATATATCTTTTAACATTAAAAATCAGTCAGAATACACCATCCTCAGAATGCAAGAATTCTAGAACATACTTAAAATATAAGCATGTATTCTTATAAATCAATTCACATCCTTTTGCTTCTCTCTTAACTAAATTAAAATACATTTAACTACATTCTTTAATCTCTAATTCTGGAGTATCATTCATAACTATCATTTAGCTAATCACATTAGGGTTAAGTTAGCTACTTAAATCCATTTAATTATTTCTTCATTTTCCCTTCATTTCAGATTCATTAGTCATAACTTCTTTCATTTCTTACTCTAGTATATTTTAGGAATAGATCATACTAAATTCACTTAATTCAAAAAGCTTTTATCTCATTGAAATCCATTGAGTCATATTTTAGTGTATCCCCTTCAGTTTAAGTCAACACAAATATAAAAAAAAAATATACACATTATATATATCTTCCTCAAATTTGTAATTAGTATTTCATAGATTACTTATCATCACAAATCAGGTTACCCTTGTCCATTTCTTTATTGCATTTAGATACATGTACTATGTCATTTGACTTATAATGGCATTTTGGTAACTAAAACAACCCTTCCTTTCCTTATAAGACTACTAACTTTAAGAAGTAGAAGGGATTAAGGTTACTTCTTCTTACTCATTAATATCTAGTCATCTTCTTAAATCATTATTATGTGACTTGTAGAGAAGACTTGCATTCTAGTGGGATTAACTGGTTATTCATTAAATTATACCATACTAAATGCATTTGACATAAATCATAGTAATTAAGGTTTCTTACCTTCAATCAAAGTAATAATACTTATAATTGAACATTTCTTCACATTTATGAAGTTATATACAATTCTAAGCTTTATCTTTCATATTCATTCCGATACTCAATTTTAGGTCTTTCAAGTAGTCTACTTAGTTCAATACATATTAATTCATCTTCATAAGCAACTTATAATTAAATAAGTATATGAGGGTGTACAAGGGTTGATGAAGGTTGTTCATGACACATGGAGACCCTAGTTTCCATTTATAACTATTAGAATAATGAGCATTTATCATTCCTTTCATTCATTATTCTTTATGTACTTGTATATTATCTATGTATATGGGATTAGTCCCACATTGTGTAAATGGGTGTTGGCTACCACCAATGTCCATATATATATAGTTGTGCCCTATCAATACTAAAAGCATATCATTTCACACTTTACTTTTCTTGTTTACATGGTATCAGAGCCACTAATACCGTATTTCTCTAGAGAGGGCGTTCTACAGTAGAAGTAGCTGTCATCTCTATCAGTGTTGACGTCATCCACACCAGGATCCTCCGTTGTGTTCGTCTATCCTTCTCCACCATGGAAATCATCTCCATCATGGAAGTCCATCTCCTTCTCCACCATGGAATTCATCTCCATCATGAAAGCCTTTCTCTTTCCATCGTGGATATCACCTGCACCTTGGGAGCCATCTCCAAGTTGTAGACGTCATCTCCACCATATAAACCATCATTTTTGGAGATGTCACTTTCTACAAGGTCTCCATCTCCTTCCCAAAATCTTCACTACCATCACAGTGGCAGATAGATCTGCTCCTTGAAGGTTTTCTCCCAAGAAAATCCTTCCAAGGTGCAATTTTTGAGGAAACATGTCGTGTTATCAACAATCAGTGATTCATCCAGTTCTTCAAAACACATTGTGTGTTTTCACATACACAATGTGTAAGGCACTTTTCAAATCTCTACCTTCTTAAAAAAGGTAATGTGTTATTCCACACACACTGGGTAAGGTATTTATTCCCTATTCTACCTCCTATATTCATCATGTCAGAATAGAAGGAAGTGATGGATCCTCTCCTTATTTGAGATCAAGTCATCACTATTCTGAAGCTCAATGAAAATAACTTCACTCAATTGAGTCGACCGGTGAAAATTTGGTCCAAATGGCAAGGAAAATACAAATGCCTCACAGAAGATCCTCCTACTAATAACACTCTAGAACAATAGGAGCAACTTGATCCCAATCTTCTCTCCATCTTGTAGAATTCCATGGAACCACAAGTAGTTGATCTGACCAATCACTTTGAGAGATGCAAAGATGTCGGGTATCACCTTAATCTCATGTACGAGTCAAACATCTCCCGCATGTATGAGATGACTATGGAGTTGTACAATCTTCAACAAGTTGACAAAATTTTGACTCAATATTTCGGGGAGGTAATTCACATCACTTTCGATCTCCATGCTCTTCTTCCTTTAACAGTGGACCTCAACATACTCCAAAAGCAGATGGATCAAATGGCGATCATTAAATTCTTGTCCAAGCTTCGACGTGAATATGAAGGAGTGCACAACCAAATTATTGTTGAGTTTGAGCTTCTCATTTTAGCAAAATCATATCAATGTGTCTCCCATGCCTTCATTGAGCAAGCTACACATTATACCTCAGACAAATCTACCATGGTCTTGACTATGAAGGGTCACATCAACACTGGCCCTACTACTAGTGGGTGAGAATGAGTAGTACGAGGAGGTCATGGAGGCAAGACTGCTGGAGGACGTGGACGCCCATAATGCCCTCATTGTGGCAATATGGGGCATTACAAAGAAACTTCCTATGAACTTCATGGGAATCCTCCAAAAACCACATATGCAAATGTGGCATGCATTGGCAACACTCCAAGAGACACCAATCATCAATTTTAGGTGAAAAATGAGGAGTACAATCAATTATGTCAGTATAAAGATTCTCAACAAGCCTCATCCTCAGTTTCTTCAATGGCTTCCTTTACGCAACATCCTATTGGACCTACTACATGTATATATAAATATTCTAATGTAGGTTCATCTTCTTGGGTTCTTGATTCAGGCGCAACAGATCACATTACAAGTAAACACTATCTTATATCCAATCTATCCACCAGCAAACCACATTTGCATCCTATCGCCATTGCTAATGGATCCAAAGTTCTAGTACCTGGTACATGGATTATGAAACCTATACCTATAGTCACCTTTCAATCAACATTATTTTCTCCTGAGTTTCCTTTCAATTTACTATCCATTAGAAAATTAACCTATTCTCTTCAAGCCTCAATTACATTTAACTGTGATGATTGTGTGATACAAGACCTCCAGACGTAGACGGTGATTGGTAGCATGTATGAAATTGCAACTTTCTACTATCTTGGTCTGGCCTCCAAGGTGTGTGTGGTAGCTTCTCCTCTTCATTTCTGTAGTCGGCTTGGACACATGTACCTGGATAAATTCAATTTCACCACCCCCAGTTCTATAGACTTATCACACTCCATTGTGAGTCATGTCAATTAGGAAAGCATCATCAGTCGGCCTTTAAATCTACGGATCAAATGACTACTCAATCAAGTTTAATATTATTCATTCTACTGTTTGGGGCCCATGTCAGGTTCCATCAAAACTTGGTCAAAAATATTTTGACAGTTTCATTGACGATTTCTCTAGAGTCACTTGGTTGTATTTGATGAAAGATCCTTCTAAGATTTTATTAATAATAAAGTACTCTTTTGATGAGATTGAAACCTAATTCTTTTGGTGTATTCATATTTTTAGGACAAATAATGCCAAAGAATATTTGGGTAGTTCTCTTACTCAATTCTTATCTTCCAAAGGAATTATACACCATTCATCATGCCCCCACACACCTCAAAAAAATTGGGTAGCTGAGAGGAAAAACTGTCACATCGTCAAAATTGTCCATACTCTTCTTTTGCATATGAGTGTTCCCAAGAAATTATGGGGTGATGTTGTCCTCACTTCCGCATATCTCATCAACCGCATGCCATCATCCACCTTAAACAAACTCATCCCCTTTCAACTTTTATGTCCTGGACAACCCATTTATATTATTCCTCCTAAAGTTTTGGATGTGTCTGTTTTGTTTGTAATGTTGGGATGGGTCATGACAAACATAGTCTGAGGGTTTCCAAGTATGTTTTCTTTGGTTATTCTAAGACTCATACAGGATATTGATGTTATGATCTGGTTGATCACCACTTTTTGGTTTCAACTGATGTCACCTTCTTTGAAGACACCCCATACTTTGGAGATCCATAGTTAGTAAAGGATCTTAAAGAATCTCTTCCACATACAGTTGTCATTGAGATATCATCACCTACACCTCCTATCTAGGGAGAGTTCTCCACCTATTTCACAAGCAGAGAAATCTCTCATCACTCATGCTTACACATGTCATGTGCCGTACACCATCCAAGATTAGTGATCAGATAGTGCAAGTGTCAACCCTCCTTCAATCATCACTCAATATGGAGCTCTAGGTAACAGTGATAGTTCCCTTGATCTACCCATTTCTATTCGGAAAGAAAAATGGTCATGCACTCTTCATCCCATTTCTAACTTTATTTCATATGACAATTTATCTCCCTCATATAAATCCTTCGTATCATCCATAATTGATATTTCAATTCCTAGTTCTGTATATGTTGCCATGAATCACCCAGGATGGCGTCGTGCTATGGAAGATGAGATGAATGCTCTTCATCAAAATCACACATGGGGTCTAGTTTCTACTCCAACAAATAAGGTTGTTGTTGGGTGTCGATGGGTTTACTCAATCAAAGTCGGACCTAATGGTGTTGTTGATCGTCTAAGACTTGTTTGGTAGCCAAGGCATACACTCACGTATATGGTGAAGACTATTTTGAGACCTTTTCTCCTATTGCTAAAATGTCCTTTGTTCGTCTTTTTATTTCTCTAGCTGCTCATTTTTCGTGGACCTTGAACCAACTTGATATAAAGAATGCTTTTCTTCATGGTGACTTGTCTGAAGAAATCTATATGAAGCAACCTCTTGGGTTCATTTCTTAGGGGGAAATATAGTTTGTCATCTTCATTAATATCTATATGGGCTCAAGCAGTCTCTAAGAGCTTGATTCTGGAAATTTAGTCAAGCTCTACTTGAATTTAGTTTTCTATAGTTAGGTCTTGATCATTTAGTTTTCCATTAACAATGATCTTCAAGTTGTGTTCTCCTTATTGTCTATGTTGATGATATTATCATTATTGGAGATGATAAGTAGGGTATCCTACAACTTAAATAGTTTCTTCAAAATAAATTTCAAACTAAAGATTTAAGCCTCCTAAAATATTTTCTAGCTATTGAGGTTGCTAGATCAAATGATGGAATAGTGATCTCAAAAAGGAAATACACGCTCGATCTCCTAAAAGAGATTGGTATGCTTGGAGAAAAGCCTGTAGATACTCCAATGGATCCCAAAGTCAAGCTGCACAAGGAGGAGGGGAGCCACTTGAAGATCAATGGAGATAGAAAAGACTGGTTGAAAAATTAAATTATCTTACTATCACTCATCCAGATATATCCTTTTGTACTGGTGTGGTTAGTCAATTCATGGGCAAACCCTGCAGTAGTCATATGGAGGTTGTATATAGTATTCTTCTCTATCTCAAGAAGAGTTCAAGTAAAGGTATATCATACACCAATCATGGGCATCTCAAAGTGCATGGATTTTCAGATGTTGATTGGGCAGGTTGTGTCATAGACCATAGATAAATTTCTGGGTATTGTGTCTTTGTGGGGAGCAGTCTCATATATTGGAAAAGTAAAAAGAAAATAGTGATAGATCGATCTAGTGTTGAATCTAAATACAAAACAATGGCTCATGCAACCAATGATCTCCTATGGACCAATAATATACTAGAAGAACTGGGACTTATTGAGTTTGAAGAAATGTAACTCATGTGTGATAATCAAGTTGTTGTCCACATTTCCTCTAACCCAATTTTTCACGAACGGACCAAACATATTGAAGTTGATTGTCATTTCATTTGAGAAAAGGTACACTGTCACTAAATTGTACTTATTCCAGTCTATTCAAAAGATCCGGTGATTGAACTTTTCACAAAACACCTCAATGAATGTCGAATAAAATTTTTATGTAACAATCTTGGTTCCTATGAAATCTTCACCAGCTTCAGGGGGAGTGTAAGAATAGTAAGCATTTATTATTCCCTTTAATCATTATTCTTTATGTCCATGTATATTACCTGTGTATATGGGATTATTCCCACATTGTGTAAATGGGTATTGACCACCACCCATTTCCATACATATTGGTGTGCCTTGTCAATACTAAAAGTGTCTAATTCCACACTTTACTTTTCTTGTTTACAATAACAATCGATCATTTTTTGCAAGTGTTCATCAATTCATTGGCTCATTTTAGTCAATCCCTCAACATTAACACTAAATAAGTAATACATCCATTTAAAACCTTCATATTGGTCCTCATCTACCTTTCATATCCAACAAAATATTAGACAATACAGTTGAAGAACTCATGCTTATTCAATTCAAACATTATTCTATACATGTCCACTCTAATATTTCCATGCTTATCATTCATTAGGATGATTTTTAAGCAATATTAGTATAATGCAATGTTGTTGTTTACCCATCAGAATTCCATAGAACTTATATCTATATCAGGAACTAAATAAGTACAAGTCAACAATAGTAAATCCAAATCAGTAGCATTCCATTACTAGGGAATTTTCGAATTGATTACCCAACAACTTAAAAATGCAAGCAATGATTTCATCAAACTTTACATCGATAGAATTAATCTTTGAAATGTTTAAATATTTGAACAAGGACCTAACGACTCACCTCATCTATAAAAAACCTCACAACATAACCCAAGAATTGTTCTCCTTGAATCCCAATAAACCTTTGAGCAATTAATCATTTACTTCCTGCTTGCAATTGGGAAGCCCTATTAATGGAGTTTGGAGAGGAAGAAAGAAAAAAGAGAGTGATTTGATATCCTTTTTATTCAAATAAAATGAATGATATAACTAGACATAGGAGAGAAGATTCACCAAGAAATCTTACATAAAGAAAAGCAACTTAATTGACTTCAACACTTATTGGAATATAGAACCCCATGATTGATAGCTCCACTTCTTTCTCCTCACAGATTCTCAATCTCCCTCTCTTTAGAATTTTGATTCTTTGGGATGGATGGTGAATAATCGGATCTACTAGGTTGCTAGGTCAGTGATATAGATAAATAGAGGTGTTTTGAATTATTCCAAATAGGTTCCACATTACATTTTCTCTATTTTAGTAGAATTTTTAAAATATTACTAAAATAGTTATTTACCATTCATCATTTAAAATCCCTAAAAAGGTAATTTAATACCGATGTCTAAAATAAAGCTTTAGAACTATAATTAAAATTTATGTTCATTTGGATTTATGAATAAATAGATAAAAATCAAATTTTCTATACAACATTCTATATAGCATGCATGGCTAAATTAGAATTTGACTAACCAACAAACCCAACTATCATACAAAACTTTGATTTTTTTTGCAAAAATGTTGACAATAGAGTTTTTTTAACTAATTCTCATAGTCAATCTGAATTTATATAAAATTTGCAAATCATTTACTAAACTTCTATATTTGTCACATTTTTAATCTATATACCATCAAATCCTCTATTCATTCATCTAGGATTTTTCATTTCTCAAACCCAAATCATTCAAACTAAACATGTGTTAAAGTGTCTCATCAAGTTTGAAATATCATAATGGCTACCATCATTAATCAAGATTAAACAAGGATCAATCTAGAAAGAAGGTAATTATTTAAAAAAACCCTAGTTAGTGGCTAAGATGAAATTGGATCATTACATAGTCACAACAAAACAATCGTCTCAACAAAACCTTGTATGTTCACATGTCAACGCATATATCATGAAATGTTACAAGTGTTTTGAAGATCAGTAAATATATTAGTGTTGAGCACATAAAATTTATTCAAACTCAAAAGTGAGTGCCCAAGGATTGTTTAAACAAGAAAGCATGATCTAGAGTTTATAATAGAACCTTACTTATATCCAAGAAGATATATGTACACCTTTGAGGTTTAACTCTCTCAGTAATTGTGTCCCAACAACGGTAACATTAAAATTAGCTTTTGTTGTGAATCCACCTTATAGAGAGTATATCTTGTAGTGCTAGCATTTCCATCATGATTTGCTTCCCCAAAAGATTAAATAAGATCTCAAGGAGAATTACTCGTGCCTTTCTACTCTATGTTAGAAGTAACACATTTACCCTCAAGTTGTGAACTAGTGGCACATATAAAAATGGCTCAAAACCTCTCGATGAAATCTTGTTTTAAAATATAAGTTTTGTCACCATAGGTAGGGATCTCGTACCTCTTTCATGGCAAAAAAAGTGTTTACATATAACATCTTAATAAATAGTCATGTATTAAACCTCAAGCAAGAAATCAAAATTAGGAGTAGTGTGTCAATATTCTTGAACAAGGAATATCCACAGGCGTATCTAGGGGGTGGGGGTTGCCAGGACTAGAGCCCCTCCTCCCCTCAAAAATACTAAAATATACTTATAAAAAATACTAATCATATTTTGATATTAGATATTTTCATAGTATAATAAATAAAAGAAATAGTTGACTGAAGTGATACTTTGTTCCTTTAGTTATGCAGATGGTGCAAGTTCAATTCTTGGTGTATACAATTCTTTTTTCTCAACCCTCCTTTTGTGAATTGAGCCCCCCTATTGTGCATTTCTAGTTCCATCCTTGACTATTCAAGAAAGCATTAAAAACCACTTGTAGATAAAATATTGAAAGAATTAGACATGAATGAAATGAAGAGAGATAAAATTGTACCTATATCACAATAAGGAACAAAGAGATTACATGTATATGACCTCAAAAAAATGGAGGAGAAAAAAGCGTCAAGATGAAACACACATAATTAGTAAAACACTAAATTAGTTTTGGTTGAAGAATCTTAAAGTGGCCACTTTCACGCTTCTTAGTACTACACCGCCGGTACATGGCGTGTGATTGGTAATATATTTGGTATGCTTTGATCAAATTCATTGATAATGTGTCGACATTTTTAATTCCCTTGGCCTATATATAGATAAGAATGTTCTTCCTCAGCACCGTGGTATTCGAACTAAACTTTGTGTATCCAGATAACACCTTTAGTCATTATTTTGAAGCCTATCATGGTGTTTGGTTTCAGTTTGACATCTAGGTTGAGGAAGCCAGTCGAATTAACGATTTATAGAATTAACTTCTTTATGGGACTAATGATAAAGTATAACTATGTTTCTTTGTACATAGCCTGGAATGATGTATTTTCTTTGATAAAGGGTGCATGTCGCTTTTATTTATTCATATCAGAAAGGGAAATCGCTACAATGTTCTCATCAAAATCCTCTAACATAATCTGAGGATCTCCTAAGCAACAGGCATGAGCAGTTAAAGCATGGGCAACCCCATTACCTTGTCGTCTAATAAAATAACAGTGGAAAGAGGAGAGACGTAAAGATAAGCGGCAAATCTCAGTGACGATGTTGTCCTCATATCCGCGTCTCCAACTGCTGGCCTTCACTGCATGAACCAACATAGCACTATCGGTCTCGACTATCAGATCCTCCAGGCCTAGGTCCAGAGCTAACCACATCCCATGTAGGACTACCATTCCCTCCACACTCAACACTGAGAAAGCATGGTCCGGATGGGATTGGTACGTAGCCTTGATAACCCCTAGGTGGTCCCTGAACACCGCTCCAACCCCCACCCTACCACCATCGCAGACACTGGAATCTGCATTCATCTTGAAACACCCCTGTGGGGGCGGGTTCTAAGCTGAGGAATCCATGACAGCCTCCCTATGTGCCCCTCCATGTGACGCCGACAAGTGCCTTTTGTAGTCCTCCATCAACGAAAGAAAGCTGGCTACAAGTACTGGAATATGCGGCTGCTGGGGATCAAAAATATGCTTGTTTCTGGCTGTCCACGCTGTCCAAAGAAAAGTCACCCCTTCCTCCCTTCTCCTTAAATCATCCTCCCGTAATAGATCCCAAGAGAAGTCCCTGACATCCAACCCTGTGTGGAGCGGCCAAGTAAGCTGTCTGGCTGCCCACACAGGATAGGCTGAAGCATAGAGAAAAAGTGCATGAGTGGCATCTTCTGGGTGAGATAAACAGCGTGGGCATAGATCATCTTGTGTTGCATGCCTCCTGTACAAGGCTGCCTTCGTCGGTAGAATGTCTCAAAGTACGCGCCAGAAAAAGTGTTTCGGCTTTGGAGGCCAACGTTGCTTCCAGGCTCTTTTCCAGTCCTCCTCCTCCAAGTAATCCAGTAGATCCTCCCCTGTGCGCATCAGTCTGTAGGCGTTGTGCACTGTAAACTCTCCCCTACTCTCACTATCCCAACATAGAGTATCGACGTCCTCCCTGCCCCCCAAAGGAATAGCATGAATCATAGAACGTATATGAGGGGGAAACACATCCATCAAGGCATCCTCGTCCCACCAGCCCGTCGCCACATCTATCAACCCAGCCACTGAAGTATAAGTAACCGGCCCATGTACCAGATAACGATGAACTGTCCCTCCCAACTGTGGAATCCATCTATCTCTGTAAATATCAATGTTCCTCCCCGAACCAACCCTCCAAAGGAAACCCGGCTTTGCCAACTGTAGCGCCCCCATATGCTCCTCCAAGTGTAGCTAAGTGCCCCTCCCCTCGCCGAGTGGATGACTGCAGTATGCCGGTAGTATTTCTCCTTCAATATACGACTGACCAATGATCCCTTCTTAGTAGCGAGCCGCCATACCTATTTTTCCAGAAGCACATGGATGACAGATCTCATAACCCCATCCCTCCATACTCCTTCGGCCTACACAGCCGCACCAACTGAGCCAATGAATCTTCCTCTCCCCTTCCTTCGCTCCCCATAAAAACCATGCTATCATTGAATGTATCTCGTCTATGAGTCTTTCCGAGAGTTTGAAAATGCTCATCAAGTAGGTAGGAATAGCCTGGATCACTACTTTAATAAGAACCTCCTTCCCTGGCTTAGACAACAACTGTTCCTTCCATCCCTGCAATTTTTCCATACCCTGTCCTTAATCGCAGAAAAGACCACCTTCTTAGACCTCCCCACCGCTGTAGGTAAACCCAAGTATTTCTCATGTCTGTCCACCTCTCTCACTCCAAGTATGTTCTTGATGATATCCCTCCTTTCCGCCTCCACATTGCTACTAAAGGAAACCTCAGTCTTCTCAAAATTAATTTTCTATCTGGATGCCCTCTCGTATTGGCTAAAAATCTCAGCTAAAGTGGAACATTCTTGTGAGGTAGCTCTAGTAAACATGATGCTATCATCAACGAAGAAAATGTGAGAAACCCACGGTGCTGTCCTGCATGCTTTAATTACATGGATCTTTTTTTCCTGTGCTGCTTTTAAGAGAGATAAAGAGAGAGCTTCAGCACAAAAAATAAAGAGATAGGGAGAGATAGGGTCACCATGGTGTAGTCCTCTGGTCGGTATTGTAAATCCCCTCCTCTTGCCATTAATGACGAATTTATGTGAAACGCTAGCCATGCACTCTTGAACTTTGGACCTCCATTTCATAGGAAAACCCATCCTCTCCAACACCCTCCCCAGAAAGGACCACTCCACCCTGTCGTAGGCTTTAATCATGTCAAGCTTGAGTGCCAGCAAACCCTCCTTCCGCTCCTCCTATGCTTCATAGTATGGAATAACTCATAAGCCACCAGAGCGTTATCCGTGATCAACCTACCCCCAATGAAAGCACTTTGGTTTTCAGAAATAATGTTATTCAAAAATGGCTTAACTCTATTGGCTAGAACTTTTGTGATAATTTTGTAAGCGACATTGCACAGGCTAATAGGGTGATATTTAGAAATGCGGACCGACGTCTCTGTCTTCGGAATAAGCACAATATCTGTCTCATTAATCTCCGCCAAACTACACTCTCCTCTCCACCAACCAGCTATATAATCAACCACACTCTTTTTCACCGTACCCCAAAATTTTGGATAAAAAATCACCTTCATGCCATTAGGGCCAGGAGCTTTATTGGGGTGTATTTGTTGAAGGGCTTGCCAAATCTCACTCTCCGAAGGGGTCTGCTCCATCAATGTCACATCCTCCTCTTGGAGAACACCGTGCATGCTGTCCAGAAACTCTTCCATGCCAACCGGATGAGATGTCAAAAAGAGAGAGGTGAAAAAAGAAGTAATCACCCCCGCAATCTCCTCAGGTTCTGTCTGCCAACTGCCATCCTCCTTGAAAATTCCATCAATGGTGTTTCTCCTTTTCTTCTGGCTTGCCTTATGATGAAAATACTTCGTGTTCTTGTCGCCATCCCGCATCTCATTAGTTCGTGCTCTAGCGTGCCAGAAGCTCTCCTCCCACCGATGCAATTCCTCTAGCTCTCTCGCCAATTGGGTGCAAACTTGTATCATGCCATGTGAAGGTAAGTCATTCTGTGCTCGTACCAGCTCTTTCTCAGTCTTCCATATTTTCAACTTAATATCACCAAAATTATCCTTAGCCCAACAACTCAGTCTTTCCGCACACCCCCTCGTCTGCGCCAGTAGGCCACCCCTGGTTTTCCCCCCATCCCTGTTCCACCACCGACCTGCATTCCGGAGATGAAAGCCAAAGAGTCTCGAATCTAAAACTTTTCCCCCTGTCCTCGACATGTCTTGACTTCTCTGCCCAAAGGAAAATCTGCCCGTGATCTGAGCCGCTGATGGGAAAATTCTTGACCTTCCTCACATTAAAAATGTCGCACCACTCCCTGTCTTCCAGAAATCTATCCAACCTCTCCATAATGAGGTTGTCTGCATGTAAGCCTCTCTTCCAAGTGAATTTGCACCCTGTGTATCCCAGGTCAATGAGATGACAGCTGTCAATCGCCTCCCTGAAGTTCCTCATCTGCCACTCACTCCGTGTCTAGCCCCCTTATTTCTCATGCAAGGCAGTGATCTCATTAAAATCCCCACCAAACACCATAGGTCTGTGAGAGGCCCTACGTAGCTCTCCCATTAGAGCCCAAGTCCGCATCCTGTCCTGTACTGCTGCCCAGCCATAGATCCCAACAAAGCAATAATTGTACTCAGGGTTGTACTCATCAATGTCAGCACAAATATGATGCTCAGAAAAAGACTTAATCGTCACCTTATCACCTCTCCACCACAACCCCAAACCGCTAGATCTGCCTCTACTGTCCACCCCAAAACCACTGTCAACCCACAAGATCTTCTGACTCTGTCTTGCGTCGTGCTCTTACACATAGTTTCCACCACGAAAACTATGTCGGGCATCTCTCTCCAACATATCCTCTTAAGAGGGTTCACGGTCCTAGGGCGGACCAGACCCTGGATGTTCCAACATAATATTTTCATTGTTGTTCATGGGCCTAGACCATTCCAGTGCCCACTACTTGCATGCCCGACGATGCTGTCATCTCACCTGTGGCCTTCCTTCTTTTCATACTATTAAGTGAGTCCTCTTCGATCATCCCTGCATTGTCTTCTTTACTTCGTCGTCCTCAATTGTTTCCCACATGTGTGTCGTCCCAGAGCAAAGAGATAGTTTCCTCTCCTCCATGTACTGCCTCCTGTCGTGTCTTTCTTCAGAATTTGCCTTGCTTGGACTGTTGTTATTGTTTTCAAGTAGGCGCATCTCTGCTCATATCCTCCTTGACTTGTCCTTGCATGGTATATTTCAACGTCTTCCGCCGGCCTTACAATAGTGATCGCCTCCGTGTTAGCCCCAATTCCTTCCTTCCCCTGTATGTTTTGCTCTTCCACCAGAGATATCCTGTGAACCGCCCGAGTGGGCCGTAGGTTTCCTTCACCCTGCGACCGTACCGATCCTTGTTCCTCCGCCCTTGGCCCTGCCGCAGTGTTCACTGCCGCCTCCCCTGCCATATGTAATTCTTCCTTCTCCCTAAAGGTTGCTTCCAACTCTTGTACTGACGGGTTGAAATTCGACGCCACCTCCCCCTCCTCCTCTGTAGGGAATTTCTGGTCGCGGTGTTGTGTGGTTGCTCGGGACGAGCTCCTTTCTTCGGTCTATGATCCTGCCGGCCTGGATGTGAAACACGGGTCTTTCTTCTTGCTATCCTTTCCAAACAAATCTTCCTTAATCGGCACCACCCATCGCTTCACCGGAGAGGCCTCGATCCAAGGTCCCCACCTGTGTTGCTGACCGTCCTCCTCGTCTTCTCCGTCATCCACACAGTCCTTCTCACGGTGCCCTATCACCCCATAGAGATAGCAGAAGATTGGCATCCTCTCGTAGCGTATGCCCACCGAGACCACATTGCCGTTGAGATCCCTGATCTTTTGCTTTTGCCGGACTGGTAGGGTTATGTCGATCTCCACCCTCGCTCTACATGAGGTACTCCATCGCAGGTCTGCGCAGTCGACGGCGAGCACCTTCCCGATCTTGCTAGCCACTGCTGTGAGCGCTTCCTCTGTTCTGTAGCCCAGGGGCATATTGTAGAGTCTCATCCAGAACGCGCACGTCGACAGCTCCATCTCCTCCGGTGTGTCCTCGGCGCTGATGCTTCTAGTGATAAGCAAAAAGTTGTCAAAGTTCCACGGCCCTTCATTGATTACTTTCTCCTTATCCCGCCAGTGTAGGAATTGTATCACAAATAAGTTATTTGCTATCTGTCTGAACGTGGCCTCCTTCCGCAACGCCCACGCGTTTAGCAAGGTTCTTCTCAATGCCGGGAAGTTATATGATCCTTCTGTGGCAAGCCGACCCACCAGCGCCAGGTCTAGATTATCTCCGCCGGTTTTTATCCTGGAATCCTTAAAGTCTTACACATCCGATTCTTCATCTTCTCGGACCCTGAGTGCAGCCACACGTTTCGCTAGATCTTCAACCGCCATGGCAGTGGAGCGGACCTGCAAGAGACACAGAGAAATCACCTCGGTGATGAGGACGAGGGAGTCCTGGAATCACGAATCGCCCAGAGAAACCCTAGACTACACGCCTCCGGGAATATTCTGCCTGGAACGATGTATGTATACAAAGAAGAAGGATCATGCTATCGGTAGAATATTTGAATATAAGATTTTAGATAGCCTAAAATAGGAAAACGAAAGACGTATTGACAGGCCGCAAGTCAAGGCAACTGATCATCAAGCTGCACGAGTATGACATCCTTGATCCTTTACAGCCCACAACCCATCTTAATTTATGAGACCTGGAGCGGGTCCTGGCCCAACTAGGCCTTTTTGTGCTTATATCTAAAGTACAGTTAGGGGCCGTTCGGGCCCCACCTTTCTATGATTTTGGGAAGAGTAACGCTAGAGTAACCTCTACACCCCTCCACATACCCGATTATCGGGACTCCACAAAAGGCTAGTCTGAGCCATTATCTCTCATGCAGATTAACTCCACGCCAACTACTCCATGCAAAAATTAAAGAGTAACGTGCTCTCTCCACTCCTCTTTTCACTCCCAAATTTGAAAATTTATATTTTCTTTTACAACTGTCTTTTCTGCTCAATTCCTACCACGTATTTGTGCACTAGTACAGTACACAATTACATATTTGATTTGTAAAATACTTATAAACTTACAATACTTTCAATCAAATTGTACATGAAGTACAATAAATCAGTTTTTCATACATTCAAAAAGTAGCGTTTGACAAAATTGTGTACAAGAAGTAAAATACTAATAGATACATTATTCTAGACTAACAACTACATTTTGAGGGACAAGATGTACAATACAACAAATATAATGTTACAGTACATAATGTACAGTACGAGACGTACAATACAAGACGTACAATTATAACAACACATTTTACATGTGTTGCACATATTTTATTATTTACACAACATTATAGTACAAGACGTATAGTACATGACGTACAAAACTAATTATATAATTTATAAATATTTTAGTAGCAACATTAGTATTGTATGTTTCGTTCTGTACATCTTGTACTGTACGTGAAATTTGAGTTAAAAATGACAATAATTATTCATACGCAAATATTATAATATGTAATGTTGTGTAAAATAGTGTATGTATGATTAATATTTTGAAACTGTACTGGTCTATATATATAACAGTATTAAATATAACATATGAAATAAATTATAAAAAAAATCAGTAAGTGTGCGTACAGTACGTACACATTTGTGTAAGATAATAATTATTATGTATGAGAAAGTATGGCAATATGTAACGTTGTCTTAAATATTGTATATATAATTAAATTTAAAAGCTATAGTGTTGTGTATGTAACAATATTAGACGCAACATATCAAATAAGTTACAATAAAAAATGTCAACACTAGTCTGTATATTACGTGTGTTTACCGTACGTGAGCTGGAGGGAATTGGAAACGAACAAAATTTTAATTCTATATATTTTCGTAATATGTAGTGGAGTTAAGATATCACAAGTGTTATTATTTGGACCATAGATGCAATAACTACAGTCTGCATGCCTTTCTATAACTGTTGCATGGGCAATTCTGACATTGCATTGGGCAATAATGGCTGCGAGAGGAATATCTATGATCATACAATAAATTCTACTTTTTCTATGTTCCAGGTATGTCAGCGGGTGGGAGAGTGGCTCACGGCTAGAATTACTGTTTGGGATCAGCAGTTGAGGAGCCGGAAAAGCTGGTTGTGGGAGTAGCACGCTCATTCCCTGTACCGCCAGACACGGCGTGATTTCAAAGCTCGCCTATTCGGTCGAGCAACTACCAAATAATTAAAATACATATTTGTTGATTTCAAAGCTCGCCTATTCGGTCGAGCAACTACCAAATAATTAAAATACATATTTGTTTTTTAAGCTTCAGCCTAATCATCCATTTACATATTAACTACAGTACTTCAGATGAAAGTAGCCAAACGACCCCTTAATTCGTTTTATGTTTTCACCCCCACCACCCCCTCGTAGAAGAAAGCACGTGCATACAAATATTGCTGGTTAATTCCACTATTGTCCGGCGATATATGTACCTGTTATTTTCAATACGTGAGAAGGCACCTATTATTGACACCAGCAGGCTTTTCTGTAAAGCTATTATTGAACCTGTTATTTTCATGTAAAAAGACTCCTACATTCGTTGTATGTGACGGGATGCTGTGATGGCGATGCTGAATTATATAAACATGGGCAACCACAGACGGCGCAGCGTTTACTAATTTAATTAGGGTAGTTGTCCGCCGCACCAGCCGCCCCACACCTTATCCCGTGATGTAAGCGTGTATGATATATATTGTAAAGTATCTGGCTACTTACTCCGGTCATCCATATATGACCTTACGAATTAACGGTATGACAGTGAAGATAAAGAAAACAGTATGACAGCACGCTGGCAATCGCAACAGAAACCGTATAGGAGGACGAGGAGAATGAGATCCTCTAGCGGTGGATTAACTTGGAATCATACTCATTGGCGGTAGAAACTTGTATATCATCATCAACATCTAAATGTCGATTCCAACCATGTTTGGATTCAGTGGCAATTCTGTCAACATACACAGGGGACACAGTTTTATCATTTACCAAAAAAAGTGTGATTTAGTTTTATCAATTACCAAAAAAAGTGTGCTTTTTTAATAAAGCCATGGATGCAAATTTAAATATTTAATCTAATAAGGTGAAAGAAAAAAATTAAATAACACAAGATTTTCTTGGACTACACAATGGTTGCATAACAAACACAAGGAATATATTCAACATGGTAGTTGATTTGACTAAAATTAGAAGAGGTGAAGGATGTAACTTGTAAGAAAATATTTGGCTACTTGATTTTTTGTAACTTCAATAAGTAATGCAACTTTAGATCTTATATTTATATACATGCTAAATCATCGCTGGTGAAGCCACATATAAGCAGGGGGGCGTGTGCCCTTCCTTAACTTCTGAAATACATGTAATTATACACTATAGGGCTGTATGTATAATTAAAATTCGCATTTGTGCCCCCAATTCATATATGTAATCCTTGAGTTGAGGCTTTCACTTCGACGATGCCCACCTCGTAGGCAATTTCAGCCTCCGCCGCTCTCCATGGTAAAAGAATCAAATATATTTACTTTTATGATGAAAATTCGTATCTCACACCATTAACTAATTGTAGACAATCATACATTATTAATGTCGTATAGTACTTTGAAGACTATGATATTCAACTATTCAAAGAAAAGATAATGAAACTTCCGTTTGTGTTTAGAGACACTGATGAATGTATCTCTTAATATATGATCATTTTCATAAATTGTCATGCACATCAAGATGTATTATTCTCCATGACCAGACTCCCTTTTGTGTAATGCTCAGTAGACTGATGCCATCATGTGATTTGTATAGATTGTTACAAAAATATACGTATTATATATAGCAGTAGATTTAATTTTTATAATTCATAATATAGTTATGATTAATATAACTTAGACATAGCATCAACTACTTTGCTTATTTAAAATGATTTGACTAACTTTTTATATGATATAAAAGTATGATTTGTTAAAGCATTGAAAGACTGAGTCACTTTGTAGCAATGTAGTCATTTTTTAAGATATTAAAATCTCTCTTTATAAGCTCTTTCTGGGTTAGTTAAATTTTGCTTGACTCAACAAGATTGCTTCTTATAGACACATTGGTTTATCTGCATTGTACATGTCCATACCATCTCAGTCTTCCCTTGTGCAACTTGTCCTCAATGCTTGGCACCCCAACTTTATTCCTGATATAGTCATTTCTTAACTAATTCATTCTTTTCTTCCCACACATCCATCTTAGCATCTTCATTTAGGTCACATTCATTTTGTTTTAGTTAACATTGTTATTTCACCACCAACATTCATTCCCATACAACATGACTTTCTGTAACATATACAAACCAAGGTTCTAGGATTATCTCTCCATTTTTCATATGCATTTTCCTATAAAATGATATTAGATGCTTATTTTCCCGCTTTAGAACATATTAGGATTTGTAACGTACCAAAAGCTAGTGTCTTGACTCTAAGAACCTTAATCACATGGACAAGAGGTTTCTATGCTTGAATATCTAGAATTGACCAAACAAGGTTAAGAATGTATCCCAATACACTTATATTAATATAATAACCTAATTATGTGCTAATATGTAAGAAAATGGTTAAATATATCACATATGTTCCATTTGCTAACTAACATGCACATGATGACTAAAATACAAGGTATAATGTACTCAAGAATAACATTTGGTGTTTCCTTGTCGACAAATATGGATAATTTTCTATTGTTTAAATAAATATTTAATTAATGGACTAAATATATTAAATAAATAAAATATAGAATTTTGTGCATAATAAAAAACTGTAACTCTTTTGGTAGTAGTGCAAAGATAATGGGACACTAAACAATAAATAATAGCAATAATGATGTAATGTTATAATGATGATGGGCCTAAAATTATAAGTTCATTAAAAATTATATAGAAATATTAAAAGTAAAATATAATATAAAAATCATGTTCTTTGAATCTCAATTAGCCCAGGTGCCAATTTTCACATTATTTGAACAACTATAACTACCTAATTTCATCTTGAAAACAAAGTATGATTCTTTCCCTAAAATATTAAATAATAAGTTCAATGTCATCAAAAGTGGGAATAAAACCCAAATTGAAATTTACATACCAAAATTGATCTATGTGTCAATTTTCATATTAATTGAAAAATCTTATCTATCATAGTTGCATTTACGAGAGAGAATATAAGGCCAAAAATATTAAATAAAATAGTTAAACACCCCGGGATTGGAAATTGATACCAAAAATGGATTGTAAATATCTTAATTAGCTTAGGTGTAAAATTTCACCTTATTTGAACTATGTTTGAGCCCTCAAATATTTAAGGAAAAGAAATATATTTTTATGTTAAATATTCAATGCCTTTAATTGTTATCATTGCCATCCTAATGTTTCTTGAAAGAATGGTTGTCATGCGTATATTTAGCCCTGTCACGATGGTATCTACTTTCTTGATTTTAGCTTTGATTGCAAGCGTTGTATTACAATCTCGGGGACCATGTGTCGTCACCTTGCTTGCTCCTGAATAGGAAATAGTCGCGAGCGGTGAACATTACTCTGAGAATCCTTCCACGATTCCTTTGCTTTTATCTCCTTCCCTAATCAAGTGTTTATCACAAAATCATCACAATTTGATTCATGTTTCTCTTTTCAGTATTTCAATACCCTAATTTAACAATCTCGTAGTATATGAAATATTTTCCCCAATATGTCTTCTCCCTTATTTCACTCCTACCACTCTTTCCTTTTCTTCACCTATCATCTCATGATATATGGACCTTATAAATCCTTCTCCAACTATTCACACAACTCCCTTATGTATTCATGACCCTTCTTTCAATCCCAAAACCATCCCCACTTACCTTCCCACCCCCCATCTCAGCGGAGTCTTGGAGTTTGGGATGAGGATTTCGACCATCTTGGAGTGCAAGGTATATCTCAGAAACTTACTATATATCTTACAAAGACGACCAATTATCAAGTCCCTACTTATTCAAGGTACTCTACGTTTCCCCCTTTCGACCATTTCTTTGATCTGTGTACTCTAATCCCTATGTAGTTTTGTGTTCTTGCCCTCTTTTCCTTGTGGAGTTTGAGTGTCTGGCTTCACCCGGTGATAGTGAACCATTAGGTGGTCTCTTTTTCTATCATCTTTGTCTCTGGTGTACTCGTTGAAAAGCTTGGCCTTTGCCTTCAATCGAGAAGAGACCCCAGGAGGTTCTTGTTCCTTCAACACCCTTTTTGGCACTATTAATCTTGATTTGAACTGACAGATCCATTGAGATGGATCTCCTATTACGTAAAACTTCCTGGCTGGTATATCAAGCTGTAGGGAAGTTTTAGGGTGATTAAAACCTAGAGAACCCTCATATGTGTTTGGTTTTGTTTCACGAATCAGTGGTATTATCATCTTTTTCCTCACTAGCTAACCCAATTGAGCATGTTTTGGTTTGAGTGGTCCCGAGTGTGGCGTGTCAAGTTTTCATAGGGCCACCCCATACGGGTCTTACCTCTCTAAGAGGACATGGAGCTATATAGGTGGAATTTTTGATATTTTTAATTGGCTAAGATTTTTTAAAGTTCAAAATAAATAAAGGGTAATTCATAATAATGAAATAAAAAAAATTTAGACTTAATGCATTTTTCTCCATCTAATGGTATAAGCCTCACATCCCAATTTAAATATAAAATATATAATTATATGAATCTTTTTCCTAATTGGTTATAATTTCCAAAATTCATAGCTAATAATCTTAAAATCATAAAAATAATGTAAAATATGCTATGAACTAAAAAATATGGTCTATTATATTATGAAGTTATGATAACCTCATTCATCAATAATAAAAAGACAATTTTTAGGGTTTATACAACTAATGTAAACCAAACCCTAGTCTCATATATGTCTTTAATAGGTTGATTGTGGACTAAGACGGAAGGGTTTTGGCTTTGGGTATATGTAGACTACTTGTGAGGTATGTCAAATCCCCTATGAGTTATATTGAACAATTGATCTAAATTTTCTCTCTCTTATTGTATGTTGCATTCCCTGTTTATCATATTGAGAAATCACCCACATTTTATCTCTCTCTGAGTTCTATGGACAAATTAGCCTACATAGTTTCTCTTTCTTCTAAGAATTTATTTCATGTGAAAGATTCTATGCTGATTGTGATCTTGTGATCATCTTACTTTGTTGGATATTCTTATCGAACTCTTATATAGATATCTTGTTCATTTTACTCCATGTGGAAACCCTATTTTGAGTATTGATACCCTAACCTTCTCGTAGTGGATTTTATGATCTTATGATGCATTACCTGTGGATATTATTGAATGCTTGTTATTGGGTCCTTTCATCCTACTTGAAAATAGTTGAATGTTCTCATCCCATATTTGTGCTTGACTATACTTAATATTTCCTACCCTATTTGTATTGGTGATATATTAGTCATAACTATAAGTAGTGACACCATATATGCGTTGGGTTTTATTCCCCTACCATGATTCACTACTACAGAAATGGCTTATAAAGTCAGTTTTCAAGGTGTTGGTTGTATACATAAACCGACATGTATACCCAACAATGTCGGTTTTTAACATAAACCGACATCCAATCTGTGAAGGTCGACCAAACACGGGTACCGCTTTCATTAAGTGTCAGTTATTTAATAAACAACCGACACTTAAAATCAACCGCCAAAACCAAAATTCCGGCGAAAAAAATTACCTCCAAAATTTGACATATGTCGTCGGTTCTTTAATAAATAACCGACGACTAAAGGGTATGCGCGAGACAGGAATAGTTTTCGGTTGTCTTTTATGTATAAACCGACGACTATAAAGTAGTATAGTTGTCGGTGTTTGGCAAAGAGCCGACACTATTGGTTTAGTTGTCAGTTTTTTAAATAACCGACACATATTGTCAACTTAATAGCTCACCAGCGCGACCGTCTCTTCCCCTTTCCCTGTTTCATTCCCGATTTCCCGATTAGGTCTGGCGATTTCTTGCTCCCTGTCGCCGCCGCCATCGTGCTCCGTCACCGCCGCTCCTTCCACGCCGCATCCTCCACGTCGTCGCCGCTGTGCTCACCGACCCTCTGTGCTCCGTGCTCGTCGGCACTCCTCTTCTCATCGCCGTCGCCGCCCGCCCGCCCGCCGGTAGAAGCTAGCTATCCTAGCCTCACCGCCCTCTCCGCCGCTCCTCTCCTCGCCGCCGGCAGCTGCTAGGTCTTACTCCGGCCGCTGCTCCTCTTCCCTCAAGGTACCCGCCCTGCCTTCTTCCTTGTTCCTCTGCTCCGGCAACTGCTGTTGGGCATTTTTTTTTAATTTATTTACTTCCTATCAGAATCAGTTTTAATTAGGGCTCATACACATATTGATGTACATAAACCTGTTAGAATGTATCAATGATAAGTCTATTGTAATGTGATGCAAAATAGTTATTGTATCATGCATATATACTTAATACTTTTTTGTTTTATAGTTGTATAGGGTGTTTTATGTGTGACAAGTCCATTGTTTGATAGTTTAGCTATAATCATTGTTTAATAGTTAAGCTATATTGTTGGTGAGAATCCTAATCACCCTTCTTGCTTAATGATGAACTGTAATGCACACATGTGACATTCACACTTGTAGCCATTTTGACTTGAACTTGACCCATTCTAGGGTTTGGATTTTAGATCCTTTTCATGTACCTAATGCCTATAAACATTCTAGGGTTTGATTTGAACTTGACCCATTCTAGGGTTTGATTTGATTAAACCCTAACATTGATGAAACCCTAACATGTACATATCTATTATTGTGTTTGTTGGCCTAGAAACTCATCCGAGATTTACTCATTAGGAGTAAATCTTGGATAGTCCCAGGTATGGGACTGTCTTTGAACACCTAATCTCACTTAGGATGTAAGTGTATAATGTGTATTGGGTTTTTGAGAAAATTTCGGTAGCATTTCCTCGTTTGTTCTCTAAGTACATATGTACTTAGAGAACAGCGGGGAAATGTTGCCGAATTTTTTTTGAAAATCCAATACACATTATACACTTACTAGTGAGATTAGGTGTTCAAGGATGGGATAGGTGGTACACATTTATTATATATAAGAATGACATCACATGTGTTTGTTGGTCTATAAAGTGAACAATCTTGGATAGTATACCCTAATCTTGTCCTAATATATACTTGTTTTCTCTTTGAGAAAAATGTCTGTGATAGCATCATTGGTACTCTGTTAAATATACCAGGTAAGACTAAAGATGGTATAAAATCAAGACTGGACCTACGTGAAATGGGAATAAGGTCAGAATTAATAGAATTACATGAAATGGGTAATAAAAGAACATACTTACCTCCCGCTTGTTACATGTTGTCTAGAAAGGAGAAGAAAGTTTTTTGTGAATGCTTGGTAAATATTAAGGTGCCACATGGTTACTCATCCAACATAAGTAGATTGGTATCAATGAAAGATATGAAGTTGATAGGTCTTAAATCTCATGATTGTCACACTCTAATGCAACAAATATTTCATGTGGCAATTCGATCTATATTGCCGAAGCATGTAAGGTTTGCAATCACCAGACTTTGTTTCTTTTGCCCGTGGAAATTCGATCTATATTGCCCGTGAATTACTTTACAATGTGAATGTGAACTTTACAATGTGAGCTTTACAATTTCAATTACTTTATAATGTGAGCTTTACAGTTTCAATTATTTTACAATGTGAACTTTACAATTTGAATGTGAATTTGCAGATGTCTGACCATTCTCCTGATGACCGTGCTGGTGATTACCCTGAGGGTGAGGACATCAATGCGCCGCCTCACAATGTAAGCTTTAAAAAAATATCATATATTTATATCTATATGTCCATTTATAGTTATATCTTGTAAATGTGTTTATTTTGTCAAATTTTAGGTTGATGATTCACAGGTACCACCTGGAGCACTTGATGCACTTGATCAACATCACCAAAAAGTTGACAAGAGAAGGGGCATCACGATGATGAAGAAGTTAATTGTGCAAAAGGGCAATGGACCCAAACTTGTTGTAGATTTTGATAATGCAGGAAATGCATGTGGTGTGAATCATAATTCATTTGTTTCATATCTTGGGTTTGTCACTCGTAGCCATTGTGGTTGTCGCTTAGATTCTTGGAATAACGTTCCTAAGGAGAAGAAAGACACAATATGGAGGGATTTATGCGTGAGTTGTTATTAATTTGCAATTCTATTTTGTAGATTACTAAATTTTTGGATACTAGTTAATAGCAATTCTATTTTGCAGAGTATATTTGAATTAGATAAAAAGTTGCATCGTAAATGCATGATGCAACGTTGTGGGAGAGTCCTAAGGAACTATAGGACAAATCTCACATGAGAATACATAAAAGAAGCTGACAAGAGGAAGAAGACAACCACTGAACAGTGGAACTTCCTGGACAAAGAAGAATGGGAGGCGTTCGTCGCTTCAAGACAAACTGATGAATTCAAGGTATTATGCGTCAGTCTCAATCTCATTATTAATATTCACCTATTCAAGATTAACATTTAGTGTTACTAACCAAATCATTAATGTGCATACTAACTAGACCCTCGGTGATGCACAAAGATCAAGGCGTGCGATGAATGTGCACGACCACACAATGGGTCCAAGAGGATATGCAGGCATTTGCCAAAGACTACAGTCTGAGGCTGCTGCTCAGTCTGCTCCTACTCAGGAGTCATCTACCATAGGTAGAACACCTCTGCCTCGCCATGATATCTAGATAGCTGGGAGGCAAAATAAGAAGGGAGAAATAACGAAGGCCGCAACTGCTGAGGCGACTGGAAAAATGGTAAAATACAACTCTTACAACAATCATTCGAATATTGATTATTTGTGTTGTTTACTTAATTACAAATTTTTGTTTTGGTGATTAGCGGGAGCTGCACGAGCTAAGGAAACAAGGCAAGTTCATTCCTGAGGGAATAAGGGATGAATTGACAGTTGCTCTGGGTAACCCAGAGCATCCTGGACGTGTTAGGGCTGCAGGCGCAGGTGTGGGCATCAAAGCTTTTTTTGGGCCATCTCTGCGCAAACATGTCCAAAAAGTGGGACTTTCACAAGAAGAGGTAACATATTCTTTCTTGATAATGTTACTGTAAAAGAGAATCCAATAATCAGAAGCTAACATTTCTTTTATCCATGTATAGGTCGATAAGATATTTCAGATGAGACTCAAAGAAGCAATGGAAACCTGGCAGTCATCTCAGATTGCACCTCAGCAGACAGTACCTATAGCTCCTACTGTAATAGCTCGTACTACAGGCTCTACTCCTACTGCAGAGGTTGGGAGTAATCCTGTAGACCCACCTAGCACATCCGCTGTAAGTATTTTTATGATATGTATATGTAGTCATTTAAAAAAAAAGATGATATGTATATATGTATATAACATTCTTTATACAAAAATTTGTAGGGGTTGAAGCGATGCCGTCTAAAAAATAATGAATATGTCATTGCAGAGGCGTTGGCTTACCCATCCCTACCCGGGGATCAATTTCACAGATCTCCATTACCAGCCGGTTGGCTTCGTGTGAGCCTGGTACATGTATTGCAAGGATGGGCGGATCTTCCATTGCCATATGCCCACCCAGATTGTGAGACGCTTGGTGAGGCAGAAGGCGGAGTGATATTGTGGTGAAAAGCGGATGTCCTCTTTACTGAAACTGTATGATAAATTTACATTATGTTAAATTGTTAGTGTGTGTATATGATGTCAGTTGATCTAAAATTATATATATATACAGGTTAAAAAGAAGATACCCACAACATCTAGGCCTCCACTTCCACCTCCTTCATTACCTAGTTGGGTTCCACAGAACCTAGCTATCCTGTTAGGTCCTAACTGTAGGGGTATGGCAATATGGTTAGGTGAACATGATATAAACTGCCCTATAACTGTTTCTTCCAATTCAGATTCTACAGGCCAGTCATACGAAACCAAACTATTTATACAAGATATTTTGGAGTTGTTTGGAGATGAATGGCTAAATACATCTGTGATAGAGCTATGGATAAGGTGAGATCTTCTTTATACATCCATATACCTTGTGTATGATCTGGTTTCTTATTTATTAATGCATGTGTAATTAATATATATTTTGCAGCTACTTAGACAAGATATGTGCAGATTTTGGATTCGAACATGTAGGGTTTTTTATTCCATCTTTGATTAGTCTAGTAGCTAAAGACCCTACGTCAGTTCAACAATACTGCTGTGAGGCTTTTACAAATTTTGCTATAAATAAGAAGACGTTGATAATGACTCCATTCAATGTAGAGTAAGTTTACTTTGCTTATTATAATTTGGACTTAAGAAAATTACATTTTTATTGTGGATTTTGAGTTATTAATTTTTAACTTTTTTACCTCTAGTAGTAGGCATTGGGAGTTACTGGTTATTCTCCCCGAGACGTTCACTGTCTATTATCTAGATCCTAAGGGGAGTAAATTGAATATAAGATTTGGACACATAATGAAAATGGCATTATTTCGGTGAGAAATATTTCATTTTCATATTCGTTAACATATGTTATTATAATACTATTTAATTGCAATGTTCTGTGTTACATTAACATGTAGGGGTTTTGATGAGTACAAAAGGGCTGGAGGAAAGGTCCCCACAAAAAAGAACCAGCCAATAGTTTGGAAGAACGTGAAAGTAAGTTCCCGACTGTAATATATATATATATATTTTATTTATGTGAACAATGCTTAATTAGTTGTATTTTTTAATATTTTGTATGTTTGAATTTACAGTGTGCTACACAAGACAACGGATGGGCATGTGGATTCTATGTCATGCGATATATGCACATTATCAAACATGTCGCACTTGATATCGAGTGTATTGCTACGGTATTATATAGTCTCATTAGATAATATGATCGAAATATATCAATCTTATTTATAGCTCATTAATTATATATACATCATTCTCTTTAGAGGTGTTTAAAACTGACCCCACTACAGGAAATGAATTAAAAGATGTACCTGCTCCCTATACGACGGAAGAATTTAATGAAGTAAGAGAAGAATGGGCAACAACCATACCAATAGTGGGGATCTTAAAATATAATTGGGATGCTGATAGCGAATAATGACTAAAGAATAATATTTTGTAAAGGAATATCTGAATTATAATATATGTGTGAATGTTTCTACATGTGTGGATGTTTCTACACGTGTCTGAGTGAAAATGAATGAAAGTGTTGGTTGCTATATGAATGTTTCTATATGTGTGAATGTGAATGAATGGAACTACATATTGCTATCTACATGAATGTTTCTAAATGTGTGAAAATAAAATGGAACTGCAGGTTGCATTGCTAAATGCATGTGTGAATATATATTTTTGTTGTTAATTTGCATGTTTGTGGCCTGTTGTAGGCTGATATCAATGGATGTCATAAAACCTGCAATTCAGTTAACTGAACTGCAGGTTTCTCATCCTGCGACCAGCCACAGCAGGTCTGCAGACTGACAAAAAAAAACAATAGGCGTCGGTTATTTGTAAAAAACCGACACACAATGATGTAGTGTCGGTTTTTTAGATATAACCAGCGCCTATTTCCTATGGCGCGAACATATATGGTGTCAGTTTCTTACTACAAACCGACACTGATAGTGCCCAAGCTGGCGCCAATAACAGGCGTCGGTAATTGTAAACAACTGACACATAAAGTTACAGTGTCGGTTTTTTTACATATAACCGACACCTATTGTTTTGGCGCGAAGACATATTTCGTCGATTTTTGGCTTATAACCGACACTGATAGTGCCCAAGATGGTGCCCTTTCTGTGGCGCGAAGGGTTTGGGCGTCGGTTTCTTAACTAACAACCGACGCCTATAGTCCCCTGATGGAGCATTTTCGGTCGCGCGCGAAGAGTTTGGGTGTCGGTTCTGGAACCGACGCGTAATGGGTGACCTTTTAGTGTCTCCCACATAGGCATCGCTCAGAAACCGACACTAAAAGCCTTAAATAACCGACACTAAAGGTAGGTTCTGTAGTAGTGATTGATATTTCAGCACGGGTATCTATTCCCCTACCAGACATTGGGTTTTATTTCCTTTCCACTTATGACATGAGCCACTGGGTTTTATTTCCCTTCCATGCACTGGATTTTATTCCCGTACAATATCTATGTTTGTTTGGCACTGAGGTTTTAGTCCTTCTAATTGTATGGAATGTATGGGTTCCTACCTTGGTTTTTAGTATAAGTTAGTCTTCTTATAAATCACCATGCAACTGTTATGTTTTTAGATATTATTGATGTGACATTGGTTAAAAGAGTACCATATTATGTAAGTTAGTGTTGGTATGTATGCCTAGAGAGCCAGTCATACGATGACTATAATGGGGCATTAGATACCTGGTTTCATAATCATAAAGGTAATTCCATCTATTGTGTTTGTCTCATTCATGAAATGATGCCATAAACAATGTAGATGTCTAAGGAATGATGTTACTCAATGACCTATGTCTTCAGGTTGATGACTTGAGTAATGAGATCATATGTTTGATAAGTGTACATACATTCTTGTTATGTCCCTAGTCAGGTATTACTATGGAAGCAAAATAGATGATAGTAATACATAAGACTAGAACGTGTGATTGACTGATGACAGAGTCTCATGAGTCATGATATGGAATATCAAGTCAAAAACATAGGTACTTATTAAAGAACAGTGTATCAGACAGACCCACCTTGAGAGTTATACATGAAAATCATAGAGTGATAGTCAAAATCAACTCTCATAGTGATAATGGTGATTTTAGTTCTTAGACATGAATTCACTACAATCATCACATGTTGTTTGATATACTTTGACACATCTAATGTGACCTTGAATAAGGGTTGCCATAAAGGTGATGCTCGGGTACATTGTGACACATGGGACTACACTGTGAGTGATGTAGATGGGATTTGTCCCTTCTACATGAGTTGATATCCTAGCCACTTGATAAGAGAGACTGAGAAACATATGGCCATATTCATGTCAATGAATATGTGATATATGAGCACACATGCATCTTAGATAGTCTTCTCTATTTCAAGGAACATAGATTGAATATTAAGAGGATCATGATTCTATGCCCCGAGTTCAATCTGGATATTAGAGACAAAGAAATCATATGATCACTATAATATTGATCATGTATTGAAGGTTGAAGTTGCTCTCAAAATTTTCAATTAGTTGGGTAGCAATGATGTGTTTCTGGTTACCGTGTAAGATACCAAATCTTGGACCCTACCCTAGAACTTTGACCTTTTGGACTTAGCCAAACAAGGTTAAGGTTTTAAACCTAAAAGATGTTTAGTATAACCCTAATGAGCTAATGCATGTATAAATCACCATAATGTAACCTAATGTTTTCACATTAGTCTTAGGCCAATAATGGACACATAAAATATGTCACATGAGATATGTGGAGATTTCATAATAACTCGTGAAAAATAATCATACATAACTCTTAGGATAGTAATATGAAGTTTTGGAACATAATTGAATGAATAATAGTATAAATAATGATAAATGTGATAACTAATGTAATAAAGGGGCATAAATATCAATTGTGACATATCTCATAAAAGGAATTCACAAAAGTGGAAACAAAGTTCAAGTTCATAATCTACATCCCAAAAAGAGCCTACATGTCAATTTTCATCAAATTTGGACAACCTTGAATTATTAGGTTAAGTATAGGGGAGAGAAAATGTGTAAAAGTAATAAATGCTCAATAATGTGATAAATAACTTCAAATGAAGGAGATAAAGGCAAATTCATGTTCAAAATATTAAAGATAACCTATGGATGAAGTGTCACCAAATTTGGATAATCCTAGTGTCATTAATGCATAAGAAAAGAAAAACTAAGATTTGATTAACTAATACTTAAAAAGTTTCAATCATGAAATCTAATCGCATAATTAGAATCTACATGCCTTAATTCACCTCTATGCAAAATTTCACTTAAGTTTGATAATGTTTGGACCCTCAATTGGCAAGAAACAAAAAATGGGAATAATGCACATAATTCATTTTATATAATTTTGAATTGGATAAGGTTTGCATTTAAATCCTACCACCACGTAGGATTTCTCGCTTATTAGGAAACCCAAATGCTTCTCTAATTGTTAGATTCATATCGTGCGGTCTCTCTCTCTTATCTCCTACCTCTCGTCATTTTGGAAAGTAGGAGGGTTGTACTAGGGTCCCTCTCTGATGCTTTCTCTACCTCTCCCTTCCTCTTTCTCCTCTGGTTTTCTCTCCCTCACATTCCTTGGATCATCTCAAAACTAAGGACCCTACATAATTTACAATTTTAGTGCTTCTACCTTGCTTTTGTAAAATGATTCCTTGTCACTCTGTTCCTCCCCTTGTTTCTCACTTCTTCTCTTCTCCTCGTCGCCTCAGGACATTGGGCCACGGGGAACATGTCCCTTACCCTCCGCCAGGACCTATAGTCCTATTTTTTTTGCTTAGGTTATCCTCATAGGACTCCGGGCACGAGTTCCCTAATATGGTTTTCTTCTCCTGCTAATTGGAGTTCCTCCAAATGAATCCAGTCACTACAAGGCTTTGTGATTGTGGGGATCAGTTCGTGGTGACTCCCTGGCACTTCAAATGCATTCAATTTTCCCCTAACAAAGTGTAATGTGTTTTCCCTTTTTCATTACTTGGCCTCCTTTCTCGAATCTGAGTTTAATATGCTCTTCTCCCTTTCTTCTTATTTGGTTTACTTGTTGATAGACTGCTAAATATGTCGAGAGTTTGAGTTTGGGTTTTAGTTTTATCTATCAATTTTCCTATATGATCTCACTCCTATTAGGTATTGGTTTTCTTTCCCTCTTCGCCAGTAATGGTGGATAAAGCTTCGAGGGATCTATACCCATAAGGTGCAATGTTAGGGATCACCTAAACCGCTAGTTCCTAGACATGATGAAGGTGTCATCTGCATGGCATCTTTTGGGTTAGATTGAGAGCTTGGCTTTTCCACTGGTTGTCTTATGGAATGAATCGAGGAAACAATGAAGATGATCGACGTGTGTATTACCCTATTTTCCCTCTCTTTTCCACTTACGATTTTGTTTTCCAATTATGGGCAAAACTATATTTGTGCTTTGTTATTTTTCCTTCTGTGTTGAGATGTGCACTGGCTTGGGTGTTGAGCCGGACATCGGGGTTGGGTCAAGTCACCATATTGGGGTGCTGACTGGTTATTACTCGATGAAGTGAATTTTGGTGTTTTCGATTGTTCTGTTTTTCTAAAATTCATCATAAATAAATTATGGCTCAAAAAAATAAAGTAAAATATGTTTTGAAATTAGAAAATTATGAGCTATCTAATGGTATTAGTTTTGTCACCTAAATCTAATTTTGTGAAAGGTGCTTTTTAATGGATTTTCCTAATTAGATTATAACTTGAAAAATTCATAATTAATAATCTATAAGTCAGAAAAAATATAATAAAATATATTTAAACTCAGAAAAAATAATTTAAAATGTGACACAGTTTTGGTAACCTAATTCAAATATTAAGGAAAAAGGTTATTTTTGGGGTTTGAGTAATTAATATGAAATTGACTCCACATCTACGTACATGCTTATTACGTTCTTTGGAGATCTAGACATAGATCTAAAAGTGACCTTGGACTGTTGCACTCTGAAAAGAGGTATGATTGCATCCCACATTATTTCTATATTGAGAAATTTCTAATTCCTCATGTTTAATGTATGTTTGCATCTCTTATTATTCCTTTTGAGAAATTCACATATTTTCTTCTTTCTCTTGGTCCTATGGACATTAGCCTACATAATATCTTGTTCTTTTGAAAATTATGCTTCATGTGAAGTACCTTATATTGTTATTGATCTTGTGATCATGTTTGAACATTCTCTTAGTCTATTCTTATGCTTTCTTCATGATGGAACTCTATATGATGACATGTGATGTCTTTTGCCCACTTGTGAGGTGGATGCATATGTTGGTCACTTTTTTGGTGATTACTTTGTAAAATCTAACTATACTTTTTATTTGCATCTCTATTAAGGATGTTATATTACTCAGTAGCCCTAGAGTTGTGTAATTACATTGATTTTGGGTTATGTCTCCATATTATATTTTTGGGATGGAGGTTATGTGCCCCATATCCAGGCAAATTTATGAGGTTTGGCCCACACACTTTATATTGGGGATTTTGGTTATGTGCTATTCTCTATTAGGTTTCAAGTCTATGAGGCTTGACCGCCATTGTCTTTATATTGTTCTAGTATTATGTTTATCTCACATGCATGTAGGTTGGTGATGATGTTATGGGTTGTGTGCCCTGATTCTTGATATGTGCTTATGTGGCACAATTTTATTATTTTAGATTATAGCAAGTATTTCCTTTATCATATGATGGTGATTCTTTCCTCTTATGCCCTTTTGGGTAATACTTTTCTTTTTCATGGGAAGCCTTTATTTTGATTTCCTTTATCCCATATATTTCTCAATTTCCTTTTTAGTATGTGCATACCGGCCTTTGTTGATGTCTTCCATTTTCTTTTCTTGCTGGGGTATGCTTCCAACCCTAGGTGAAGGACAAGGAGGACATGTCATGAAGTTATGGACTTAGCTTAAGGAGTTTAAAGCTCAAAAACAAAGTTGTTATGGTTTATATTTCCCTCTAGTTAGAACCATATATTGTATCTTATATGTAACTCTATGTCATAGATTATGATGTACTTTTGTAACCTTTTGTGAAGAATTGAATATAATCTTTATTTTTATTCTGTTGCTACACATTGGTTGTTTTGAATACCATTAATTAAGATTTGAAAACTTTGCACCCACTCCAAGATACCTTTTGGGTGTGTTTGGACCAGAGGTTCTATTCTTAAAAAATTTTAGTAGGGAGTGGATCCCCTCTTGGTCCCTCTCCTTACATACCACCCATTGCTTGTTATGTTATAAATTAGTTATGGACATTCACTGCCAACATAACTTGGGGCCTATAGGGTTACACACATAAGAAGCAACTAGAATAGGAGTTTACTCATGAATAAAGTTTGACTTGATTACTAAAGTGTTTAGGTAATCAATTTAAACAACATTGGCTGATAATTGGTTGATTAGGAATGTGATTCGACTGACTCAAATGTTGAGTAGGCCGACTCCTACATCGTGATTACTAAAGTGTTTAGGCGATCAATTTAAACACAATTGGCTGATTGGAAATGTGAGTCGACCTACTCAAATGTTAGAGTCGACTAATTCATGTGTTGTGACTACGAATGTGCTTAGGTAATCAATATAAGCAGCATTGGATGAAAATTGGCTCACTGGGAAAATGAGTCGATTGACTCGAATGATAGGTCGACCAACTCAGAGTCCTAGTCAACCAACTGGATGGCCAGTAAGACTAGATCAAGAATTGATGTTGATGTTATGTTGTGCATTGATCATTGTACAGAAAGACAATGTGTTTGATAATAGGAAAGCATTGCAATTGACCGATTCAAGTTTTGAGTTGACCGATTGGGGTGTGAGTTGACCAACTCGTGATTCGTTATAGATAGAAATTCATGAAAATTCATCTCTTTGACTCCCAAATGGCATGGAAACCCTAACCCTAACCCTCCTATAAATGGTGGGGTAGTCAAGGATTTCATAAGACACAACTAACACTGACACACATTTTCCTCTCATAGTTGTGGTAACGTGAGAGCCCAAAATATTTTTATAAAAGGTAGAGACATCTAGGGAGAACAAGTCGGTGCTAGTATATTGACATCAAAGGGACACACTCCTTCCTATTGTATCTAGTAACCTATTACAAGGAATTATCAGTGGTCTGCATGGACTAGTAGAGGTGTGGAGGTCGTTGCCACCACACTAGGAGGTTATCATCAATTGTCATTCGTGGTGCTAAACCTGGAGGTCGTCATCGATAACCATCTGTGTCACGCCCCGATCTCACATTATCCACAAACCACAAGATTAGGGCGCGACAGGATGGGATTTACTCATAAGCCAACCACTCTTCACTTTTTAAAACATCTTAAAGACAAAATAGGATAACTGATTTATGCTGTAAAATGAAACTAAACAAACTGCGGAAGCATCTTTATTAAACTGACTAGCAATATAAATAGAGTCTACAACATATTACATTGTTCGACATTAAATAAAGCATAACAGTTAATTTACATCTTGTACATGTTCTCTCTCTCACTCACACCTTGTCCCGAAGATCGAGGGGAAAGGACTAAGATACCTCTAACTAGACTAACTGTAAACCTTCTATTGACTGAGCGTTAGGATGAAACGATCCTTCAGATTTCCTGCTGCTGATGATAACCTGAAAATGTTTTGAGTAGAGGTATGAGCCTACTCGCTCAGTGAATAGCATTTCACTTAGCTATCATTAAACAACTCATCAGGTTTGTAATTTGAAATTAAACATAAATGCAGAACTAAGAAAGGCAGTTCTAATAACATAACAAATTTGCAGAATATAATCACATTTCTAAACATCAACAGGTATTTCAGGTAAATAAATAGTTATATAAATTTACTGTGATCCTACATATTTACTTATTCATTTTTATTATTATGCCCTAATCATATGCAGTGTACTCTGCATATAAAGATCCGTAACAAGTCCATGCTACGACCCCACCATACAAGACTTAGCGACACACCCGGGAAATGCTAAGTCTGACTCCAGTCCTGCTCTGCCACAGGACCCCTGGCTCTTCGGCCATATTCATAGGCTCTACGGCCTCAAAGCACTACTCTGAGTGCACCTGACTCCTCCTTGTACCTGAGTACACCGGCAGAGGGTCTCACAGGGTTACCTTCGTGACACAAGCACGAATGGTGTTAGATAACCAAGTTTTCTTTTTCCCAGTGCCATCGTGACACAAGCACGATTGTTGTTGGACACTGCCTCTCTTTCTATCCTCGTGCCACCAGAATTACTCAACCGGTTGATGTTGGACATGAGTTTCACCCCTAAGTTGCAGATTCCCTCTTAGGGGTTCTACGGTGTTAGGGCACCTAAGTCTAATAACTGATTAACAAATAAATATTTAAACAGGAATATCACATTTCAAGCATATTGCACAATCTAAATAACACATGAAGCAAATATAAATCCATTATCATCATTAAATATGATTCAGTATCATTTATCCATTTTCAATGCTAAACAACTATTTTTAAATCAGCAAATACCTTGCAACTATAATACAGAAAATTTATCATTTTCACTAAGCATATTAAGTAATTCATTTCCAATGAATCTGACATACTCTATTGTATGTACTACACTGTTTAGAAGTTATACTAACTAATTCAGAAGCAACTTAGCATTTAGATTGAGTTAAATAATGATTACTGAATGAACTACTACTCACCCACTTCGGTGTGTTCGTATACACCGAAAAACGTCCACAACCACGCCTAATTCTGCCCTTTACAGCAGAGTGCACACCGTGCACCTGGGCTGCACGCCGTGCACCTGGGCAGAAACTCATTCTGCTATCTGTAACTTTGCACGCCGTGCAGATTGATTTGCACACCGTGCAACCTGTGCGGAAACAGAAAACTTATTGTAGATGAACTCGATTAAAGCCGAATCAAGGACTAACAACTACGGGTTTGTGCTTACGAACCTCGGACGAACTCAAGGACACTGTTATCTTAGTGTTTTCCTGGGCAAATTTGCCCCTAGCCGGACCTGCTGTTCAAGCAGCTCTACTTCGCACATACTATTGAAAAGGGAAGCTCAGTTGGGTGCTTGATCGTGGCTTTTTGGCTTCGGATTTGTGCTTCGTGCTCACGCCTGTAATCGAGGGCGTTGCTTGGTGCTTACTCGCGCCCGAATGGCCTTCTGGCCATTACTTCTTGCAGCTGCGGCTGCTGCAAAGCAGGGCGCCGCCCTGCTGTTAGCAAGGTGCAGGTGGCGCTATAGAGGCGAGACTCTACGATTCCCTGCCTTGGGCTCTTGGTCGGAATCAAGGGCAGTGTTCGGTGTTGATGGTCGTGCTCAAGGTGGCTCCTAGCTGGCCTCCCGGCTGCTGTGCAGCCGCAACTCCTTGCTGCAGGTCGGGCACCTGCTAGGGCGGAGTAGCAGAGGAGAAAGAATGGAGGAATAAGAGAGGTAGAAGAAGGAGAAGGTAGAGGAGAAAGAGGCGTAGCCAAAGCGAGGCTAAGGGCAAAGAAATCGCCCGCCCATGACCAGCCAAAGCGCGGCCGATTTGCCCCTGTTGGGCGCCGCTCAATAGTCGGTTACTCGTTTTAATCGGGAAGAAGATGATAATAGATAAGCGAGGAAATGAAGGGTTAAATAAAAGGCTAATTTGGAAAAATTGCACTATAGGTTCAAGGAAACTAAAAATGGTATAAGTATCGCCTCAGAGGTCCGATTCAACTGATTTTTCTTGCAAACTTTCAAGTACAAGATTTTCTACGACCTCGAAGCAAGAAATAATCCTTATTAACTAGTAACACATGATCAAAACACTAATTACATTTATGAGGATTTTATTCAACTTAATTAACTTACTAATCAACATTGCTACTATCATTAAATACCTCAAATGATTCAATCTCAACTATTGATTCACATATTAACTTATTTGATTAACCAAGATGCTTAATTTGATACTCAATACTAATTGAGGTGTTTCACGTAATTCGAGGTATTTATAGACTAACCCTGATATGGGTCGTAACAATCTCCCTCCCTTATAAGGATTTCGTCCCGAAATTCCTAAAAGAGAAAAGGAAACTTGTTACGCACACCAAACCCAAAACTTCCCATGTGGCTCCTTCTAGGTTGTAGTTTTTCCACAAAACCTTCTCTAGGGTATCTCACGATTCTTAGGTTTCTTGATCCTTAGATCCGCTATTTGAATTGGTCCCTCAACATAGGACACATTTGATCTAATTCCAGATCAAACCACAAAACATTGTCTTTCCAGAACTGTTATAGCAGTATCTCACCTTATGGTAATTATCAAGAAATTATTATACTATACATGCAGACAAACTAAAATTCTTTAAATAAACAGAATGCATGTCAATTTGGTACTAAAATAAAATCATGCAATTTAACTGTTAAACATCATCACATCTTATAATGAGAATTGATATCAAGATACTTGATTCATCGTACACCCTATCCTTAGGGTTTCATTTGCCTTGTTCATTCATCACATGCCAACACCCTACTCTTAGGGTTATCTCATTCACTAATCACATGGCAACACCCTACTCTTAGGGTTTCCATCATCTCATCTGTTTGATTGCAATTCAAATCACAATACGGTATCATTCTGGAACTGGCAGAGCAGTATATTCAAAATCATTGTAATTACTGAGTAATGTTTATATCATGCATGCAGACAGATTAAAAATTCATAAATATTTCAAACTCAATCAATTTTGGCACATACATACTGGATTCATGTAATTGAACATCTTATTACATAAATAGGAGTTATTTACTTCACATATAACAAACCATCTGTACTATTTTTCAATTACTTGAAATTTCTCGAAGTGCATGCATATTAACCCCAAATCCTGGTTTATACATCACATAACTCAATTAAGAGTTGCTTATATATTATAACACAAATAATTAATAGCACTTGAGAATTTCTGATAATATTTCAGAGAAATGTGCCAATTCATGTAAATGTTAGGTCATACACATTAACATAACAGGAAGCATGCAACTAGATTTATTTGCATATTTTAATGCTATCTTACTATCTTGAAATCATGCACCTAATGGTTTACCAAATTTGTATTGTCTGGGTTTATATTCAAACCGAACCATTATCAGTTGTGTATTTCTAAACTCAACATTCTCACTAAGCGAACTCTATAAGACTTAAATGTTCTTCCCAACTTCCACTGAGATGCATAACACATGCTCTCAGCATGTCCTTAAGAGTCTGAATGGTCCTCTCAGACTGACCATCCATCTGCGGATGAAAAGGTTGTACTGAATCTTAACTTTGTGCCCGAAGCACGATGCAACTATTTCCACAACCTAGATGTGAACTTAGGATCTTAATATGATATGATTGAAACTGGTTTACCAGGCAACTTAATTATTTTATCCATGTATATTTTAATCATGTTTCGAAACATCAAAGGTCGACTTAATATAAAGAAAGTGAGCAGACTAAATTAATCTATCCACAATCATTCATATCAAATCACAACCTCTAGGTGTCCTGGGTAATCTTACCACAAAATCCATTGTGATAAATTCCCATTCCCATTCAGGCATAGAAAAAGATTACAAGGTAGCTATAGATTTCTAGGGTTCAGCCCTAACCTACTGGTACACACTACTTCTAAACATGTACTCTGCTACATCCTTCTGCATATCTGACCATCCATTTCAACTTCTTGGGATTCATATACATCTTAGTGTTTCCTGCTAGCATAGCATACATCAATACATACACTTCCATAAAAATCTTTTCTTTCAGCCTTTTCCCCTTAGAGAAATTTACACTATCTCGAGGTACACACAACATGTCATGTATAGTCTGGTTTAACTCACTATCACCCTATAGTAGTTCCTTGATATGATCATAAGAAGTAGACTTGACTTGTATCTGTACAATCAAACCACTTTGTGTCGTCACCCCTAAGTCTAAGTTCAACTTTCACATTTCTACTAATAGGTCTCTATTGAAACCTGCCATAGAGAACGCATTAACTGTTGAACTTGACTTTCTGCTGAAAGCATCAGCCACCACATTCTCTTTACCAGGGTGATAATCTATTGTCACATCATAAAGATAGTGACGCCATGTCTAAAAAAAAAATGAACTACATCAGCTATCTTTAGATCATATATCAGATAATACTCCGCATTCTATGCTACTTTCTTATTGTTACATTTCAATTTTATGTTTTACTCTTTTCTCTAAGTTATTTCATGTTGTTCATGTACCGATCAGATTATCTACCTTAAAACCCTAGATCACTATCGAAGCCAGTTTACTTTTCATAGAACAAATCTCAAGGTCTAATTTTACAAAGATACTAATATTCAAGGTTACATCACTAATGATATCCTTTAAACTACTACGACTTTAATCATTCTAAGGTTTTGGTCCATATCAGTAACATAGCATTATTGTGTGTGTGGTCGATTATATAAATCAATTTGAGTTGCTTGGGTCAATAGCATATTAACCCAACACTCAACTTTAATCATATTGGCTGAAAATTCAGTTTTCACAATAGTTTCTGTAATTCGTTTATTAAATGGCTAACAGAAGCTCCAAAAATTCTGGAAATTTTATATGTTGTACCTAATGAATTTTCAGACTTCCAGTAAAAATTTGAGATCATTTCAAGTTACCAATAAATAAATAAAAATCAAACAGTGCGCTGCTATATTGCAGTCTGCAGCAGGTTCAGTCGAGTTGTAAACTCGGCCGATAAACATGTCAGAACATTCTTCAAAAATTCTGATATTTTCCAATGTTGTTTACATTTTATATATCCAAATCATATCCAAATTTGAGCTAAATCAGGGTTACACATAAAATACTAAAAATTATTTAGGGAGACATTCTATTCATCAAATTCTGTATTCATATGTCATTAAAACCTTATTTTGGGCCAATCAGGGTCTATGTTTCTCAAACCCTAAATCTCATGACAAAAGAACACTTAGACTTCTTATCATAATTAAAACATCCTAGTGTATATACATTCTCACTATGTTACGGGTCTAAATCATCTAGAGTCTATTTTTATTTTACTGTTAATAGGAGTCATTAGATCCCAGTAACGCATCCTGTCAGCCGGACCAGGCCGAACCTGTAGTCCTGAAGTCAAGAGCTACTCGGGATTAGTCAACCCCTATTAATCTTAAACATGTGGAAAGAATATCCACTTAGGGCAAACTCATTTAAACATAATTTTGGGTCTACATTAATACAAAGAAAACAAACACTAAACAATTCACTTCATGACACAACAATATAAAAGAATCGTATTTGCTTTACAAACTGAACAATTTAATTTCATGCATATAAGAGCATTTCTAGTGATCTTTAAATCAAATAAACAATGATAGACAAAAGTTGAATCGCATCTCATATGTAATCTCTTATTCCTTTATTAATTTCCAGTTTCTTAACCCTAAGATTTCTAGGGTTTCTCTCTAGCCTATCCTTCCTCTGCATACCTGGCCAGGGCATCCAGAGAAGAACAGACAAAGTAGCTTGATACTGGTCAATCGAAGTATTCAGACACCTGGCCAGGGTATCTAAACACTCAGACCTCCCAGAGCTAAAACACATCACTTATTATTCATTTCACATGTAACTTTATCTTTTGACCCTAATGATTCTTAACGACTCAACTTAAACTCTTTACTAGTTTCTCGTGACCACATCCTTTTCCTGCCATCTATAATAGTATAACAGAACACTTCCTGTTAGAAAATTACAGACAGAAGAAAAACTTCTTAAACCTTAATCCTATTGGTCTCTTATCGTCCCCTGACATTGACTTAGAGTATTCATATACTCAACCTATGCTCTGATACCAAAAATTGTCACGCCCCGATCTCACATTATCCACAAACCACAAGATTAGGGCGCGAAAGGATGGGATTTACTCATAAGCCAACCACTCTTCACTTTTTAAAACATCTTAAAGACAAAATAGGATAATCTGATTTATGCTGTAAAATGAAACTAAACAAACTGCGGAAGCATCTTTATTAAACTGACTAGTAATATAAACAGAGTCTACAGCATATTACATTGTTCGACATTAAATAAAGCATAACAGTTAATTTACATCTTGTACATGTTCTCTCTCTCACTCACACCTTGTCCCAAAGATCGAGGGGAAATGACTAAGAGACCTCTAACTAGACTAACTGTAAACCTTCTATTGACTGAGCGTTAGGATGAAACGATCCTTCAGATTTCCTGCTGCTGATGATAACCTGAAAATGTTTTGAGTAGAGGTATGAGCCTACTCGCTCAGTGAATAGCATTTCACTTAGCTATCATTAAACAACTCATCAGGTTTGTAATTTGAAATTAAACATAAATGCAGAACTAAGCAAGGCAGTTCTAATAACATAACAGATTTGCAGAATATAATCACATTTCTAAACATCAACAGGTATTTCAGGTAAATAAACAGTGATATAAATTTACTGTGATCCTACATATTTACTTATTCATTTTTATTATTATGCCCTAATCATATGCAGTGTACTCTGCATATAAAGATCCGTAACAAGTCCATGCTACGACCCCACCGTACAAGACTTAGCGACACACCCGGGAAATGCTAAGTCTGACTCCAGTCCTGCTCTGCCATAGGACCCCTGGCTCTTCGGCCAGAAACATAGGCTCTACGGCCTCAAAGCACTACTCTGAGTGTACCTGACTCCTCCTTGAACCTGAGTACACCGGCGGAGGGTCTCACAGGGTTACCTTCATGACACAAGCACGAATGGTGTTAGATAACCAAGTTTTCTTTTTCCCAGTGCCATCGTGACACAAGCACGATTGTTGTTGGACACTGCCTCTCTTTCTATCCTCGTGCCACCAGAATTACTCAACCGGTTGATGTTGGACACGAGTTTCACCCCTAAATTGCAGATTCCCTCTTAGGGGTTCTACGGTGTTAGGGCACCTAAGTCTAATAACTGATTAACAAATAAATATTTAAACAGGAATATCACATTTCAAGCATATTGCACAATCTAAATAACACATGAAGCAAATATAAATCCATTATCATCATTAAATATGATTCAGTATCATTTATCCATTTTCAATGCTAAACAACTATTTTTAAATCAGCAAATACCTTGCAACTATAATACAGAAAATTTATCATTTTCACTAAGCATATTAAGTAATTCATTTCCAATGAATCTGACATACTCTATTGTATGTACTACACTGTTTAGAAGTTATACTAACTAATTCAGAAGCAACTTAGCATTTAGATTGAGTTAAATAATGATTACTGAATGAACTACTACTCACCCACTTCGGTGTGTCCGTATACACCGAAAAACGTCCACAACCACGCCTAATTCTGCCCTTTACAGCAGAGTGCACGCCGTGCACCTGGGCTGCACGCCGTGCACCTGGGCAGAAACTCATTCTGCTATCTGTAACTTTGCACGCCGTGCAGATTGATTTGCACGCCGTGCAACCTGTACGGAAACAGAAAACTTATTGTAGATGAACTCGATTAAAGCCGAATCAAGGACTAACAACTACGGGTTTGTGTTTACGAACCTCAGACGAACTCAAGGACACTGTTATCTTAGTGTTTTCCTGGGAAAATCTGCCCCTAGCCGGACCTGCTGTTGCAAGCAGCTCTACTTCGCACATACTGGTGAAAAGGGAAGCTCAGTTGGGTGCTTGATCGTGGCTTTTTGGCTTCGGATTTGTGCTTCGTGCTCACGGCCGTAATCGAGGGCGTTGCTTGGTGCTTACTCGCGCCCGAATGGCCTTCTGGCCATTACTTCTTGCACCTGCGGCTGCTGCAAAGCAGGGCGCCGCCCTGCTGTTAGCAAGGTGCAGGTTGCGCTATAGAGGCGAGACTCTACGATTCCCTGCCTTGGGCTCTTGGTCGGAATCAAGGGCAGTGTTCGGTGTTGATGGTCGTGCTCAAGGTGGCTCCTAGCTGGCCTCCCGGCTGCTGTGCAGCCGCAGCTCCTTGCTGCAGGTCGGGCACCTGCTAGGGCGGAGTAGCAGAGGAGAAAGAATGGAGGAATAAGAGAGGTAGAAGAAGGAGAAGGTAGAGGAGAAAGAGGCATAACCAAAGCGAGGCTAAGGGCAAAGAAATCGCCCGCCCATGACCAGCTAAAGCGTGGCCGATTTGCCCCTGTTGGGCGCCGCTCAACAGTCGGTTACTCGTTTTAATCGGGAAGAAGATGATAATAGATAATCGAGGAAATGAAGGGTTAAATAAAAGGCTAATTTGGAAAAATTGCACTATAGGTCCAAGGAAACTAAAAATGGTATAAGTATCGCCTCAGAGGTCCGATTCAACTGATTTTTCTTGCAAACTTTCAAGTACAAGATTTTATACGACCTCAAAGCAAGAAATAATCCTTATTAACTAGTAACACATGATCAAAACACTAATTACATTTATGAGGATTTTATTCAACTTAATTAACTTACTGATCAACATTGCTACTATCATTAAATACCTCAAATGATTCAATCTCAACTATTGATTCACATATTAACTTATTTGATTAACCAAGATTCTTAATTTGATACTCAACACTAATTGAGGTGTTTCACATAATTCGAGGTATTTATAGACTAACCCTGATATGGGTCGTAACAATCTGGGTGTTGCTTGAGAAAGAAGCACGTTGTTGTGAGGATTGTCCCTAAACTTGATCTAAGACTAGGTATATACCTAACAAACCCTCTTTCCTAAATACATAGTTGTTGATGCGATCTAATTGTTTGGGATATGGGCATAATTTTTTTTTGTTTCTGCTACCTTATTTGTAGTGCAAAATCCCCTATAGTTGAGGTAGATCTTGATGTGCTTATTCTGGCCTCTTGTCCCTTAGGTGTTAGTGATGTTTCTATTGATCATTCTCACTACATTTTCATGAGATGAATAGTTTTCTTCTTCACAAGCTTTTCAATTTCTAGCAAGTAAGTTCTGTATCTACAAGTATTTTATCTAGATTTTTTATCTTCTCTGAGCTACTTTTGTTACGTCTTTGTTGAGTTGCATCTATTGACATGGATCTTATGTTGATCTTCTTGGGCCTCTCCTTGATGGTGCTATTAATTCCTATCAAGCCCCCAAGATTTATGTGCGACATTCATGGAACCAATATGCATCCATCAACACCTCGTCCATCTTGTGTTTGTGCCATGTTGTGCACGTATATGGTCTTATGCACTAATTGTAGTTGACTACACTTCTCAGACGATTTGAAGATACCTCAATTGCTATAATGATATTGTTCCTCTACATTTGTGTCACATTATGTACGTGGGATGTGTTGACTGTGCACTTATACCACTCACACATTCCTCTCAAGTGAAGATAGTGTGTTCATGGTGTTCTTTATAGTTTGGTCCAGATTGATTATGATGATTTTTTTTAGTTATGGCATTTGATTCCATATATTAAATGTCATTCATTACATATGCACTTTAAAAGACCTTCTCCAAAGCTCAACTTTTCTAGACTGTAGGATACAACTCAAATGGTGGCATCATCAAATTGTTTTTAAAGAGTCCTATTTAAGGGGTACTAAAAATATTGTATAGGGAGTGACATTTTATTTTTTTCATATTTTCTAATTGAGTTTTGTAAGTCCAAACTAGATGTGTGTTTTACCAATACTCCAGCTTGAGGGAATGTTTTAGAAATATTGTTATTTAGTTATTATGTTAGATGGTCCTAGTTGTCTCAGATCATTATAGTTAAGTTAGCTTCCCTTGTAGTTTCCTCCTCTCTCATATATGGGAGGGGAGTTTTCCTCCTATCAATAAGAAAATATCCTATTTGCCTCACATTTTATTTTTGACTATATATATGTATATATGTATATATTTATATATATATATATATATATGTATATATGTATATGTATAAATATGTATATACATGTATATATGTATATATATGTATATACATGTATATTTACATATATATGTATATATATGTATATATATGTATTCATATATATATATATACATATATATGTATAAATATGTATATATAGAAATAAACAAGTACATTATATAAATAAATAAGTATATATGTATGTGTGTATAAATATGTATATACATGTATTCATGTATACATATAAATCTGTATATGTATCTATTTATATATACCTATTTATTTATTTATATATACATATATATAGATTAACCAGACAATATTCCCATTGATGTATGGAAGATTACATGGGATGAAGGAGTTATATGGTTAATAAATATCTTTAACAAAATCATGAAGACCAAGATGATGTCGGATGAGTGGAGAAATAATACTATAGTCCCCATCTAAAAGAACAAAGGTGATGTTTAGAGTTGCACAACTACACAGGTATCAAGTTGAGGAGTCACACAATGCAGCTTTGGGAGAGGATTATTGAGTAAAGGCTAAGATCTATAACACAAATATCAAACAACCAATTTGATTTCAGGCCTAGAAGATGAACAACATATATTATTTTTCTAATAAGGAGGATTATAGAGAAGTTATGGTTTTTATTGATTTAGAAAAGGCTGATGGTCGAGTACCTAGGGAAGTGCTATGGATGGTTTTGAAGAAAAAAGGTATGACAATACAACACATAGACTTGATTAAAGACATGTATGATAGATTTACTGCAAGTATAAAGACACATGGAGGAGAGACACCAATTGTTTCTATCACAGTTGGGGTACAAGAAGGATCTACACTCAACCCATATATGTTTGTTCTTATTATGGATGAGTTGACAAAGAATATTCAAGATGATATTCCATGGTATATGTTATTTGCTGATGATATTGTATTGATTGATGAAACTAAAGATGGATTGAATGATAAAGGTGAACTTTGGAGAAAGGCACTAGAACCAAATGGATTGATGATAGGAGAAAAACTGAGTATATGAATTGCAATTTCATCCAGTCTGGTAGTGTGAATGATGGAGCCAAATTGGACATAGTAGATATACCAAAATGTGATATATTTTGTTACTTGGGTTCTATATTTCAAATAGATGGATATGTCCAAAATTATATTTGTCGTAGGATCAGACTAGGATGGTTGAAATGGAGGAAATCAACTGGAGTATTATGTGATCGAAAGATCCCTCTCAGATTAAAAAGCAAGTTTTAAAGAATAGCTATAAGACCATCTATGCTCTATGGGAGTAAATGTTGGGCGGTGAAGAAACAAGGTCTCGACAAGATGAACATGTCTGAATTGTGTATACTGAGATGTATGTATGGGATGACAAGAAAAGATTGCTTTAGAAATGACTATATCAAGAATAAAGTGGGAGTGGCGAGCATTGAGGATAAGTTCCTTGAGGAACGACTCAGATGATATGGACATATGCAACACATACTGACTAATGTGCTTATAAGAAACAATGTTATTGAGTCAAGAACACTTAATATGAGAAGAGGAAGGCCTAAATTAACTTGGGAAGAGCTTATAAAGAGATATTTTGAATCTCTACATCTCGACCTGGATAAGGTCCATGATAAAGCTTAATAGAAATGAAGGATCCATGTAGCTGACCCCAACATAGTTGGGATTGAGATGATGACATGATGATGATATACATATGCATAAATATATATGAATACAAATGGATATATATATATATATATATATGTACATATACATGTACATACATATGTATACATAGATATATATAAAAATGTACATACATATACACATTTATATTCATACATGTGTATAAATATGTACCTACCTTCACCTTGAAAAATGTATAAATATGTATACGCATAAATAAATAAGTATATATATGCTTATTTACTTGTATATACAGATATTTATACACACACATATATATATGTGTGTGTGTATATATATATATATATATATATATATATATATATAAATATATAGATTAATATATATATATATATACATATATATATATGTATATGAAAGTGAATGTGTATATATATGTGTATATACATGTATAGACATGTATATATATAGTTAGTTATTTATATCGTATCTATTAATAGACAATTAAAGGTTTAATGAAAGAGACACAAGAAAATCTCTCTTTTTGTTTTACATGGTATCATAACACATAGATCATACAAGGGAACCCATATGGTGCGTTTCATTCACTGTTTCCACCACTGTTGGAACACCTAATTGTCACCACTATTGACCTCATGAATATCATTGTCGACACTGCCTTGCCTCTATCATGAAAACTATCATTTTTACCTCCACCTCTTTTCTTATATGATGATGTTGTCTACTATAACCACTGTGGCCCGCAAGGGTGTGGCTCACTGGTGATCAGACCGTGAATACAGGCAGAGGTCCCAGGTTCAAATCCTTATGGGGACGAGTAAATTGGGATTTATGTCTGACATGGTTTGCACCGGAACCGATGAGTTTCACACTTGGTTTACCATACTCCTCCTGTGTTGGGCCTCCACAAGTTAATGAGGGGTTGAGGAGAGGAAGTCTCCTTGATGACTCATTTTTTTTACTATAACCACTGCGACCACCCTTTTTCTGCCACGTTGGGCTTGCAAACTTCTCCTCCATCTTTCCCTAAGTGTTAAGTTTGGGAAGTCATATGGCACCTATGTTGTTGGCCTCAATGGACACTTATCATTAGGGACTTCTCTTTTTATTGAGTATATTCATACTAGATCATATCCTACCTCTGTTAATCTCAATCCCAACGAGGATCGGTATGTTTCTTCCTATATGGAGTGTTATTTACTATTTTTTAGCAATCTAAATGATGTTTTATTACAACCACATATCAATGTTTGAAAGAAGTCTTTCTTCCCTAACAAACTAGCATTTCTTGTAAAATGAAATACTTACACCTTGTCATCTGAACATGGTGGGTTCCAATGAATACATGATTATCTAAAGTCTATTAAAATTATGATCCGTGGACACGTGGTGTGCCTCTTCTTAAAAGAGACATGTCTCCTAAACAAGGCATGATTCACAAAAACAAGATGTTGTCCCTTTTTGTCTTATTGAAATTGTTTAGGATCTATACATTGTATTACTTAATTACATGCCATGTTAATCTATGCTCATGTTTTTTCTCTAGTTGATATATATGTTTCCTACTTTACTTATCATGGACAACCCCACTAGATATGTGTCACTATATTAACTTGCAATTTTCTAACTACCTTCTCTAGGTGAGAACTCTTCATATTCATGTTTAATCAACTGGGATGTGAGCATATAAATGTTATGATGCATGTCAAAGACAAATCTAATTCTAAGACAAAGGTGGCTTGGATAAAGAGGTATGAATGGAACTCTTAGGTATTGGCGTGGATTACAAAAAGTTTTACTTCTATCTCTAGCATCATCATCTGAAGATTACAAAAGAATTCTACAACCATTTTTCTAGGATATACTCTTCGAAGAGTAACGAATATAGCATCATTGAACTGTATAAGAAACTACATAATCTAGACATGGATGAGAATGTGAACTTATTTCATAATGACCCCTTCATTGCAATTTGGAGGTAGTTCAAGTTATATCGTACCCTAATTACCTATCTTGTCCTGTTATAGTGATAGGTGGTCTAATAATGTCATTTTTTAACTTCCTCATTTGCTAACTATGATATTATTTTCCAATAGAGCCTAACATTAGATCATTGCCAAGCCTTCATTATGTATGTGGGTGCCACTCCATAATAGCATCCACCAAAAGTGGTAATAAGGAACTCTTTTCTAACCTCATTCACATATTCTTATCATCATGTCCAAGTGTTGATGAATCTACAACTATTTATGGTTTTAGGATGTTGATACACATGTTACCTCTCTATGTCTGATTTTGTTTGTACCTATGTTTCCATTGAATTTGACATCTATTAGCAATCTTATAAAATCCTTGAAATGTAGTATGATCTTTTTTCCTTATTCCATCTCTGTGTGGGACCTAAAGTGGAGGATGAAAATTGGTGTATGAAGATGGTGATGGTGTCTAATATCTACATATCTCTACATCTCCATCATCTCTTAGTGTTTGGTTGCATGTCTCCAATGGTACCACCGCCTGGGTAATCTATAACTAGTTTGAATGCTTCTTTTCCTACTATTGATAGCTCCACTTTATTTTAGTGATAATCATGTCATCTTGAAAGAAAATCACTATTCATTGTTCCCTAACTGTCTTGTTATTTGTGTTGGGTTTTAGGGGAGGCAGAGAAGGCAGCGGAAACAAAATTTTCTCCCCCAAACCCGGAACAAGGAAACACGTCAATGTCTATATAATAGGAAAGGATGGTTTGTGGAATCATACCTTGTCCCGAGGCTTGCTCGACGACAATACATAGCGCCTTGTGTGGTTTTCAAATCTGGTCTTGGACGGCGTCTGTGCAGCTCCTGGTCGCACCGGGACTGACAACTCCTACTCGAACCGGACTGTCGGATGACAGTTGTCCTCCTGAGCGGCAGTGACCTCCCGCCTCTGTAGTAGTCCACACGGACCACCTGGAACTCCACACTCCTTGTCCCACAAGGAAGTGGAAGGAGTCACACCCTCCTGTTGACATACTAGTCGCCAACACACTCTCCTACTGTCAACTTCAACTGCAGTTGTCCTTCCCTTGCTGCACCTCCTTTTACATGAAGCACTTGCTCGGCCTCTCTCTTAGTTACCAAAACCAGAGAGAATGACAACTTTACAGAGCAATCAACTTGCACTGAGTTGTTCTTTGAGAAGCCCCCAATACCCCTATATATATAGGAGGGTCATGGAACAGGGTTCTCTATCCCGGGCAATACGGGACTAAAAGCAGGAGTAGAAGGGTTTAAGATTTTCCACAAAAAGAAACAAACTCGGAGCTTGAGCCGATCGGCTGGGACCTGAGCCGATCATTTGGGACCCCCAACCGATCGGTTGGTGCCCTGAACCAATCGGTTCATGGTCCTGATCCAATTCAAATTGACTTTCCTTCTTTTGTTTCTAATTGGTATCGAATACCAATCCTATTCCCAATCAAATTGGGAAATTGAAACACAAGGAAAATTCTTATAAATCCTACTTTCCCAAGTTGCTCGGTTGCACCAGTTGAATCGATCGTTTCAACACTTGGAGCATTCGGTTCACCCTGGGCTTGAGCCGATCGGTTCAACATTTGAACCGACCGGTTCAACAACCTCAGCCGACCGGTTCAACCCTTGAACCGATCGGTTGGGTGTGCAGGTTGTGTAGAATCAGTCAATTGCGATTTCAATCAATTCGATACTCCAATCAATATGTCCAACACATTGAACATTATGATATTGAGCTATCAATCAATTCAGTATTTAATTGAACTACTAAACTCCTTTAGTAATCAATCTAAATGTTTCTTGTGGACAAAACTCCTCTTCCAGGTTAAATCATTTGTGTGTGACCCTGCAGGTCCATTTCACGTTGGCAGTGAAAGTCCATAACATTTATGACTTCACAAGCAAAGAGCGGTGCCTAGTCACACATCAGTGCTACCCAAGTGAAAGTAGAAAGTTGGAGAACAACTTTCATCCTACAATCCGTGAATGGTGTTACAACGAGTGTATAATTCCTTTGTCACTGATATCCCAAATGAACTCTAGGCATGGAACAGTCATCCTGTCAATGTTCATTCACTTTCTTAATCTCAGCGTAGACTGGAAGAGATATGTATGACATCAATATCACATACTGATTCACACATGCGTGCATGCCTTTCTCAATCCTACTCATCAAGTGGCCATGGATATCAAACTCCCTCAGGAGGGACAAATCCCATATCTATCACTCACCCCTCAAAAGCCCCATGTGTCAAAGCCACCCAATCATCACCTTTATAACAACCCATGTTTCAGGACTGCGTTTGATGATGTCAAAGTATGCCTAACGACATGTGTTGAGTGTAGTGATTTCAGGTCTAAGAATCACACTCACCACCATCACTATGAGTAATGACTGTGACTACCATGTCATGGTTCCATGTGTCAAACTCACGGTGGGTCTGTCTGGTACACTTGTTCTCTAACAAGTATGTATGTGTTTGGTTTGATATCTCTATATCATGACTAATGAGATTCTGTCATCAACCAACACCACAATCTAGTCTTGTGTGTCATTGTTGTATATCTACCTTCCACAATGACATCCGACTAGGGACATAAAAAGAATGTACAAACTCTTAGCATCTGTATGATCTCATCGTTTAGGTCCTCAACCTGAAAGCATACGTCATTGAGTATTGTCATTCTCTAGACTTTCAATCTGTTCTATCACTGTCTCATATGACTGAACCAGAAAGAATTGGAAGCTTGCCTTTGATGTTTATCAAATCAATCATAATGTATCCCACCAATCATCCCATGATTGGCTCTCAGGGCATACATACCAAAAGACTCCCACTTGCACTGCGAGCCAATCACCAACAACATAGTGAGTAATGGAAACACCTTGCCAAAGTCAGTTTTAAATTGCATGTCTCACATCTCTTCGATGTACGTCATACGTATGAGATGGAGTTGCCGTAATATGCGATCTAGTATTCCTTTGCTAAACTTTAGCCACATTGCATGATCAAGGATTCCATACTCGTCATCAATGAACAGAATATCTATAAGTTCATCTCATGAACTTCCAGATCCATATAGTATCTACTTCTGTTCTCTAACACATAGATACTCGGCATTTCCTTTTAAGTGGTTTTATTGGAACACTTCCAATTATCAACAAACTTTCACTTTTATACATCCTATGTATATTTTGCAATTAATTTTCTGTCCTTTTGGAAGTTCGCATCAATGTAACTCTTTACATTGAACTCTTCCTTATCTCCATAGAACTGGTACTTCACAAGTACCTATCAAGTTCTCATGGTATTCCAATAACCCTGACTGGAAGTAGACAAACATCCACTCGTCATGTCCCACATACGAGTTATCTGGATGAGCACATCATATTGTCATGTCGTACATACAAGATGATGAATGCATTTTATTCTTGCCATGTCCATACATGCAAGATAATGGGATGATTACATACATGATAGATCCATATCTATTCTTAGTGTTCCCATTCTTCATAAGAATTGGACACTTGGCTTTGGGATACTAACTCCATGTAACATGGACAAGTTTTCTCCCACTGAATCTGTGCATACTGAACACTTCAGTACAGATTGCCAATGTATGCTCTCTCTTTTCCAGGTCAAGAGATTTTTCGAGAACTATCTCTATAGATCTCTATTCCTATCACATAGGAAACATCTCTATCTTCCCTAAAGATAATTTCCACTTTTGGATTTCCATTTTAGAACATTTCCATTTCACATCAACATGTGGAATGTGAATACGCTCCCACTAAATTACATATCTCTTCTTTATCTTTGACATATCAATCAAACCCTTTAACTATATCATCAAAGTAAAGATCCAATTCTGAGTTGCTTGTACTTAATCAATCGCATTGATTAGTCCATTGTAACTTATAGACTTCATTTGCGTTAGTGGATTCATAAACCTCATAGGTTGTGTCACGTACACATCCTTGTTATATTCCTTATAGGAATGCGGTTTTAGTATCCATATGCCAAATGCCTTAGTCATTAAGTTGCAATCAACAAGCATTATCCTTCTCAAAATGTTATCCATGTGTCTTAACACTTAAGACTCATTTGCACTTATGGATTTCATCCAATGAGTGCTACCATCAAGGTCATAACTTATGGTTGACATGGATGTCATTTAGGATATAATGGTCATAAAACATATTTTAAAATTTGGTTCCTCATATTCATCTAGATAGTTGACTAATCACATGAACAACTTATCACATAGATAATTGAGGTGTATCTGTTAAGTATATAAGAACTCACAACCCTTGTGACTCTTAATGCCCTTTATTTGTGGAGTATTCTTTTATTAAGAAGAATTCAGTTATTCGATAATCATTCTCTAACTCCTTAGAGTATGATTCCTTCTTGATTTAGACATCACTATGCCTTAATCATGAGTTCACTATGATACACTATCATAATCACTCACAAGGATCTCAAACATTTGGTCCAAGTATTTCATTCATTGATCTCATCAAGAATTAACACTTTACCAAATTTATACTTCATCTATGATAACCTTGAACACTTCAAGATATTCATATTGGTATTTCTCTAAACACCATTAGAAGTATTAGCATCTATTCCAATAGGTATGTAAATACATCACATGTATTATACCTAATTGGATAATCATTCTCCCACTACATCTAGTGAAGATTGATTAATCATGTCCAAGATATTCATGTCTCTTATTGGTTCTCTAACCAAAAGAGTCTAGATTTATCCATCATATGTAAACTAGAAATGAATTTCTCATGATTGATGCTAATTAGGTTGTTTGAGTTATCTATAACTTTTAGGTATCATTTTATCTTATGCATATCAAATACCACAAGATAAATAAGGCATTGCCACAAAGATCATATCTTTAAGATTGAAAACTCAACTTTATTAATTGCCATCATTGTCATACAATATGGGAAAAATAAAGTGTTTCTATCTATTGGCAAAATGAAATAGCAGTTCATAACTGTATTACATGCCTTATAGGCTGAAAATAAACTAAAGTACTCCTATCTATGAAGGCAACACTTGCCCCATTTTGAGTGCTTTACACTTTACATCTTGGTATCATATACCTCAAAAAGTGTTACAAGTTTACTTTCATGACACCTTTAAGTAGAGGCTTCAGTCGCCTCCTTCTTCTTTTGTTCTTTCAGATAGAGAGGACAATTCCTTTTCCAATGTTCTGGCTTTTGACAATGGTGGCAATTTCCTTTCTTGGTCACGCCTCCCTTGGCCTTGAGAGCTGAAGATGGCTTGGACTCCTGGATAGCTTCAGAACCTTTCTTAGATTTTCCCTTGCCCTTGCGCTTGGACTTGCCTTTCTTGCTTGTGATCACCATCACAGCCTTAGGCTTGTCCTTCTTCATCTGTATCTCGGCTGTCCTCAACATGCCCAACAACTCTGACAGTGGCCTATCAAAGTTGTTCATGTTGTAGTTCATCACAAACTGACTGTAAGATTCTGGCAACGATTGCAGTATCACGTCAGTAGCCAACTCTTGGCTCAGTGGAAATCCCAGTCTCTGCAGGTTCTCCACATGCCCAATCATCTTGAGTGTGTGAGGACCAACTGGATCTCCTTCTGTCATGACGCACTTGAACAGTGCCCTAGAAACATTGTATCTCTCTTGTCGTGCCTGATCTTCATACATGTTCCTGAGATGTTGAATCATCTCAATGACACCCATGTTCTCATGCTGTCTTTGCAACTCATGGTTCATAGAACATAACATCAAGCACTTTGCATCAATGGCATCATCAGCATGCTTCTTGTAAGCATCCCTTTCTGCCTTTGGTGCATTAGGAGCGGGTTCCTCTGGAATTGGAGTATCCAGGACATAGAGCTTACGCTCTTGAGTGAGAACAATTCTCAATGTCCGATACCAGTCATGGAAGTTTGTCCCATTAAGCTTGTCCTTGTCAAGGACCGATCGCAAAGAAAAGTTGTTGTTGTTTGTCGTCATTTGTACTAAAAAAGGAAATATGCAATTTTAGTCCAAAACTTATTTTTGACTTATTTGATTGATTTGAAAATTTAACGATATAATTAGGCCTTTAATTGATTATCGCTCCCACTATTTTACTTCAAATTGATAGCCCTCACCATCAATTCGGAAGATTGCAGCGTACAACCTTCTAGTGGGCAAGATCCTGAAATCCTCTAAGTCACGGACCAGCTAGGGTTGTCACCCACAACATAGATCTCTCAGGTAGGCAACTTTTGCCAATTGCATCATATGCAACTCTTGATAAGATGTCATATGCAACTCCTTGCCATGAACATCTCCATGCCTCAAGGCACTAGATCCTATCTAGGTCACCTTGTTAAGTCCGACCCTAAGCAAACACGATGAATATGCACCCTGCTTTGGCAGACCCACACATTCATCCTTCACGCTTCCACGAGATAGACGGTGCACCACGCTTTGGCATGCCCACACTTGGTCGATCAAGCTTTTCAAGTGTGTCACATTTGGAAGGCATCTAAAGCTTAATATTTAATGAGGGATTTGGTTTTATATACATATACATATCCAATCACCACAATACATAGTACATATCATATACATGCTATATCCCACAGAAAACATGCACAAACGATAAAAAGCGATGATTATGGCCATCCTAATGTGATTCCTCGAGCCAAGAGGAATCACGATCATCTAGGTCTACATCACATGCAACTTGTACAAGATGAACTTCTGTGCTTTGCCTTTGGAGTAGATCAATTCATCACATGAACGTCTTGCTCGGTCCAGCCTGGTTGTCTGGGTGCCACCAGCCGATCGGTTGGCTCCTCCAACCGATCGGTTTGCCTGGTCATCATGCATCTCTTCATGGATGCCACCCGCTCATCTCGCTCCTCGAACCGGTCATCAACCGATCGGTTCACTCCTTGAACCGATCATCTGGAACGTCAACCGATCGGTTCACGCCTTGAACCGGTCGTCTCAGCTGTTGTCTTGATGTCCTCCATTCTTTGACATAACAGGAAATAAAATTTATCCTAATATTACATTTCTTAAAAGGGAAACCCCGAGTTACATTCGGGGGGAGCAAAGGTAGGAAAGAATCTCAAATTATTTTGAGTTACATCAGGAATAGGAGAAGGAAGATCGGTGCACAGACCGAGATGCAAGCAACCACACACAACCATACACACATAGGATTTATTGGCCATAAACATGCTATACATCCACCACAAAACTCATTTAAGGGCAACGTGTATCGAGTGCATTAATAATACATATCATATATGTAATTTGGGATTTTTGGATTTAGGATTGGACATGCATAAAGCCAATTTTATTCGCATCGTATGCAATAAATAAAGGCGACAAACCAAAATTGATCATATCGATATTCCCAAAATATAGAAAAGTTGACGTGGCTCTGATACCACTGTTGGGTTTTTGGGGAGGCAGAGAAGGCAGCGGAAACAAAATTTTTCTCCCCCAAACCCGGAACAAGGAAACACGTCAACGTCTATATAATAGGAAAGGATGGTTTGTGGAATCATACCTTGTCCCGAGGCTTGCTCGGCGACGATACCTCGCGCCTTGCGCGGTCTTCAAATCCGGTCTTGGACGGCGTCTGTGCAGCTCCTGGTCGCACCGGGACTGAAAACTCCTACTCGAACCGGACTGTCAGATGACAGTTGTCCTCTTGAGTGGAAGTGACCTCCCGCCTCTATAGTAGTCCACACGGACCACCTGGAACTCCACACTCCTTGTCCCATAAGGAAGTGGAAGGAGTCACACCCTCCTGTTGACGTACTAGTTTCCAACACACTCTCCTGCTGTCAACTGCAACTGCAGTTGTCCTTCCCTTGCTGCACCTCCTTTTGCAGGAAGCACTTGCTCGGGCGCTCTCTTGGTTACCAAAACCAGAGAGAACGACAACTTTGCAGAGCAATCAACTTGCACTGAGTTGTTTTTTTGAGAAGCCCCCAATACCCCTATATATATAGGAGGGTCATGGGACAAGGTTCTCTATCCCGGGCAATGCGGGACTAAAAGCAGGAGTAGAAGGGTTCGAGATTTTCCACAAAAAGCAACCAACTCGGAGCTTGAGCCGATCGGCTGGGACCTGAGCCGATTGTTTGGGACCCCCAACCGATCGGTTGGTGCCCTGAACCGATCCGTTCATGGTCCTGATCCAACTCAAATTGACTTTCCTTCTTTTGTTTCTAATTGGTATCGAATACCAATCCTATTCCCAATCAAATTGGGAAATTGAAACACAAGGAAAATTCTTACCAATCCTACTTTCCCAAGTTGCTCGGTTGCACCAGTCGAATCGATCATTTGAACACTTGAAGCATTCGGTTCACCCTGGGCTTGAGCCGATCGGTTCAACATTTGAATCGACCAGTTCAACAACCTCAGCCGACCGGTTCAACCCTTGAACCGATCGGTTGGGAGTGCAGGTTGTGTAGAATCAGTCAATTGCGATTTCAATCAATCCGATACTCCAATCAATATGTCCAACACCTTGAACATTATGATATTGAGCTATCAATCAATTGAGTGTTTAATTGAACTACTAAACTCCTTTAGTAATCAATCTAAACGTTGCTTGTGGACAAAACTCTTCTTCCATGTTAAATCCTTTGTGTGTGACCCTACAGGTCCATTTCACGTTGGTAGTGAAAGTCCATAACATTTATGACTTCACAAGCAAAGAGTGGTGCCTAGTCACACATCAGTGCTACCCAAGTAAAAGTAGAAAGTTGGAGAACAACTTTCATCCTACAATCCGTGAATGGTGTTACAGTGAGTGTATAATTTCTTTGTCACTGATATCCCGAATGAACTCGAGGCATGGAACAGTCATCATGTCAATGTTCATTCACTTTCTTGATCTCAGAGTAGACTGGAAGAGATATGTATGACATCAATATCACATACTGATTCACACATGCGTGCACGCCTTTCTCAATCCTACTCATCAAGTGTCCATGGATATCAAACTCCCTCAGGAGGGACAAATCCCATATCTATCACTCACCCCTCAAAAGCCCCATGTGTCAAAGCCACCCAATCATCACCTTTATAACAACCCATGTTCCAGGACTGCGTTTGATGATGTCAAAGTATGCCCAACGACATGTGTTGAGTGTAGTGATTTCAGGTCTAAGAATCACACTCACCACCATCACTGTGAGTAATGACTGTGACTACCATGTCATGGTTCCATGTGTCAAACTCACGGTGGGTCTTTCCGGTACACTTGTTCTCTAACAAGTACCTATGTGTTTGGTTTGATATCTCTATATCATGACTAATGAGATTCTGTCATCAACCAACACCACAATCTAGTCTTGTGTGTCATTGTTGTCTATCTACCTTCCATAATGACATCCGACTAGGGACATAACAAGAATGTACAAACTCTTAGCATCCGTATGATCTCATCGTTCAGGTCCTCAACCTGAAAGCATACGTCATTGAGTATTGTCATTCTCTAGACTTTCAATCTGTTCTATCACTATCTCATATGACTGAACCAGAAAGAATTGGAAGCTTGCCTTTGATGTTTATCAAATCAATCATAATGTATCCTACCAATCATCCCATGATTGGCTCTCAAGGCATACATACCAACAATTTGTTTCTCTAGCCTCTTTGATGTGATCCTGTCAGATGTTTTGGGGTCCATGTCTTTGACATACTTATTCTGGAGTATAATATAGTTTCTTATATATATTGATTGGTTGCAAGTGACCCAAATTCATGTTATCAAAAATACATCAAAAATATTACTGATCTAAAAAATAATGCATGAAGTTTGCATCAATTTTATCTCCCTTCCAAAAGTACATACAATGCCTCTAAGTACATGCAATTGGCTTGTCAAAATAATTTTTATCTCTAGCGGGATCTTAAATTGAAACTCTTGTGCATATGCCCCGTGACAAAATAGTATAGTTGAGCATGAGAATTGTCGCCTTCTTGATTTTGCCCATAATTTTATAAATGCAAGTTCCCATAAACCATCAATATGATGCTATTCTTAGTACCGATTATCTTATTAACATAATGACAATTTATAACATTTTCATTACCTACGACTTATTATATTGGCATGAACCTTCTTCCACTCTAGCGTTGAAGGGTTTTGATAGTTATGTTTTGTACAACACCATAAACTTGACCGTGATAAACTAGCACCAATATCTACATGTTATTATTGTTTGGTTAATCTTGCAACAAAAAAGGACACAAGTTCCAGGATCTTATTGTTAAACATGTACGTGCGGATGCTACCTTTTTTCTGGATACACTATTATTTTCTTAGCTTAGCACAAAGACCTCCTCCCCACATTCTACTATGCCATTACCTCTTTTTGTTAGTCGCTACCATCGAGTATGTTACTTCTCTTTTCTAATGGGACTATGCCAAACAAAAGGAAATGCAACCCATCGAAAGTATCCCCTTCTCCGTACTCACCCTTCTCTACATATCTCTCAAGGAAGCTCATCCACTTGCTTCTAACATTGACAATATTTCTCATTTTGAGGCATCTGATGTAGGTGATATTGATAATAGTGACAAACTTACAACATGGCCAATGATGGTGCTACACTTAATGACCTTTATATGCTAATCTCCTTCCATAAACTGGCTCGCATGATAAGCGAACCTGCTCTCAATTGTATTTCTAGTGTTTTAATTATGGCACACTTAGTACTTCTGTGTGTCCATTTACTGTATCTAAAAAACATGTTGACATATATTAATTTGTAATTGTCAATCTAGGGTGGTCTCTTCACCAACTTAGTGTCAAAAATGCACTTGAATATGGTCCTCTACATGAAGTGATCTATATGGAGCAGTCTCTCGGACTTCATGTTGAAGGGGGAGCAGGGAAAGTGTGCAAGCTACCAAAAGCCATGTGTGGATTCAAAGAGAGCTCACCGGTGTGGCTTGACAAATTATCATAAATTATTTTAGGATTTTTTTCCTTTAGTTAATTTTAATTATGTCGTTCTATTCTACACTCTTTAAACAATTACTTTAATCACACTGGTCTAGCTACTTGCATTTCGTTTTCATAAAACGAGCGACTTAAACTTGTTTATCTATCTTTTTTTTTTGATGCGATCTAGCAGCGGTGCTTAATTAGTTTCTCTGGCACAATCTACCGTCCGTGTCAAAGGCCCTCAGAAACCAACACATCGCCTATCAGTGTTCAAGGTCAAGGGTTCAAGAAAACACCGCAGACACCGAGTTGATGCAGCTGCCGTTTAAAAAAGCTAATTCACGACAAGATGATGTAACCATCCGCAGTGCTCAATTACTGTGGAGCCTTGACGAGCTTACAATATCTTGGATTAGCTAGGAACAGGCTCGGGCATCTTCCTAATCAAGCATAATCCAGCGCAGGGTAGACGAGGCCGCCCAACTCCCTCAGCGGAAGATCTGCCCCACATGATCGATGCCTATATATAACCAACCCCGCTGACCCAAAGAGATCCATCACCCAACGGATCAATTGTATCTCACATACAAAGACATCTCTGCAGTAGATCCCGGTCGTCTATCAGGTCTTCGGCTGGTTCAGACACAATGGCAAGGTCATCGTTAGCCGCCGCTCTCGCCCAGCACCTGGTCGCCACCGCTGTCCTGCTGGCTACACTTGTGCTCCTCCTCGCCACACCTACCTCAGCTCAGAGCTGCACGTCCACTGTCCTTAGCCTGTCCCCGTGCCTAGGCTATACGACGGGCCAGTCGCCGTCCCCGTCCACGGCTTGCTGCAAGACGCTTGCCGGCGTGGTGCAGAACTCGCCGCAGTGCCTCTGCAGCTTGGCCGGTGGATCGGCGCCGTTTGGGATTAGAATCAATACCACTAGGGCACTCGCCCTGCCGGGAGCGTGCAACGTCACCACGCCGCCGCCCAGCGCCTGCAACGCCGGTAAGCAATTCATTTACAGGCTGACCAGTCTCATTTGTATATATATAGGACGCGCGCGCATATGCAAGCGTACGTCTTGAACACGACCAATCAAATTAACTGACACCTTGCCCGTGCGTCTGTTTGTGCGTGAATTCCAGTAGGAGGTGGCACCCCCGGCGGGCCGACTACACCATCGACTCCGGCGTCCCCGACGACACCAGTCTCCCCGGCCCCTTACGTAGCACCCCCGGCACCCGTGGTGACAACTCCACCTGCATCACCAGTTGTTCCAGGTAATCAACCAACTAATTGACTTGCATGAGCTAGTTGTTCATTTGATCGACACAACAACTAAACGGCTGTTTTGTTGATACGGCAGTCGCTGGTCCACCTCCGAATAAGTCCGCCGCGACTACCAACCCCGTGAGCGGCGTACATCTCCTCCTCCTACTGGCCCTGGCGTCTGCAGCAGCCATCTTTTGAGCAAAAGGAACAAAAGTAACAGCTGCAAAAACGAACCATGCCTAATTGATTCAGATACGGGAGATCTGTACCGAATAAAATGCAGAACAAAAGAAAGGAGGGGCGATTAGCAGCAGCGTCTTGTTGGTTTCCTTCACTTGTTGGTGCACCGGCGACCATCGGTCGCGGTGGTGCAGAAATCCTGTTGCACGTCTGGTCGTTGTTTATGTATTGGTTAGGGGTTGCTGCGCTCTTTGGTTTGTGTGAGATGTTTATGATTATTGATTTGGGAAAAGAAAATACATCATGGTGTGTGCTGTTGATAGACAAGCTATCGAATCTTTCATATTGTCTGCTTATGTTAAGTAAATCAGCTATATATACAGCTAGGACTGGATTGATTGACAATAATAGTATATATATCCAAGCCCTATGGCGTGTAGATATAAACCTTCAACAATGATACGGATTCTAAAAAGGTATACATATCACCTTCAACGATAAAATTGATTTATTCAGAACAAAATTATGGCGGACCTTAAAGGGCGGAACCAGGAAGAGCATGATTCATTTTTAGGTCTTTTTGCTTCTCGGTAAATATATAATTGTTGTTTATCTTTCGGGATCCTTAATCTCTTCTCACGTTTTTACAAACAAGTTACAACGTTTATTTGCTCGTAGAATATATACGGCCAGGTTGCTGGGAACAAGAAAATTCCCTTGAATACCTAATCAAAAAGCACAAGATTGACATAATTATCATACAAGAAATCAAAAGTGTTCTCTCCCTTCAAAACTTGAGCACTACGGGCAGAACCAGACTAAAATTCATAGATTCAAACTCCTGCATATAGCCTCAGTGGTGGTACTCTCATCGGTTGGAAAAATGTGCACCACATTATTGAAAACCATACTACCTGAAACTACTCAATCACAATCACCATTGTAGATATTTTTGCTAACCACACACATACCCTTAACTATAACGTCCCCGAATTTCACATCCGAAAATGTTAGGCATATCAGAGTGCGTTGCGGAAGCAATTTGTGCATACATGAACTTTCAATATAACATACACCATGCAACATTCTCAACATTCAACATATTTATATTACAACATGAATTAAATTTACAACTTACATTTACATAGTTTGAAGAAAATTTTACAAGTCTATGAACATGTATGCTATCAGGATCTTAACACAATAGGTACAACTTGGACAAATGCTCACTTCCCGTCTTTTATCCCATGCTAGCTCTGAACCTAAAACATACGTGAAACAACGAATCAACACACAAGGTGTTGTGTACGTGGATAGAAAGATACATACTAATATGCTTGCATAATTGGAAATAACTTGAGAAAGAAAGAGTCAAAGAAAACATTGTTTAAAGTGATAATCAGGTAAACACATATTTTTTAGATACCTTTTGATGCGTTTGCACTACTAAGTGGTGTCGCACTTCATTTTTCCTCGCCCCTTAGGCTATGGGACAGAGTGACGACCTTATATTTAGATGGGAGAGAGAGAGATGTCGCACTTCATTTTTCCCTGCCCCTTGGGCTATGGGGACCGATGTGCCGACCATATATTTAGAAGAAAAGAGAGAGAGGATGCAGAGAGAGAGAGAGAGAGAAAGAGAGAGTGTATATTCACTTAGTAGCTACAAATCATCAATATTCTTTGATGTTCTTATTGTCACGGTGAAGATACCTTAATCACAGTACATCCAAGCAATATTCTCAACTAAAGACAAGCAATACATCATAGCTATTGCACATAAGAAAACTAGTCATATACTTAGATAAAGCCCACATACCTAAGTTCAGAGATTTCTAATCATTCTTGCTCATCTAGATATCTGGTCATCACCTGATTAATAACAATTAATGATCATTAATAGAAGAGTCACCATAATTAATGGTATTAGGTCCAAATTAGGGTTTTGGTCAAATCTAGGTTCAAACATCTTGGAACTTATGTCTGATATTTTTGTAATGATCAGGAGGTCATTCTAGGGGTCTGGTTCAGATTTCATATTTTTCTGATGATGGGTCTATTTTCTAGAATTAAAATGAGTTTATAAGCATTTGATTGGTCACTAATGAGGAAAGACCTAATATTGAGTAACAAAAATTAGATCAAGGTACAAATAAGATTCCAATAATCATTAAGTGTTTATAAGAATTTTTTGAGAATTTATTTAGAACAGATATCACTTATTGTGTCACAAACAACCTAAAATGAAGCATCATATTGTAAATTAAAAACCACCAATAACACTACTTCAAAGATCTGATCTAAGGGTTTCATAATAAAGAGGGAATTTTTCTGAGAATTTTGATATCTTATTTGTATTTTTCTGATAATCATGCTAATATCTATGTATTTTCTAAGATCTGTACATTTATATGATTTTTGAGTGGATTATTACCTTTAGGCGAATCAGGCGCTACCACGTGGCACATGCGGACCCCTTGGGCCTACTTTGGCTGGTCGGTCTGGTTCAGTGGTCTGGGCCCAATTTGGGTGTGATTTGGTTGGTTCAAGGTTCTTGTTACTTTCCCCTTTCTCCCTCGTGCGATGGCGATGCCTTCTCCGTTAGTTCCACGTTCGGCACCTCTGTAAGCGGCTTCCATCCTCCCATTCTAGGGTGCCGTCCTAGCTTCCTAGGAGCTATGCAATCGGGATGGCTGTTTGGACTGATCATGATTATTGTAGGATGCTTGGTCGCCCTCCGCTGTCCTCTGCTCATGCTTCAAGCCGCCATGATGCCTCATTTGCATCAACGATCCCCAGTCGCTTCCGCCAGACGATCACCTCCTCTGTCGAGATCGGTCTCCTGCACGTTGGACTGACGAGAATGGACCTCACTGTCTGCTCTTAGACTCGGTCACTCACGACTGACAGGTTCATCTTCCCCCATCTTTCCTCACGATCCCCGCATCGCGTGCACGAGAGAGACCGCACTTCCCCTACTGCTCCAGGTTGAGTCCATCTCGCTACCATGGTTTGCTCCAGCAAGTTTGTGAATGAGCAATAGATGGGCCGCCATAGGTTTAGCCCTCGCATCTCCTTCTTATCCCCTGATTGCATTAGACTGGATGCATGGATCCCTCTTCTCCTACTCTTGTGTGTGCTGCTACGAGGTATGGACTATGATGAGGAAGAAGTGTATGATCTTGCACCTCGTGGCACCCCATGGCATCCAACAACTTTGTGGGGTAGCGAGAAGGTTTCTAACTACCTCTGTCACTCCTACAAGATTCACTGATCCCAATCATCAAGGTTCATCGGTGAATAGTTGGAGCAAGGGGGGATCAACCTGGGGATTTGCTCTCCTTTGGCCTTCATTATACCTTCTTGGGGCTTCTGGGTCAGGGCGGCTAGCTACAACAATGAATCTCCCCAAAGAATTCCAATCCACTATAGAGAGGGAGAAGACTATCATAGGCTGATTGGGGGTCTCTCTCTCTCCCTATAGGCCACCAGAAAGCTTCCGATGAGGTCCCTGGGTTCATCTCAAAGAACCGAAAATAACTAAACATCTAGTCATATGCCTGGATCCATTGTGTATGTGGACGTCAGAAGATTGGGTCAGATTTGTTGCCTCCGAATAATCAGGAGGTTAATGACGACCAGTCTCATTAGATTCCCAACTGCATCTCCCAATGGGGTTGTGATCCATCCACGTAACCAATAATCCTTCCAAAGAGGGGATCTGTTGCACTGCATGGTTGGGAAAGGCCACACATCCAATTCATATCAATGGCTATGTGACTAAAACACCCAAAATAGATCAAATGTTACTGCTACCTAGGTTTTGAATAATGATATACTAATCTCTTTATTGAATAACCTCCACGAGAAGGGTTTTGACCCAACTAAAATTATCTGAAAGTCCTAATAGTGTATTCCACCTTAGATACACTTTTAATGCTCAAAATTCAATTTTTCTCTTCGTTCAAGATACTTGGAAGTGGTATACGTGTAGGGATATTGAACTCAAAGTATGCATCAAGTCACCTCTAACATCATAAACACAATTTCAACTTACTTAGTATGTACTGGATGCATCCTAGGTTCCATTGTTCAATCGTATGAATCCATGTGTAATTTGTTTGATACCTAACTCCATATAGTCTCAAAATCGACTACAAACTGGTGTTAATCATCTCTATATCCATAAATGGCCTTGATAGCTATTCTAAACCCTTTAGTGGCATTGCAATCTTATTTTGTGGGTCAAAATAATCCATGGTAAAATATAATTCATCCTGACTTGGGATTCGCCAACTAGGAACAATCATGAGCTTCAAATAGTATATCAGGTATGAAAATCCTAAAATCATGGTCATCACATTCACCCCACCTTATATGGAATTTCGTCCTCGAAATTCAACTAACCATATATTCAACGTGATATCAAGGAGTTTTTTTTTGCTACATCTAGGCCACCACTTCTGTTGCCAAGGATATCATTATTTTAGGATATTTAATCATGTAGGGTGAGCCCACCCCACCTTATATAGGTTGAAGCATCATTTTTTAAGAAATATTAGCATCACTTAGTGTCTTAGTCATCACATGACATTATTATATTTAGGATTTACATCCTCATAGTCACTTAAGGATAAGGATTTTATTCATACATATGAATTTAAGATGGTATTATTCAAGGTTCAATCTTTCACTCCACTAACGCATGTAAGGCGATATCAAGCATCATTTACTAGAATGTTGGCACTTAACATCACTAGTATAGCTTTATGATCGTCATCATATCATAATTTCATCATGTGAGAGGGTCTTAGTTGACATGCTTGAATATAAGGGTTTCCTGAGCTCACCTAGTGTCGCCCGGTACGAGCACTGGGGCACGATACGGTTGCTCTCGCACTTCTCTCGCAGATCGCTCAAGTCCCCAACTGTCCGAACGGTGAACTGGCTAGCCGTCCCGACCTATCCAGCCTCCGACATCTCCGACCTCCCCGACCTATCTTTTCGGCTTCCTGTAGCTGCTATTTATACCGGCGGTTGAAGGAGTTATGGTGCTGGAAACGCCACGTAGCCCCTTATACGGCGGTTGCAAGAAATACGGTGTATGATAACACCAAATTTTGTGACGTTTTTGCCATTTATTCTGTTATCAAAACTACCCTTTTCTGCTATTTTCCTCTATTTTATTAGCATTTTCGCAATAATTGGCCAAGCAACGCTCTTATTCCAGTTTTTCCTATCTTTTACAGGGTTTTCCTCGTTTTTGTGAAATAAGGCCGATTCCGGCCCACAATAAGTCTAAGCCCGTCTCGACCTTCCTGACGCCCGATACAACCTAGCCCGATAGGGGCTGGGCGACACAAGAATGATCGGCGGAGAAGGGCGCCTTGCGAAAGGGACGTACCGGCCGACACACCTTCTACCCGACAGGGAGCCAAAGCCGCTCGACTACCCAACTCGTCGAGCGACACGACCACCCACCGGCAGGCGTGCCGCCAGCCACGTGACCGATAGCCAGCGCCTCGCGCCGAAGACATACCTGTATCGGCCGTCCACATCCATCGACCGGCGTATAAGGGGGCTACGTGGCGTTTCCAGCACCATAACTCCTTCAACCGCCGGTATAAATAGCAGCTACAGGAAGCCGAAAAGACAGGTCGGGGAGGTCGGAGACGTCGGAGGCTGGATAGGTCGGGATGGCTAGCCAGTTCACCGTTCGGACAGTTGGGGACTTGAGCGATCTGCGAGAGAAGTGTGAGAGCAACTGTATCGTGCCCCAATGCTCGTACCGGGCGACACTAGGTGAGCTCTTCCTCATCCTGAGAGGGAGGGGATCGGTTCACCTAGGACTGTACCGGACGACACTGAGGGTCGATATCGGCCGACGTAGATACGCGACACGAGTGCCTGACAACAATGCCCGACAATAGTATATATGAATCCTTGGCCGACACGATACCGAAACCGATACGCTCTCCCCGTCAGTCGTGCCGCTCGAGAGGGTGTGCCGCCCGACATGAGCGTATCGTCCAGGGTCTTCGAAACCGATATAGTCGTCCGTTAGGCGTGCCGTCCGAGAGTTCGTGCCGCCCGACACGGCTGTACCGGGATAGGTCCCTGGACGGTATCGGGCTGGGAGTAGTAGTAGTCTGTCGCCCTTCTACATCAAGAAGGCGACATCTATCTTTAATTCTATTATTTAAATTCTTAGCTTATGCATTGTATTAAGACCCTTATTGCTGATGAAAATAGAAATGCTAAGTTGCTATTTGTTTAATGCTTAGTGCCTTATGATTGGGTAACTGCTGTGTTGGATATCTGAACTCTAGCTTGCATGTTTTGGATCGCGTTTCGCTTAGCTACCGAATCGTCTTTCCCATCACAACTACTTCGAGAGTTGGGTTGTGGCTCTAGTGTTCGGTCTGATTCTGGAGTACGAGAGTGCCCGGAACGAAGTTGTTTTAGTATCATTCCACTCTAACTCGAGTCCAACAACCTCGAGAGGGGTGTTGAAGCTTGGTTAGAGGCATCCGCTCCGAGAGGAGGGGTGCAGGGTGTTACTGCTACCGCTTGTCTTTCTAAAAGTCTTATCCCTTGCATTACTCCTTAACTGCAGTTTACCTTTCTATTTTCTGTTGCATGAAAATTCCTAAAAACTGCTAAATGACAAAATCTTAATCTTTCTTGTAACTCCAGTTGGAGATAGTTTTCTTTGATTTAATCGTGACATCTGGTTGTTCCCTTCGGGGAACTTCAATATCTCTTTATATCCACCGGAGTGTAGAGTGTCGATTCAGAGTCGTCAACGCAACCCACCTTATCCCTGTGTTCGAACCCGTATGACTACTTCGACCCCGTAAACAAAGTTGCGGGGGCCTAGAAGGATTCAGGTTATAAATGCAAAGGCTCGACTACCTCAATACGCCTCCAATTTTAGGACGCGCGATTTAGGCCGGTCAACTTTCTGGCGCTGTTGCCGGGGACAAGGCAAATGGCACTGTTGGCGAATCCGAATCCACTAACTACACTCCCGTGCCTCAAGCTTAGAAATAGGCTTGACAGCACTTCTTTTTCTTTTTCTTTTACTTTAAGCATTATTCTTTACCCCAATTATAATTTTCTAGCTATGATGACCGTCATAAGCATGGTTGTTTCTGACCTGCAGATTTTCTATCGCCCGACATGCTTTCGCGCGTAACGCCGGTCGATAGCGTTTTCCCGATGTTTTGTATCGGGCGTCATGCTTCTCTCTGCGATGTCATGTTTTTGCTTCATGTGACCTCGTATCGCCCGATACACCTGTGTCGGGCGTCGAGCCTCATCGCGCGACAACATCGTGTCGTCCGATCGCTTATCGCCCAGTTTTAATAAGTTTTCTTTCTTTTCATCTTTCTTGCCTAACGGATGAATAAATAAATTTTAAATAACAGGTATGGCTCATATGGAGCAAACCACCTACCGCGCCAGCAAGCACAACGCGGGGATCAACAACAACTGTCGGGCAGAAACGGCAACGACAATGGAAAGGAAGATTCTTCTTGATTTGGTAGCTCCAATAGTGAGTCACCTAGATACGAGTGCGGAAACCAAGGCCTCCGAACAAGTTCGAGGCACCCTGGTTCCGCCCTCTTAAGGGAGAGGGCCCACCCTGACTACACACTCCTGGCAACTAAACTAGGGACGGATAATCAGTCCCTTTGTTTTTGTTTACAACGGAGATGTGAAGAAAAGGTGGGCCAGAAGTGAATTTTGAGGGTTACGCTCACACTCAACCGCTACACCGCCGAAGCGAACCCGCTAGACAACCTCCCAATGGCATGCTGCAACTTCGTAGGAGCATTTTGCAGCACATCAGAAAGCTAACCCTCACTGGCTGTGCTTTACCTCACTTTTGCTTTCTTCTCTACTCTGGGACAGAGTAGAAAGTAAGTTTGGGGGGGTATGCCAGTGAGGGAGGTATAAAAATTTTATCTCTTCGAGCTTTCTACGATATTCATTCTCTTTTACCTGATGTGCCCTTATAGCTCCCTGTATATCTGATGTACGCATGCATGCCATATAAAAATTTTCAAAAATCTTTCCTTTGCAAATTTCCTACCCCTATGCATATGTACAAAGTTGCTGTAATAATAATAAAAACCTGTTGTGACTTCTTGCAAAGTTTACTTTCTGTATATTTAACGAGTACAAGTTCTGCCATGTCTTTCTGATAATGTTGTCTCAAACAAACAAAAGATTGTGCCTTGCCATTCAAAATTTTTGCCCTAGGTCCGTTGGTGGCTCATGATTGTCTGCAGACTGGGAGAGACTGATGGCGCCTGCTGTTCGCCAGTTGCCGTTCATGGTGCCAATAGTTGCTGGATATGGAGTGCCAAGTTGTCGGTGCCGCAGTGACACCTTGCCTTTGATCACGAGCGTTAGTTCTTCCTCCTCTTCCTATTTGAACCGAGCCCAACCAAAACATACTCAGGCACCATTTGTTCTTCCTCATCTGCCTTGGCGGGCCGAGCCCAGCCAAAGCACCGCCTTAGACTCAAAATGCCCCTCCGACGTCGGTGAGCTTGACTGAGGGACTCTAATCAATCCTCTTTAGGTAACCATTGTTGGTATATGTATGCCCGTAGAGCCATCCCAAGCGATTGCATGGAGTCGGATATTAATTAATAAATTAATGCGATTATTAGGTTAATTAATGAATTCCGAAATATTCTAATTAATCCACGAGCGTTTTAATTAACACAACGTTTCTGTTTACCGATGGGTTTAGGAAACCCTACTTCTCTTCTTATCCTATTTAAAGGAGGATAGACGGCCGATATCTATATAAGATATAGAGAGACGCTTTTAGGTTATTCTGACTCACGTACAAAACCTAGCCGTCGTCGTCCTTAGGAGAGAAAGGAGAGCAACGCGGCGCTAGCACGCCGCCGCAGAGACACGCTCCTTCCCGCCGGCTTGAGAAGCGCGGCGTGGAGTTCCGTCCATCCGCGTGGACAAAGTAGAGACGCAGACGCCTTGACGCCTGCGTTCGGAGGACGTCGACGACCACCTGTACGTGCTGCGAGCAACGTACATCACCGCCGCAGAGGAGCATTGCCGGATCAACCTACGACAGCGAACGGGAGAGAAGATTCGTCCATGTTTGACAAGCAGTGTTGCACCGTCGTGCAGCGGGACATCGCCGGACTTGCTCCGCGATAAGGTATATCCCGCAAACCTATTTCCTAATACGCTGTTATCGATGAGATCCTGTTACGGGTTGCGTGGATTTTATCGCTTCCGCCGCGCATGTTTTCTCCACAAAACCCAACAGTGGTATCAGAGCAGCGTCGATCTACGGCGTATTTGGATTCGTTTCGATATGATCGAATCGTTGTATACTGTTTTATGTTGCATACGATGCGAATTAAACCTGTTAATGTGCAAATCTAAACCTAATTCCACATACGCCGCAGGCTATTGTTTTTGACGTTTTGGACGGGGTCCCTGTGTGCAACGTACACAGGGGCGCTGCCCCTGTGTACCCCGCATTGTCTGCGTGGGAGTCAAAATTCATTTAATGGGGAATGTCCCGCATTAAAAGTACTGCAATTTTAATATGTATATACGTATATGTAGAGATACCTATGATAGCATACATGTCGCCTTTAAAATCTGTTTTATGTGGTGAGTGCATGCACGGTTATGGCCTAGTATCCCCTTTTGTGAATGTTGTGAATGGATGTGGATGTTGATCTTGTGGATATGGTTGTTTGTGAATGTTATGGATGTATAATCGTTGCATATGGATCCTTTGTATAATGTATTCGGCTTGCATGCCGAGCCTCATCTCTTATTTCAAAGTGTAATTAATTCTTTCTCTTTAATTTTGTAATCATATGATGTAATAAAGATAGGATTAGTTTTAGTCTTTGTTATCTTGATGTAAGGAGGCCACTTGAAGATCCAACTCCAAGGAGTGTCCATGGAGAAGCACCATGAAGATATAATTCCAAGAAGCAACCTGAAGATCCCACTCCAAGGAGCGTCCATGGAGAAGCAACAAGAAGATCCCATTCCAAGAAGCAACTTGACATTCCAACCTCACGAAGCATCCATGAAGTTGTTCATTGTAATGTTGATCATTATAGGCTTACAGGTTGTTTTCACAGGTGTTGCATGAGATGCATAAGACCATAGGTGGACCGTAATCCTTTGTTGCTCCAAAGGATTACAATAGTATGGCCATAACCGATGTATTTGTGATTGCATGTCTATCGTTTGTGGTTGTGGATATAGTAGTATATGATACGTACTATAAGTATGTGGTGTTTGGATATATATATATATATATGTATTAATAAAATCCCTCAATTAATAATATTAAGTTTTAGTTGCCTTCCATAAAGCAACACACATGAAAAGCTTGATCGACTATGTGTGGGCACGCCTCCGCGTGGTACACTGTCTATCTCGTGGAAGTGTGATGGTGGGTGTGTGGGTCTGCCTCCGCAGGGTGCACACTCATCGTGTTGGCTTATGGGTTGGACTTAACTAGGGAACCTTGATAGGATCAAGTACCTAGAGGCACACAGATGCATCATGGCAAGGAGTTGTGTATGATCATCTATCCAAGAGTTGCATATGATGCAATTGGCAAAAGTTGCCTACCTTAGTATTTGGTCTTTGACGCCGGCGTTGGCTGGGCATTGATCCAATTATTTTGGGTCTTGGCTCACTAGAAGGTTGTGCGTTGCAATCTTCCGAGTTGATAGTGAGGGCTATCAATTTGAATAAAATAGTGGGAGCGTAATTAATTAAAGGCCTAATTAATCTCATTTATCAAATATTTACAAGTCAAAATGTTTTGGACTAAATGCAAATTTTTCCTTTTGTAGCAATCAAATGGCAAACAACACTCACACGTTCTCGTTGCGATCGGTCCTTGAGAAGGACAAACTTACCGGAACCAACTTTCAAAACTGGTTTAGGACATTGAGAATTGTTCTCACACATGAGCGTAAGCTCTATGTCCTTGAAACACCAGAGCCAGAGGAGCCCACCGTAAATGCGCCCAAGGCTGAAAAGGATGCTTACAAGAAGCACCTTGATGATGCTGTGGATGTCAAGTGCCTAATGTTGTGCTCAATGAACTATGAGTTGCAAGAGCAACATGAGAACATGAATGTCATGGAGATGGTAACACATCTCAAGAACATGTATCAACATCAAGCAAGACAGGAGAGATATGATGTCTCAAAGGCGTTGTTCAAAAGCAAGATGAAAGAGGGAGACTCAGTTGGCACCCATATACTCACCTTGATTGGGTACGTGGAAAGCCTATCCAAGCTGGGATTTCCCCTAGGTCAAGAGTTGGCCACTGATGTGATTCTACAATCGTTGCCTGAATCATATAATCATTTTGTCATGAACTACAACATGAACAATTTTGACAAGCCGTTGTCAGAATTGTTGGGCATGTTGAGGACAGCCGAAGCACAGATGAAGAAAGACAAGCCCAAGTCTGTGATGATGATCAGCAAGACAAAGGGAAAGTCAAAAGGCAAAGGCAAGGCTAAGAAAAGTTCTAAAGCCGGGCAGAAGCCAAAGTCATCCGCGCTCAAAGCTAAAGATGGGATCTCCAAAGAAGGCAGTTGTCACCATTGTCACCAGCCTGGACATTGGAAAAGAAACTGTCCTCTCTACCTGGAGGAACTAAGGAAGAAGAAGCAGGGGATAGAGATCTCCACTTCAGGTATATATGTTATTGAGATAAACTTAAATACTTCTTCATCATGGGTACTGGATACCGGATGTGGATCTCACATATGTTCTAATATGCAGGATCTGATAAGAAGTAAGCCTTTACGAAAGGGCCAAGTCGAGCTGCGGGTCGCTAATGGAGCAAGAGTTGCTGCCACCGCAGTTGGAGTTATTAGTTTATCTTTGCCTACGAGCCTTGTAATAGAATTAGAGAATTGCTATTATGTACCTGCCATTAATAGAAATATTATTTCTATATCTTGTATGGACAAGAGTGGATTTGAATTTCACATTAAGAATGGAATTATTTCTATTTATAAAGATGAGATCTTTTATGGCAATTCCCCTATGTCTTATGGCATCTACTTGTTAGAACTTGAGACTAGCATATATAACGTAAATACTAAAAGGCTAAAACTTGACAGCTCAAACAAAACATTCTTATGGCATTGTCGTCTTGGGCACATAAACGAGAAGCGCATATCTAGACTCCATAAGGATGGTTATCTAGACTCTTTTGATTTTGAATCATTAGAGACATGCGAGGCATGTTTATTAGGGAAGATGACCAAGACTCCTTTCACTGGACACAGTGAGAGAGCCAGTGATCTGCTAGGGCTCATACATACTGATGTATGTGGACCTTTTAGATCAAATGCTAGAGGAGGCTATCAATACTTCATTACCTTCACTGATGACCTCAGTAGGTATGGCTATGTATATCTTATGAAACACAAGTCAGAAACTCTTGAAATGTTCAAGACTTTCATGAATGAAGTGGAGAAGCAACTTGGTAAGAGTATTAAAGCACTCCGTTCAGATCGAGGTGGTGAATACTTAAGCCAAGAGTTTGAGGACCTTCTGAGAGACTGTGGTATTGTATCACAATGGACTCCACCTGGTACACCACAACATAATGGTGTGTCAAAAAGAAGGAATCGTACATTATTAGACATGGTACGATCAATGATGAGTTCAGCCGAACTTCCAATATCGTTCTGGGGATATGCTCTTGAAACTGCAGCATTTACACTTAACCGTGTACCTTCCAAATCGGTTCAAAAGACACCATATGAGATATGGAATGGGAATCGTCCCAATTTGTCTATGTTAAAGATTTGGGGATGTGAAGCTTATGTTAGGAAACAATTTCTTGAAAAGCTTGGACCCAAATCGGAAAAATGCTATTTTGTTGGATACCCCAAGGAAACTCGGGGATACTACTTCTACACACCAACTGACAACAAAGTGTTTGTTGCTAGGACTGCTGTATTTCTTGAAAAGGAATTTATTTCCAAAGGAATTAGTGGGAGGAATGTAGAGTTCGAAGAAGTTCGAGACCAACAAGAAAGCAGAGAACCTGAGGAGGTACATAAGGAACATGAGGACTCACAAGTTGTTGTGGAATTTCAAGTTCCAAATGTAACACAGGAACCTCGTAGGTCTAGTAGGACACGAATTGAGCCTGAGAGATTTGGATTTCTCGTAACTCAAGACAGTGACGAATTGGGCATAGCAGATGAGCCAACTTCCTATCTAGAAGCTACTAAGGGACCAGAATCTGAGAAATGGCTCGAAGCCATGAGATCTGAGATGGAATCCATGTACACCAACAAGGTATGGACCTTGGTGGATCCACCCGAAGGGGTAAGACCCATAGGGTGCAAGTGGGTCTTCAAGAAGAAGACTGACATGGATGGAAATGTTCAAACCTATAAAGGTAGATTGGTTGCGAAAGGATTCCGTCAAATTCAAGGTGTTGATTATGACGAGACCTTCTCACCAGTTGCCATGGTTAAATCCATCAGGATCATGCTTGCCATTGCAGCTTATCATGACTATGAGATTTGGCAGATGGATGTTAAAACAACATTCCTTAATGGGAATTTACTCGAGGATGTGTACATGACACAACCTGAGGGTTTTATCGATCCAAAGGAAGCCAATAAAGTATGTAAGCTACAAAGGTCAATCTATGGATTGAAGCAAGCATCTCGGAGCTGGAATCTACGTTTTGATGAAGTAGTCAAAAAGTTTGGCTTTAGTCAAAATGAAGATGAACCTTGTGTTTACAAAAAGGTTAGTGGGAGCACAGTCGTATTTCTCATATTGTATGTGGATGACATACTATTGATGGGAAATGACATCCCTACTCTTCAGACAGTAAAAGGTTGGCTAGGGAAGACTTTCTCTATGAAGGATTTAGGTGAAGCATCCTATATACTAGGGATCAAGATCTATAGAGATAGATCTAGAAGGCTTCTAGGCCTAAGCCAGAGCACATACATTGACAAGGTGCTAAAGAGGTTTAGCATGGAGGGTTCTAAGAGAGGTAACTTGCCCATGTCCCATGGGGTTACAATCTCTAAATCCCAATGTCCTAGTTCATGTGATGAACGGGCACGCATGAGTAAGATTCCATATGCATCAGCAATTGGATCTATCATGTACGCGATGTTATGTACTCGTCCTGATGTATCGTATGCTTTGAGCATGACGAGCCGGTATCAGTCAGATCCAGGTGAATGTCACTGGACAGCCGTAAAGAACATCCTAAAGTACTTGAGAAGGACTAAGGATCAATTCTTGGTATACGGTGGTGAGGAAGAGCTCGTAGTAAAGGGTTACACCGATGCTAGCTTCCAAACTGACAAAGATGACTACAGATCGCAATCTGGATTTGTGTTTTGCCTGAACAACGGAGCTGTGAGCTGGAAGAGTTCCAAGCAAGAGACGGTTGCGGATTCTACAACAGAGGCCGAATATATTGCCGCATCTAATGCTGCAAAGGAAGCTGTGTGGATCAAGAAGTTCATTTCTGAACTTGGAGTGGTTCCAAGCGCTGGTGATACAATTGAGTTGTTTTGCGACAACAATGGAGCAATTGCACAAGATAAAGAACCAAGATCGCACCAACGTTCCAAACATATTCTACGGCGGTTCCATCTCATACGAGAGATCGTACAATGAGGAGATGTGAAGATTTGCAGAGTACCTACAGAAAGCAATGTGGCTGACCCGCTCACAAAAGCACTTTCACAGCAGAAACATGACGGGCATGTTCGATCACTTGGATTGAGATTCATGGGTGATTGGGTATAAGTGCAAGTGGGAATCTGTTGGTATGTATGCCCATAGAGACTATCATTCGATGATTGTAATGGGATACTATGTAAACGATTTGTAATACTATATTGATCATATCAATAAAGGCAAGTTTCCAATCTATATGTTTGTGTTTTATATTGTGAGATGACCATAAAACTTATAGATGTCTATAGAATAATATATTCAATGACATATGTCTTCGGGTTGATGACCTGAACAGTGAGATCATATGTATGCTAAGAGTATGTATTCTTGTTTTGTCCCTAATTGGTTGTTATTGTGGAAATATCCATAGACATCAATAACACATAAGATTAGAATGTATGTTGGTTGATGGAAGAATCTCAGTATCCATGATATGGAGATATCAAACCAAATACATAGATACTTGTTAGAGAACAGTGTATCGGATAGACCCACCTTGAGAGTGACACATGGATACCATGATTGGTAGTTAGAGTCACATCTCATAATGATGGTGGTGATTGTGGTTCTTAGACCTGAAGTCACTACACTTATCACATGACGTTTGGTGTACTTTGACATCATCCATCGTGGTCCTGAATAAGGATTGCTATAAAGATGGTGCTTGGGTGCACTGTGACACATGGGGATGACTGTGAGTGATGTAGATGGAATTTGTCCTTCCTACGGGAGTTTGATATTCCGGCCACTTGATAAGCGAGACTGAGAAATGCATGGCCATGCTGATGTGAGTCAATATGTGATATTGAGCTTACATATATCTCAGACAGTCTGCTCTAGTTCAAGGAACATGGATTGAACATTGAAGAGGATAACAATTCCATGACTTGAGTTCAATCCGGATATCAGCGACAAAGGAACTGTACAATCACTGTAACACCAGTCATGTATGATAGGTTAAGTTGTTCTCCAACTTCTCCAATTACTTGGGTAGCAATGAAGTCTTGCTAGATACCAATCATTGCTTGTGAAATCATAATATGATTATGGATATCACTGCCAACATAATTTGGAGCCTACCGGGTCACACGCACAGGATGTGTTGGAATAGGAGTATAATTGTGGATTTGATTGAAATTTCTTCGAATCACATTGATTACTAAAATGTTTATGTAATCGATTAGAATAATATTGGAGTGACTGGCTCTAAGTGCAAGTGGGAGTCTGTTGGTATATGTATGCCCGTAGAGCCATCCCAAGCGATTGCATGGAGTCGGATATTAATTAATCAATTAATGTGATTATTTGGTTAATTAATGAATTCCGAAATATTCTAATTAATCCACGAGCGTTTTAATTAACGCAACGTTTCTGTTTACCGATGGGTTTAGGAAACCCTACTTCTCTTCTTATCCTATTTAAAGGAGGATAGACGGCCGATATCTATATAAGATATAGAGAGACGCTTTTAGGTTATTCTGACTCACGTACAAAACCTAGCCGTCGTCGTCCTTAGGAGAGAAAGGAGAGCAACGCGGCGCTAGCACGCCGCCGCAGAGACACGCTCCTTCCCGCCGGCTTGAGAAGCGCGACGTGGAGTTCCGTCCATCCGCGTGGACGAAGTAGAGACGCAGACGCCTTGACGCCTGCGTTCGGAGGACGTCGACGACCACCTATACGTGCTGTGAGCAACGTACATCACCGCCGCAGAGGAGCATTGCCGGATCAACCTGCGACATCGAACGGGAGAGAAGATCCGTCCGTGTTTGACAAGTAGTGTTGCACCGTCGTGCAGCGGGACATCGCCGGACTTGCTCCGCGATAAGATATATCCCGCAAACCTATTTCCGAATATACGCTGTTATCGACGAGATCCTGTTACGGGTTGCGTGGATTTTATCGCTTCCGCCACGCATGTTTTCTCCACAAAACCCAACAACCATCACCGCACCCTATTCCATTAATTAAGATGTAGCTTACATACCTCCTTCAAGGTCTCTTTCGTGACCGGTGGATAATAGGCATGTAAAGTGTCAATAATTCTCATGCTTGGATGAAAAATCTATAGGTATCAAATGCCATGCCACTTGAAATTTGTTGTTCATATGTAGGTTATCCTAAATTATCAATAACTATTAATGGGAAACCTTGCAGAAGAATAAAAAAACATATTCTGACTAATAACTTGTTTACCAATAGTAGTCCACTCTTGTTTCCAGCCATTTCAATTGACAATACTTAAAAGGTATTTGCCTTGGATCCGACTTCTATTCTACATACATTATTAGTACTTTTTATTTGTAGTGTTATAATTTCAAGAAAGACAAGAATGAAGAAACTATAGTACTTCAAAGATGTTAACAGAATATGACTTATAGAGTTCATGTAAACATCACATGTAATTAATCAGTTCCCTATTAAGATGGTGGATTGGTATTTTCTATTCGATGTTTACATGGTCTTCCCACAAAATCGTTTGAGAAACCAGGTGATGTGAAATGCAGCGATTAGTATAATTGAAAAGCATAATGTAGACATAATAATTCATAAGTAATCTACTTAAAAGAGACATAATAATTCATAATGTAGACTATGATAATTGTTGGTATAATGACACTCGTCTTACTTTCCATTTAAGTCTGATTTTTATTTCTCAAGTTGTCTCTGAAAATATGTAACATCATTATATATACTTATTGAAAATATATAACATCATTGTTCACCAAAAAATATATAACATCGTTATATATACTTACAATTGTTAGTACTAATATTTTGCAATCTCTTTCCACCCACAACAATCACTATGGCCTGGGCCTCAACCCCCCTGTCCTTTTCCCTAAAACAGAATAGCTGGACATCACCCTAGACCATCGTACACTAGCACAACTCACCATTACTAAACAGTGGCGTCATTTGAATGGAAGACGCTACACGGCTAGTCAAGTGACTTTAAAGTATGGAACCTCGACAACTGTAATCGACGTTCAGTATGATGGTGAATGCACTTTAAGGTATCCACAACCAGTTGGCTTGCGTGGATTCAGAACAAGCTAATTGGCCGAGAGGACTAGGTCTGGCTTCCAAACATGCTAATTGGATTCATCTACGAGGGACTCCCTCCGCAACATAGCATCATCAACAAAACGGCCAAATCACCAGTCAAACGGGTGTCTCAATTCTTGATGAAATTTTGTTACTTTTAAATAAGGAAATCACCAATAAATGTATTTTTTACTATTTTTGTAGAATGAAATTTTGTTACTTTTAAATAAAGAAATTACCAATAAATGTATTTTTTACAGTATTTGTCACAATTCACCAGTCAAACGGGTGTCACAATTCTTGATGTTATATTTTTTTACTATTTTTGTAGAATGGATAAGTCTTGGATAACAGAGGATGGCCGAACGAGTAGTAAATATTTATGTGGAGTATCCAACTTTTTGGATTTCACTTTTCAACATTCAACGATTGGAGACAAGATTATATGCCCTTGTAGAAAGTGCACTAATGTATACCAGGTGACCAGATAGACTACATTGAGTCATCTATTGTGGAAGGGCTTCTTACAAAGCTATATTTTTGGGGCTTTTCATGGAGAAGATGTCGATGTTGAAATGGATGCTCCAACTGATCAGGGTGATTGTCTAGATGATGAAAATTTACAAAATATGTTGCATGATGTTTTTCCGAGTTTCAGTGAAGATAAAAATTATGGAAGGAGTAAAGTCGGCTACTGATCAACATTTAAACGCTGAAAAATTTTATATCTTGTTAAAGGATTCTGAGACAGAATTATATCCAGGGTGTAAGAAACTTACCAAACTTGCTTGCATCCTAGAATTCTATCACCTGGTTTGTCTTAATGCCTTGAGTAAGAAAGCATCATCAATGTTTCTTAACTTCTTTAAAAAAATGCTACCAGAAGGAGAACAATTACCTAATTCCTTTTATGAGCTGAAGAAGACAATAAAGGAGTTGGGATTACATTATGTGAAGATTAATGTTTGTTGAAATGGTTGCATACTGTTTTGGAAGGAGTCTGCTGATAAAGACATCTATGATACATGTGGAGAATCAAGATGTCTAACGACTTCAACACCAGATGATGATGATGAGGAGCTAGTAAACAAACCCAGAAGAACACCTACGAAAGTGCTCAGACACTTTCCACTTGTACCACGGCTGAGGAGGTTGTTCATGTCATCAAAAACCTCTTCCTTAATGAAGTGGCATGCAGAAAAATATGAAAAAGATGACAAGTTAAGACAACTAGTAGATTCACCTACATGGAAAACATTTGATGTTATGCATCCAGAATTTGTTGTAGATGCTAGAAATATTCGACTGGGACTTGCCACTAATGAATTTAATCCTTTTGGGACAATGAGTAATTCTCATAGTACATGGCCTGTTGTAATTATTCCATATAATTTACCTCCTTGGTTGTGCATGAAGAAACAATATTTTATGTTGTCCCTACTAATTTCTGGACCATCTTCACCACAGAATATAGATGTTTACTTGCGTCCATTGATTGATGAGCTAAAAGAACTATGGAGTACTAGTGTACAAACATATAACGCTCGAGCCAAGAAATTCTTTTAGATGTGTGCTTCTTTATTATGGACTATTAGTGATTTTCCAGGATATGCACATCTATCTGGTTGGAGTACTAAAGGCTACAAAGAATGTCCTTATTGTAATAAAGATACTGCCTCACATTGGTTGCCACATAGCCGTAAAGTTTGTTACAGAGGACACCGTAGGTTTTTTCCAGCTGGCCACAGATTCCGGAAAGAAGCTAGGGAATTTGACGGTGAGAAAGAATTTAGGAGTCCACCTAAACCTCCTTCTAGAGCTGAAATCTTGTCACAATTGGATGGCAGAAGCACTGTAATTGGTAAGAAAAGGCCGAGAGGTAAAGATTCAACACATAATTGGGATAGGAAAAGCATATTCTTTGAGCTACCATATTGGAAATCTAACATTGTAAGGCACAATCTGGATGTCATGCATATTGAGAAGAATATATGTGAGAGTATTGTTGGAACATTGCTAGGTCTGAAGGATAAAAGTAAGGACAACTTGAATGCAAGGAAGGATTTGGAGATATGGGAATTAGATTTCCTCTTTATCAACAAACTATTGGCACACATTCCATACGACCTCCATCTTTCTATACGATGAGAAAAGAAGAAAAAAATATCATTTTGCAACCTCCTAAAATCTATCAAAGTTCCAGATGGGTATGCATCTAATATATCTTGATGTGCACGACCGACAGATCAGAAGATGCTACCAATAAAAAGTCACGATTATCACGTGTTGATGCAACAACTTCTGCCATTAGCTGTCATTGTGTCTTTGCCCAGTAAGAATGCTAAGTCATGTATTATTAATCTTTGTCGCTATTTTCAGAGGTTGTGCACTAAAGTCATAGATCCAAATGATTTTGCTGCATTGGAAAATTCAATAGCTGTGACACTTTGTGAGATGGAGAAGATTTTCCCTCTATGTTTTTTTGACATAATGGTGCATCTATCAGTCCATCTCATTTTTGAAGCTAAGATAGCCAGCCCTGTTCAGTATCGTTGGATGTATCCAATTGAAAGGTAACTTTTCATACGTCGTGATGAATTCACCTATTGGAATTTAATTTGTCATAATATTTTCACCAACTTTGTTATCAGGTATCTGCAGACCCTAAAAGGATATGTTCGTGATAAAAGATATCCAGAAGGATCAATAGCAGAAGGATATATAGCTGAAGAGTGTCTTACTATTTGTTCAAGATACTTGGATGGACTTGAAACAAAATTAAATCGGCCAAATAGAAATGATACTGACGAAATAAATTTGGAAAACGAGCCAACACATGACAGCGATGATTGGTCGATTTTCTCGATAGTAGGTCGTGGTGTTGGTAAAATGATAGCATGTGTCTTCAACGAACATACATTGCAACAAGCCTATAAGCATGTACTATTCAATTGTGACGCAGTTGAACCCTACATTAAGTAAGTTCGTGACAATTGTCTTCTATTATTAAAATATTATCACATATTCCAATTACATATAGGACATATTTTGTTTTCAGGAAGCAATATGAAATCATTAGGCTAAAACATCCTCATAAGTCCTTAAAGGAGGTACAAAGAATACATTGTAACTCATTTGATGGATGGTTTAAGGAACATGTAAGTTAATTTGTCATAATTAAATTTGTTATGCTTCATGATTAAATACTAACAAACTTTTTTGTGTTAGATTGAGACACTCCTAAGAATAGAGACGGTGGATGATAAATCAAGTTTCTTTCTCAAGGTCCACATCAAATGGCCGTTAAGTACAAGGGCTACATTTTCAATGGTCACAGATTCCATACCCAAGCAAAAGATCGACATCTAACAACACAAAATAGTGGATTCTTTCTGATAGCTAAGATTGATTGTTATGCTAAAACCACTGACCGCAATCCAATTACTAGAGATGTTACCTACTATGGTGTTTTGAAGGATGTTATTGTGCTCAATTATTATGAACACTTTAAGGTAACATTATTTAAGTGTGATTGGGTGGACATCTACTCCAAGAGGACAATCAAGCATGATGAACATGGGTTGACTCTTGTTAATTTGAGACGACTTCAATCAACTGGAGAACCGTATGTAGTGGCATCTTAAGTTGGACAATTATTTTATGTAGAACATGTCACTACAAAAGGGTGGCATTTTGTTGTAAAGATTCCCCCACGAGATACATTCAACATGGAAGATCCATCTTGTAGTGAGACTGTCGAAGCTTATGTGCAAGGTGAACCTAGAGATGGGCCATCAATGACAACAGAGGATGAAAATGCAGACTGTGACATAGTTAGATTGGATATGGAAGGAATTACTATTGATAGTTCAACAATTGAGAAAGACCAATCCCAAATTCAGTAGGATGACAAAAGTGTATATCAAAGAGATGAGGGTGTCAGTTTTGAATGAGAAAATTACAAAGTAGCAACCGATGTTTATTTTAGTTTGTCATTATTATTTGACTTATATATGCATGTTTCATTGGCATGAAGTTTCCACTGTCTGAAATGTATCTGACATATTTTAGTCACATCCTTCTATGTGTGTTGGATTATCTCGCATATTCTTGAGAGAGAAGGTTGTCTGATCAGCTCCTTTGATGTATTGCAGCCTAGCCATATCCAAAAGTAGTATCTAAAGTAGTATGTTCTGCTTAAAGTCTGATGTCCAACTTACTAACAATGATGATCACCTTTTGCCTTGCCTTAATGAAGGTTTATGCAACCAGAGTTTCATTTTTATGCAATCCTCTTCACTAACACTGTTGCTAGCTTTGTTGTTACTGATATGTTGACAATGACTTGGTGTACCTCTGCAATTTTGCATCCGAATTTCTCTGCAGAGGTACATTAAGTCTTTCTCAACATGTCAAAACTATGCTCTGGTGGAGAAGTCTACGAAGAAGCCTCAAGAAAGAATGGTTTCTCCAAGAGATTAAAGGCCATTCTCGAGAGATAAGGTTGTCTGATCAGCTATGTTGATGTATTGCAGCCTAGCCAAAGTAGTATCTAAAGTTGTATGTTCTGCTTAAATTCTGATTTTATACTTACTAACAATGATGATCACCTTTTGCCTTGCCTTAATGTAGGTGTATGCAATCAGACTTCATTTTTATGCAATCCTCTTCAGTATCACTGCTGCTAGCTCTGCTGTTACTGATATGTTGACAACAATTTTGTGTACCTCTACAGTTTTGCGTCCTAATTTCTCTATAGAGGTACATGAAGTCATTGTCAACATGTCAGAACTATGCTATGGTGGAGAAGTCTACGAAGAAGCCTCAAGGAAGAATGGTTTCTCCAAGATATTAAAGGTCATTCTCGAGAGATAAGGTTGTAAATGTCTTTTTGCTTCCTACTCTGGAAAGTCTTCTTGCATGTTTTGCAGTTACTTGTTTTTTACATGTGGTGGTTGCCATGACTGGTGATGGTCTCAATGATGCACCTGCTCTGAAAATGGAAGACATGGGTATTGCCATGGGAATTTCTGGAACTGAGGTGATTTTATTTGCTATGGGAATTTGTATATCTATCTTCTTGTCTTTCAGTAATCATTATCGATAATGTTGTTTCTTCCCTTTTTATGTGTCAGTCCAGGTTGCCAAGGAGGCTTCAGACATGGTTCTTGCTGATGAAAACTTCATAACAATATTTATTGCAGTTGACGAAGGGAGATCTATCTATAACAACATGAATGCCTTCACCAGGTTCTTCTCTTATTAATCATTTTATGTTTTCTTACCTTACTAAAATTCTTTCAACTTATTATGTATATACTATAGTTTTATGAGAACACTGGACGAGATTGAGTTTGATTATAATCTTTTGCTTTTACATTATTGTCAAGATTGTCAGCTTTTCCCCCTTTCTATAATCTGCTTGGTTGTGTGCTTAGCTAAATGTCTAAAGCTTTACTGCGTGGCAAACTCTATTCAACTCACATAATGTGAATGGTACATTTGAAATTATCACACGTGTCAAACTTATTAGGAGTGGTGAGAAGTTGGGTTCTTGTGAGGCCGCCCTTCTTGCAATGCTCGGCATTAGGCCCTTCCCATATGGACTGGTTGTGATGTCAGTTTATGACAGTGGATCTGTATTCAGCCATAAGGTCCTTGACCTTATTGAAGATGACCTTATTTATAAATTTGGTAATAGTGCTATCTTCCCTGATACTATCTTATTGCATGCTAGTGCTGAAAGTTTTTTTGTCTTATATTTGCATGCAAGTGCTCAACTTTTTGCTCACTTCATGGCAGGATCCTAGCAAGTTTACAGTTGTTGCTGCCCCTGCTGCTGCTTCAGGCTATGCAGTTGCACCTACGAATTCTACTCCCAAGGTGGAAGAGAAGAAGGAAGAACCTACTGAGGAATCTGATGACTTTATGGCCGAATTATCATATGCTATCACTGCAGCTGAGAAGAAGGATGAGCCTTCATTGTAGTGTAGCTGGTCTAATCATGCAGAAGCTCACTACTACTTGGAATGCTAGAATGGAGTTGTATGTTTTTGTAAGAAAATGAGTTTGTATTCCTTTGGAGGGTCTCCAAGTGCAAATTGAGTTGATATCCAGTTAGTGATTATGTCTAGAATATGTACCGTATATAGTCATATGTGATGGTGTTGTATTGATTATAAGGGGCAAGGTAAAATGTCCTCCCCATGTAATTGTCATTTGATTATAAATAAAAAAGTTCAATAATTCTTGAAAAATGTGTTCGGCTTCAATTGGCATTCAATTAGAAAACTTGATCATGAACTACAAATTTACTGACTAAAATCCATAAAAATTAGTAATGCAGAACTAGTATGTCATTAGTGGCTTTTTTCATAAGCCACTACATTCAATCAAAACCATTTTATACAACAACATTATACAAAACAGTGGCATTTGTATAAAAGCCAAAATGATGGATAGTGGCTTTACTATAAAAGCCAAATGATGGTTTAGTGGCCTTTATGTGGCATTTATTCGAAGCCACTAAAGAAAAATGTTTAGTGGCTTTTACAACTTAAGACACTATCTTCCTAGTGGCATTGGCGCTAGAGGCATTTTTTTTAAATGTCAACAAAAGCCGCTAAACCTTTTTACTGGCTTTTTAGTGGCATTTCTAAAAGGCCACTAATGGGTATTTTTGTTGTAGTGGAAAATGCAAATTACACTAAGGAAAGCAAGAGAGAAGCACAAGATCAATTAAAGAGCTAAGCTAGCATGAACAAGGCAAGAGCAAGGAAAGAAGCTAAATAAGCAAGAAAAGAACTAATTAAGCTAAGCAAGCACAAAACTAGGGTTTTAAGCAGTAAAGAGAGGTATGGGCTGTTTAGGGGTATGAACTTATCACTTAACTTGGGGGTGACATATGAACATTATGATTCCATTTAGATTATCCAAACCAAACAACAAGTTAGGGTCTAATGAATTAACCTAAGCTACTAACTGGCCATGGATAAGCTAGGTTGTGTATAGGGAAACTAGTCCCTAACACCCCCTACTACCCTTACGTGGCTCAATTGGGTTAAGGGTTAGGTTCAATTCAATTAGAGTCTAATCAAGTCTAGGTTTCTAGATTAGGCATTCCTAGGGCAATTAGGGGCCGAGGGTAGTAATGGGGAGGTGAGATTAGGGTTTTGGACCCCAATTCCCCCACATTCTAGTCTTGAGAAGGCTCCATGCTAATTGCACTCGAATTACCTAATATAGCTACTTAGATCTCTCACTTAGGTTTAGGTAGATTGATTAGGATGTAGGAACATGGGAGGCAACCTATGGATCCAAAAATTGGACCTAGGGGAAAATCCCAAAATTCACACATATAAGCAATTTGCCTAAATTCCTAGGTGATTCCACACACAAACCAACAAGCAATCCATGGAGAATGAGATGTAAATAGAATATAATCATTAACAAATGGAATTACAATGTTTACATGTCATTTTCCCCCAACATGGTATCAAAGTAACATGATTTCCCCCAAACATCCCACCCAAGGGGCCTAGCTACTCATAGACATGGAAAATACAAAAAGAAAGGAGAAAGAGGTAGAAGTGGCCATGTAGCTCGGTGTATACGAGGGATCCCCTATCTCTAGCTGTTGTAGGGGAGTCCTCCTTCTTCTCCTTGGATGAAATGGTGTGTAATGATGGAGGGAAGTGGGTGGAAGGCTTAGATATGGGGGGTTATATGGTGGAAATAGTGAAATGGAGTGGATTCGAGGTGGATATGGAGTGGAATGGAGTGGAATGGAGTGGGTGGAAATTTGGGGAGCTAGGAGGGGATAGAAGGTAGCTAACCTTGTGCCCCAGCTGCCACCTAGGTATATATAGGTGTTGGGAGGAAGCACTAGGTCAAGTAGGGGCAAAATGGGTAAAGCAGTGTAAACTAGGTGGGTTTGTGAGTAGCACGGCCGTGGTGGGTCACCACGACCGTGGTGGGTAGGGTAGACCATGGTTGTGGTGGATGGGCATGGTCGTGGGAATTAAAATGTAAAGATCATAGGGATATGTTCATGGATGGCCACGACACTGGGGGGTCACCACGGTCGTGGTGGGGACCTATGGCCATGGGCATGTTGATCACCACAATCGTTTTGGCCATATTCATCAATTTCTTGGAGTTTTAGTGCTTTTTTGTGCTCGGGGCATGTCCACCACGGCTGTGGTGAAGTACCACACCCATTTTGGTGTCCTTCCCATGCATTTGAGCTTTGAACTTGATCATCCATGGAGGGTATTGCTTCAGAACTTTCTTTGACCACTTGGGGTAGGTTGGAAGTGGTTTTGGCCTCATTTTGGGCTCCTCCAAGCCTGAGGAAACCCTAGATTGGACCATCTTCTTTCCATGCCGTCAAGTAGTGGACAAAGAACCTATAAAACATGCAAAAATCTTGATAAGTACATTTGATAAAATAAGCATATTGGGGGAAATAAAATGTAATCTAACAAGTATAGATGTGGTTGAAATGCAATATGACACAAGATGAAGCCCTAAAATAGGGATGAATCACCACCCCAAACTTGAAACATACTTGTCCTCAAGTATGCTCCAACTCAATCTCTCTACAAACTTTTCACAGTCAAGACATGACAATGCAATGTAAACGGTGATTATTGCTGAATGGTATCAAAAAATGACTAAGTGCATGCATTCCACCTCTCTCCTATCCTACATTCACAAACCAATCATGAAAAGAGCACAAAGCATATGAACATCAAATATAGTGGATAGAATACACAAGCTATCCATATTTCTTTCATGTAGTTCTAGGTAGACCGTTTCATAATGGCATTAATAAAGGATGACTAGGAGTGTTGTTTCACCTTCATGCTTTCAACCTTATGTTTCAAATCACACCAAATGACCCACGTGGCTGTAGAAAAGGGAAAGATGAGCTAGTTTTGATGTTTCCTAGCTCATTGGGTATGAAAATGGAAGAAAGGATTGTAGTAAGATTTTGGAGTGCTATTACGTAGAGAACTCATCTTTTCTTTATTTAGATGCTCTTAAATAGGAGCACCTTTTATTTTCTTTTTGCATTTTGCATTTTTTTCTTTTTCTTTGCCCTCGGGGTAGGTAGGGCATATGGTGATGGGAGTGAAGCGGTGAGATGTTGATGTGGCCACCCCAAACTTTTGGAGGTGGCCACGACTAATATGTGCACTTTGGCATCCTTTTATGAGGCAGAGGGGTATGAAGATGGTGGAAGAATAGTCGAGTCAAAGAGGGGTCATTGGTATGATTTTCTACATAAGACATCCTACATGAAAATTAATCCAACACTTCATCTAAGATATCACACCACATGAATGAAAAAGATGAAATTGATATATCAAACAAGTGATTCTACAAACACTAGTCATTCAAGCTTGCTCAATTTCACAATTCAACCAATTCAATCATAATCCTAAGAGAGGTGATGCACTTGTAGAAAGTCACCCATTGATACCACTTAGCAACAAACAATGGTAATTCACTTGCATTTGTCAAAGGTCATCATTTTTACTTAAAATAGTAGAGATTGGGTCAAAACATACTTTTTATAAAAGAAATTCCAAATTTGGGAAAAATTGGCCAAAACGGTGCCAAGTTGCCTTCAATCACATCTAAACCCTATATTATTGAACTTAAAGCAGTAAACAAGCAAATACTAGCTATAACATGCAAGAATTACAAAAATATACATGAAATACAATGTATGGCAATTTTTTTTGAAAATTATGCAAAAATAGCAAGGAAGCAAACTACATGGCATGCAAGTATGCAAAGCAAGCACACAAAGTATGGATACACAAATATGAGAGATGGTTATAATGTTCAGTCTCTTGAGCAAAAACTTAGAACAAGGAACATAGAAGAAAGTGGGGTAAACAAGGGATGACTGCCCTACCACCACAAACTTTTAAACCATGTTGTCCTCAACATGAAATAGAAGCTCAGAATGGTAGGGTAGAGGGCATGGAGTCGTGGTAGATAAATGCCAAGTGGGGAGAGAGATCCCAGTGTGTCATTGAGAAGGGGATCGCCTCCACGACCGTGGTGTCCACCGCGCCCATTTTAGAATGCATGCAACACGGTCGTGTTGTGTGGCATGACCATGTTGATATCCTTTATGTAGCATCTCTACTGATTTGCAATTTTCTCCTCATCTTTGTTCTCCTCGTTGTTAATATCATCTGTGCATCACTCTCCTTCCAATGTACCTATCCTAAAATGACATACACAACAAAAATCATCAAGCATAAAGTGTGTGTGTGTGTGTGTGTTTTCTTAGAAAGTGTAAAATCAAAGAAAAAGTATCAAAAATTAAAGTTTGGGTGAAAAAAATCCCAAACCTAGGTGGGTTGCCTCCCACAAGCGCTAATTTTCATGCCTTCAGCTGGGCTTGTTGTTCTTTCACCATCAACCATGGTCCAAAAATAAAATGTTTTCACCCCCATCATAAGAAATCCTCTCAAATGCTTTCCTTGATTGATCTTCCTCCCAAGGGTCATGCAAGCTTTGTAAGTTTTTTTCAGAAATTCTCTCTCCTTGGGGATCATCATCATAGATCTTAATCAGCCTTAAGACCCTCAGAAATATCATGCCATAGGTTTTTTATCTCTTGAGGAATGGGTCTTCATAGGCACCAAAGAGAGGGGTCTCAATCATATCCATTTGCTCATGGGAAGTAGGGGGGCATGTGATAGTTGTTGTGGTTGCATCGGTGTTGATGGCCGTTGGACTTTAGGTGGAGGAGGGCATTGAGCTGGTTGGAAGGTGAATTGGTGGGAGGGTTGTGTTGATGGAGGTGGTAGAATGAATTTAGGTTGGAAGGTGAACTGGTAGGAGGGTTGTGTCAATGGAGGTGGTGGTAGTGTGTAAGGCTTAGGATAGCCTTGGAGGTAGGGTAGTGGAGGAGGGAATTGAGGTTGGTAAGTGAAGTAGTGGGAAGGTTGCAGCAATGGAGGTGGTGGAGGTGTGTAAGGCTTACGATAGCCTTGGAGGTAGGGTGGTGGAGGAAATGGATGGGTTTGTGCATTTTGGCCTTCCATCTTGTCTTCTCCGAGTGGCTTGTCACATGCACAAGGCACAACCAAACAAAAGAAAGCAAGTTAGGAAACCAATATACACAAAGAATGCAAAGAGTAATGAATAAAGAATAGCAATGATGAGGGCAGTAGGAAAAGTCAAAGAAAAACTAGCTAGCTAGGTCGAGCGCCTCTATCCCTGGCAACGGTGCCAGAAAGCTTGGTGCGCTCCCGCCAATGGTGTTACACACTACTCAATTGGAGTTTTGAATAGGCACAACCCGCCGGATGGAAGCACACTGGTGGATTCACTTTCAATATTTATAAAACCTAAACTGGCTACCTACGTCTACCAAAACACTACACCCGCAAGCGCACAGGGTCATGTCGTAGTATAGGAAGTTGGCAAGTATAGGGTCGATCCATAGGGAAAATAGGGGGCACTAGAGCTAGGTCAGTTTTGCTGGGTTCCTACTGTGGAGACTAGGGTTAAGGTTTTAAAGGTTGTTTTAATTGTTAAACTACTATGAACAAGCGAGGAATTGAAGGCAAGAATGAAATCTACGTTAACCCTAGACTAGATTAAGGCTAAACAAGCAAGAAAGGATCAAGCTAGGTATGAAAGTGCAAATTACACTAAGGCAAGCAAGAGAGAAGCAAAAAAGCAATTAAAGAGCTAAGATAGCATGAACAAGGCAAGAGCAAGGAAAGAAGCTAACTAAGCAAGAAAAGAACTAATTAAGCTAAGCAAGCACAAAACTAGGGTTTTAAGAAGTAAAGAGAGGTATGGGCTGTTTAGGGGTATGAACTTATCACTTAAGTTGGGGTTGACATATGAACATTATGATTCCATTTAGATTATCCAAACCAAACAACAAGTTAGAGTCTAATGAATTAACCTAAGCTACTAACTGGCCATGGATATGCTAGGTTGTGTATAGGGAACTAGTCCCTAACACCCCCTACTACCCTTACGAGGCTCAGTTGGGTTAGGGGTTAGGTTCAATTCAATTAGAGTCTAATCAAGTCTAGGTTTCTAGATTAGGCATTCCTAGGGCAATTAGGGGCCGAGGGTAGTAATGGGGAGGTGAGATTAGGGTTTTGGACCCCAATTCCCCCACATTCTAGCCTTGAGAAGGCTCCATGATAATTGCACTAGAATTACCTAATATAGCTACTTAGATCTCTCACTTAGGTTTAGGGAGATTGATTAGGATGTAGGAATATGGGAGGCAACCTATGGATCCAAGAATTGGACCTAGGGGAAAATCCCAAAATTCACACATATAAGCAATTTTCCTAAATTCCTAGGTGATTCCACACACAAACCAACAAGCAATCCATGGAGAATGAGATGCAAATAGAATATAATCATTAACAAATGGAATTACAACGTTTACATGTCATTTTCCCCCAACATGGTATCAAAGTAACATGATTTCCCCCAAACAGTCCACCCAAGGGGCCTAACTACTCATAGACATGGAAAATACAAAAAGAAAGGAGAAATAGGTAGAAGTGGCCATGCATCTCAATGTAGACGAGGGATCCCCTCTCTCCAGCTACTGTAGGGGTGTCCTCCTTCTCCTTGGATGAAATGGAGTGGAATGATGGAGGGAAGTGGATGGAAGACTTAGATATGGGGGGTTATGCGGTGGAAATAGTGAAATGGAGTGGATTTGAGGTGGATATGGAGTGGGTGGCGATTTGGGGAGCTAGGAGAAAGTAGAAGGTAGCTAACCTCGTGCCCCAGCCGCCACCTAGGTATATATAGGTGTGGGGAGGAAGCACTAGGTCAAGTAGGGGCAAAATGGGTAAAGCAGTGAAAACTAGGTGGGTTTTGTGAGTAGCACGGCCGTGGTGGGTAGGGTAGACCATGGCCGTGGTGGATGGGAACGGTCATGGGAATTAAAATGTGGAGATCACAGGGATATGTTCATGGATGGCCACAGTAGTGGGGGTCACCACGGTCGTGGTGGGGACCTATGGCCACGGGCATGTTGATCACCATGGTTGTTTTGGCCATATTCATCAATTTCTGGGAGTTTTAGTGATTTTTTGTGCTTGGGGCATGTCCACCACGGCCGTGGTGAAGTACCACGGCCGTTTTGGTGTCCCTCCCATGCATTTAGCTTTGAACTTGATCATCCATGGAGGGTATTGCTTCAGAACTTTCTTTGACCACTTGGGGTAGGTTGGAAGTGGTTTTGGCCTCATTTTGGGCTCCTCCAAGCCTGAGGAAACCCTAGATTGGACCATCTTCTTTCCATGCCATCAAGTAGTGGACAAAGTACCTACAAAACATGCAAAAAGCCTCCATAAGTGCATTTGATAGAAATAAGCATATTAGGGGAAATAAAATGTAATCTAGCAAGTATAGATGTGGTTGAAATGCAATATGACACAAGATGAAGCCCTAAAATAGGGCTGAATGACCATTCTACTCCCATCTTCTAGGATTAGGGTTTTAAGGGTTAGTGTCTACACCCTACCTCTTAAGGTTTCGATATCCCTTAACCCACTAGGGTTTTTCTAAACCAACCCTAGTTCCATCTAGGGTTATCCTCACAAGGAAAATCCCATAAAACAACTTTATTTACTTTATCATTATTTCTATGTTACATGTATATTTTTTTTCTCACGTACATTATTATTTCCTCATTATATATACATTTTATTTCCACATACACTTTATTATTGTCACATTACATGTACATTATTTGGCAGAGGATGCCTTAATACTACTTCTCAAAACCCTAACTTGATATGAGGAGATAAGTTTATTTTAGGGTTTATTAAGAAAGATGATGAGAAATGGATGAATCAAGAGGAGAAGGAATCCTAAAGGTATTTTACTTCAGGCAAAGACTTCTCACTTTGGCCAGGTAGGATGCACGGGTCCAGGAGTCCTTGTAAGCTGACTAGTGTGTCGAGGAAAATATTGCTAGCCCCTAGTCATGGTCCCTTATAGACACCTTAGTCTTTAGAAAATGCCCTAATAATTCCCTCATATTTCTACATATTATTTGAAATTATAATCTATTAAATATTATTTGCAAAATCTGGGTCTCTGATATAAAATGTAATGACCTCACTTTCAGCATCCCCCAATTAAGGAAAGACCTTCAAGTTGAGAGCCATTACCAATATTCCCAAGGATCCTAATTAGTCAAATAACAAATAATATAAAACAATTTCAATTAAATTGCAAATATTGTTTACAAATTGTAAAATGGTATACCTCATGGAACTATACCTATTGAGAAGAAGTGCCATCTATCTAATCCTCCTTCATAGCTTTAATACCTTCCATTGATTTGATCTTTATCTTCATATTTTTATCTTGTGTATCAACTACCTCAATGGTGAGCCAAGAAGATTACCATATAACAATACTTCACGCATATTGTCCAAGCAAGAAAATCAAGCATTCAAATGGGTGCATCTCTGCGTGTTAGTTGATGGTAGAGTGTCACCCTTCACGAGTCTTGGGCTCACCAGAAAGATCCATTCCAACTCTGAGAGGCTTGAAATATATTGCAAGGATAATCTCCGACCAGAGGGGGTGTTTCCATGTTCTACGTAGACAAGAGGACCTTGCGGTCCTCTTCTTGCTCTGCAAGATGCCTCGACCCAATCGACAGTGCAGATTGTTGGTTACCCATGAGGGAAACATCGATAAGCAAGATCATGTGGCCCACTTGCAAAGGCTGACCCTATCCTTCCTCGACACATTTTGATCCTTCCCTCATCTGCTTACCAAGATACTCAATCGATGTGTGTGGAAAGCATACGAGGTCTGTCCTTATATACTCATACAACACTCTGGGATAGACTATAAAAGACTAGAGTTTACGAATAAATATTAGGTTTTTCAACTAAAAGACATTTTCCTATTCGTCCTTGTATGGATGGGTTTAAAGGCAAGGTATGTAACCAAGGAATCATATTAATGCATTTCCTTGAATCTAAAGGCATATCAATCCCATAATGGATTATGCTTGTTCATACTTGGCATTGCATCTCCTTTAGACAATTGAATAAATTCATTCCTCCCATCCTTACATAGAAATTCTTAGTTTTTATTTTATAATGCAAAGGTCATGAAACTCCCACTTTCATATTAAAATTTTATTTTAATAATATCAAAAAGTCATTGGGGGAGCATATAAACATTTGGCACCAATTGGTCATTAATCTTTTGAGGAAACCCTATATTATTCTCTCTCTCTCTCTCCATTTATAATTATCTAATTTCAAGGAAATTCCCAAAGTTATTTTCAATGTGAGTGGTCCAATGGAATATCTGTCCCACATAAAACTTGCTCCTTTTAATTATTATTTAATATAATACCATTATCACATGGAATATCCTTTTATCCCCATTTCTAGAACTTTCTTCCTTTAATTATTATTTTCCAGTACACAAAATATATATCAAAATATTAATGTTTGGTGCCTTAAACATGGTGTTACCACTATTGGCTAGATAATTATTCTTTTAATTATCTAAAACACCATATTTTCTCTTAGAACCTTAAACATTGTTTCATATTTCAGTTATCTCAAATTAACAAAGTCACTATCCTTTGTTTGTGCACAAAAAACTTCTCTTTTCTAGAGAATTATATATAATTCCATATTTAACAATATCAATTGTCCATTACTTTAGAAATCCATTTTTTATTGGATTTTTCATTCTTTCTCTTGTCCAACATTGTTAATGGATTATCACAACCCATAGGACACACGAAATTCCTCTTATTTCTTTAACTTGTGCCACAATCATGCATACCACAAAGGTGATCAACATTACTATTCTAACAATAATATCGTCGGTGAAAATTATTTATCAATCTATGGCATATATTTATGTAGTTCGATTTCTTCAAAATTGAGGATATTACAGTTCCTATAAGATTGGTTTAATAAAGAATGGCTCTTTCTTAGTACCAAATTGTTTGTATGCAGTAGGAAAATATCATTATAAGAGTTTGTGTGGTGGGGTAAGTTTTATAGAATAGCATAATTCTTTGACTCTGAGGGATGACAATCATTGAGGTGATTATAAGGGAACTTTTGCAATTAGTCAAAGTAGAGTATTTATTACTATTTTCATATTAAAAATGACATAATGAATCATTTAAATCCTACATACCAAAAATATTGATCATTTCTAATTATTTAGAAATGGTTGGTTAGAAATCTTTATATTTGCGTTGCATATTATAAATTGAAAAGTTTGTAATTCATTACATTATTGTAGCATATTGACCACAAGGTTATGTTGGGTTTTTTGGAGGCAAAAAGAGCAATGAAAGAAATAATATTTTCTCCACATACCTGACTGGCCTAAATCGCGCGTCCAAAAGTGGAGGCGGATTTGAGGTAGTCGAGCTTTTACATTTATAAACCCGAATCCTTCTAGGCCCCCGCAACTTTGTTTACGGGGTCGAAGTAGTCATACGGGGTCGAACACAGGGACAAGGGGGTAGTGTTGAGAACCATGAATCGACACGCTACACTCCGATAGGTATAAAGAGATATAAATTCCCAAAAGGGAACAACAAGATGTCACAAAATAAAACAAGAAAACTATCTCCAAATGGAGCAACTAAAGAGATTTAAGGTTTTAGTCATTTAGCAGTTTTTAGGGGTTTTTCATGTAACAGAAGTAGAAAGATAAAGACTATAGCACAGGCAAGGTACGAAGGATAAGACTATAGTAAAACAAGTGGCAGCGGTAACACCCTGCACCCCTCCTCTCAGAGCGGGTACCTCTAACCTCCGCATCAACACCCCTCTCGAGGCTGCTGGGCTTTAGTTAGAGTGGAATGTTATAGAAACAGCTCCGTTCCAGGCACTCTCGTACTCCAGAATCGGACCAAACACTAGAGCTGCAACACAACTCTCGAAGTTGTTGCGGCGGGAAAACATGATTCGGTAGCTAAGTGAAACGCGATCCAAACATGCAAGCTAGAGTTTAGATATTAAACAGAGCAATCATCCAACATTGTGCACCAAGCATAGAGCAACAAGTAATTAAATCTTTCCATTTCCATAAACATTAAAGGTCTTAATACATTGCATAAACAAAGAATTAAATAACAGAATTAAAAGATAGGTGTCGCCTCCTTGATGTAGAAGGGAGACAGGGTGTTGTAGCTCTCCTGCCCGATATCGGTCAGAGGCCTAGCCCGATACAGGGGTGTCGGGCGACACACCCTCTTGGGCGGCACACACTGACCGTCGACTGTATCGGTCAAGGACTCCGTCCGATACGCTCATATCGGGCGACACACCCTCTCGGGCGGCATGCTCGATAGGCTAAGCGTATCAGGTTGATATCGTGTCGGGCTAAGAGCTACGCATTATTGGTTTCGGGCACTTGTATCGCTCATCCACGTCAGCCGATATCGGCCCGCAGTGTCGCCCGTGACGGTCCTAAGTGAACTGTCCCCTCCCTCTCGGGATGAGGAGAAGCTCACCTAGTGTCGCCCGAGACAAACACTGGGACACGATACGTATGCTCTCGCAGTCTCCTCGCTCAAGCTCCCAACTGTACGAATTCAAGACTCCGAACTGTCTAACTGTCTTTTCGACTCCCTATAGCTGCTATTTATAGTCAGCTGGTCGGGAGGATTTATGGTGCTCGAAGCGCCCTTATGAGCCAGTCGATGGATGGCCGATACATGTATATCTCGGCGCGGAGGTGTCTGCTATCGGTCACGTGACGGGAAGCGCGCCTACCGGTGGGTGGCTGTGTCGCCCGACAAGCTGGGTTGTCGGGGTGAGCCGGGCTCCCTGTCGGGTAGAAGGCGTGTCGTCCGTCAGCTTCTTATCGCGCGGCACCTCTTTTTCGAACGTCTTTGTGTCGCCCAGCCCCTGTTGGGCAGGGGTTGTATCGGGCGTCAGGGAGGCCGAGACAGGCTTGGACTTATTCTTGGGTCAGAGCGGCCTTATTGCATAAAAGCGAGGAAAACTCTGCAAATGATAGGAAAATTGGAGTAAGAGCATTGGCTGGCCAATTATTGCGAAAATGTTAATAAAATAGAGGAAAATAGCAGAAAAGGGTAGTTTTGATAACAAAATAAAGGGCAAAAACGTCACAAAAACTGATGTTATCAACTCCCCCAAACTTAGCGTTTTGATTGTCCTCAATCAATATTAAACTATATTTTTGTGATGCTTCTTTTTGCTTGGATAACTTTCAGGCCAAGAGGTAAAATAAGTGTAGTAATGCCTTTAGAGATAATGTTGCTTCACTACAAACGAAAGACTATGCATTTCCTTGCCTTATTCTTTAAGTAAAATTTTTCTCTACAGCTTCAGCGAGACTTGTTGTATGATTCCGAAGTTAGCTTATGCACCAAACAACTTTATTTTCGGGGCATAAAGTTGTGTATAGGGTAGGCTAAGGCTTTTTGGGTTTTTCATTCTTGTCTCCCATCAGTCCATCCAGGTAAGGGTCCGTTAACGGGCAAGTGGTCCCTGCAATCCAAGCCAGTTGGCTTTAGAGCAGTGATTTCACATCCTACGTACCACTGCCCCGGATCTACCATGCCTAAAGATGGGTACTTTTGGAAAATAAGAGGTATATATATATATATATATTGGGCACAACTCTCATGCTTTTATTCACTCTCTCAAGGCTTCTCTCTCTTTTTTGGGATTTTGTTGGGTGAGGGAAACAAAGAGATTTCTGCTGTTTGGGCAGCTTTTTCCTTCTCCATACTTGTCTCTTAGCTGTTCGCAAGATTATTATATTTTTGAAATTTTTGACATGGCAAAGTATAGTCTTTTGTTTGTTTGAAGCAGCATTATCAAAAAGATATAACAGGACTTGCGTCACATTCAACACAAAGAAAATAAACTTTGCAAAAAGTAACAATAGATTTTCATTATTATTACAGCAACTTTGTACATATGCATAGGGACGGAAATTTGTAAATGAAAGATTTTTGAAAATTTTTATATGGCATACATGCGTACATCAGATATACAGGAAGCTTATAAGAGAACATCAGGTAAAAATAAAACACGCAAGTGTAGAAAGCTTGAAGAGCTAAAAATGTTATCGTAGAAAGTTTGAAGAGTTAAAAATTTTATACCTCCCTCACTGGCACACGGATACCCCCCCCAAACTTACTCCACACTCTGTCCCAGAGTGGTGAAGAAGGCAGGGTAAGGTAATGTTTAGCCAGTGAGGGTTAGCTCGTTGATGTGCTGCAATATGCTCCTACGAAGTTGCAGCATGCCATTGGGAGGTTGTCTAGCGGGTTTTGCTGCTGCCAATGAGAGGTTGAGCAAGAGCGTAAACCCTCAAAATTGTTTCCTGGCCCACCTTTCTCCAACTCTCCGCCGTGAACATGAACAAAATGACTGATCATCAGTCCCAGTTTAGTTCCCTGGAGTGTGTAGTCATGGGGGGCCTTCTCCCTTAAGAGGATGGAACTGGGGTGCCCCGAACTTGTTCGGAGGCCTTGGTTGCCATGCTCGTGTTGTCTCTGGAGATGGTCCTAAACCTCCGCAGAGGCAGGCTGATAATAAGGTGATCCTCCATTGGAGCTATCACATGAAGAAAAATCCATCCCTTTCTTGTTGGTGCCATTTCTGTTTGACTGTTGTTGCTGATACTCGCACCGTGCTCGTTGGCGCGGACGGTAGTTTGCTCCATATGAGCCATACCTGTTATTCAAATCCAAAATTTATTTACACGTTAGGCAGATAAAGATAAAAGGAAAACTTATCAAAACTTGTCTCGGGCGATATGAGGTTGCCGCGCAGTACAACATACCTCCTGATATGGGTGTATCGGGCGATAATGTTGCCACAGGGCAACTGCCCGACAGTACGCTATAAAAGAAAAACGTGTCGCCCGATAAAAGAAAAACAAGACTTATTTAAAAAATATGGGTATCGTCCACCAAAAGAAAAACTCGAGTCGATACAAAATTGGGCGATACGAGGAGTGCCGCACGATACGACTCACCGCCCGACACTGATGTATCGGGCGACAAGGTCATATGTAGCACTTAACTGCGTCGGGTGATACAAACCTGTAAGGCGTGTAAGCCTGATAAGCAACGTGCGCTAAGGAAACTTGTTCCGGGCGACAAGGTTATCGGTCGATAAACGTGTCGGTCTATATCTATGTCGGGCGACAAATATGTCGAGCGATAAGAAAACAACACCCGACAGATACCCCGCGCACGATACAAAACATGTGCCGGGCGAAAGAAAATGTGTCGGGCAAAAGGTGTGTCGGGCTATACCCTTGCTCATAGGAGACATCGCCCGATACCGGGGTGAAGGCGAGATGGCCGACACACGAGCAAAAGACAGATCACTGCATGCGTTCCAGGTGGCTGAAAAGTGAACAAGTGTGGTAGCCCGACACGATGGTCCCCCCTTTCATATATATAGCCAGCTCAGTTGGGGTCAAATCGAGAAGTTTTGGCGCGCGCACGTCGACCGGTTAAGACACATTGTTCCCGAGACGACGGTCCCGTCAGCCAAATTGAAGGCATTTACTCCCCATGCACGAAACGGCTGTCGCTCGGGGATGCCAACCGTCGCGACACTTGTGGCGTCCAAGAAACTCTGGCCCGATACGAGTGATTCTGTGCGCCAGCTGAGCGGCTACCCGACACGGCCTAAAACAAATGGATGAAAAACATAAAACAAAGTGGGAAAAAGCATTTGACGGACAAAACATTATCAGTCAGGGCAGAACCCATCGCCCTCAGACAGAAATGCTCGTCAAAGCTTCGGAAAATTAAGTGATGACCCATAAAACAGAAGAGTCGGCACACTCGGCGCGTGCTCTGACTCGGGCCTTATTACAATTCATAAAGTTTGTTTTTGCTGGTTATAAGAAAAATGCAATCTATTCTAAGAAAGAAAGAAAGAAGAACTTGGGCTGCCTCCCGAGGAGCGATGGGGTTTGCGTCACCAGCTCGACCGGTGTAGGATCATGTTGTTCAGCCCTCAACTGTACCCATATCTTGCAGACTGATCTCTGTCCTCCTGACAAATGCTTCGTCTTCGTAGAACCTTTTCACCCTGTGCCCATTCACCTGAAAGGCCCTGGTCGGATCGTCTTTGTCATAGAGCTCCATCATCCCTAATGGATATATCTTTGACACTGTGAATGGTCCAGACCACCTTGTTTGCAACTTCCCAGGGAAAAGACGAATAGAGGACTTGAATAACAAGACCTTATCTCCCTCGCTTACATCCTTTCTCCTGAGATGGGCATCATGCCACAACTTGGTCCTCTGTTTGTAGATTTTTGCATTTTCGTAGGCATTCATTCTCAGCTCTTCGAGCTCATGATGTTGTAGAAATCTCTTTTCTCCATCTTTGTCGAGGTCCATATTTAGGAACTTGATTGCCCAGAGGGCGTTGTGTTCCAATTCCAATGGCAGGTGGCAGGATTTTCCGTAGATCAGACGGTAGGGGGTGGTTCCAATGGGTGTTTTGTAAGCGGTGCGGTAGGCCCATAGTGCGTCGTCAAGTTTCATGGACCAATCTTTCCTTATTCGGCTAACAGTTTTCTCCAAGATCTGCTTAATTTGTCTGTTGGAAACCTCTACCTGTCCTGACGTCTGGGGATGGTAGGGTGTAGCGATCTTGTGCTTCACTCTGTACTTGTGCATAAGTGCTTCAAACTGCCTTTCTCTGAAGTGCGACCCTCCGTCGCTTATTACTGATCGTGGGATGCCAAAACGAGGGAAGATGGTCTTCTTGAAGAGCTTGATAACTGACTTGGCGTCACAGGTCTGGGTGGCTACCGCTTCCACCCACTTCAATACATAATCCACCGCCACGAGAATGTACTGATACCCCTGGGATGGGGGAAACGGTCCCATGTAATCGATCTCCCACACGTCAAATATCTCCACTTCAATCCAGCTTGCCATAGGCATTTCGTTCCTCTTCCCTATATTCCCTGTAAACTGGCACTCTTTGCAAACCTTCATAAACTGTGAGGCGTCTTTAAATAAGGAAGGCCAGTAGAAACCTGATTGTAGCACCTTCACAGTTGTTCTCTCGCTGCCTAGGTGGCCACCATAGGGGGAGGCGTGGCATTGCTTCAGGATGTCCGCGGTTTCTTCTTCTGGGATGCACCTCCTGTATAAGTTGTCGGTGCATCTTTTGAACAGGAGGGGATCATCCTAGTAGTAGTTCTTAACATCCGCGAGAAGTTTCTTCTTCTGATTGTAAGTAATGTTAGGAGGCAGCTCACCGCAAGCAAGATAATTGCAGATGTCTGCAAACCAGGGCATACTTTCCTCTTGGGCTTCGGCCAACATAAGAGCTTCATCGGCGTAGTCGTCGTTGATAAGAGTCCCTCTCTCTTTCTCAGTCACAATCCTCCATAGGTGGTATGCGACCACATTCTCTGCGCCCTTCTTGTCGATAATTTCGTGGTCGAACTCTTGGAGCAGTAAGGCCCACCTCAACAGTCTGGGCTTGACATCTTTCTTTTGCATTAAGTATTTTATAGCCCCGTGATCTGTGTATACCTTGACCTTGGATCCAACAAGATACGACCTGAATTTATCAAACACGAAGACGATCGCTAGAATCTCCTTCTCAGTGGTTGTGTAGTTCACCTGAGCCTCGTCCAACATGCGACTCGCGTAGCAGATCACATGGTGCTTCTTGTCTTTCTTTTGCCCCAGGACTGTCCCAACCACGTAGTCGTTGGCGTCGTACATCATCTCAAAAGGTAAACCCCATTCTGGTGCTTGAAGGATTGGTGGTGAGGTTAAAGCATTTTTCAGGGCCTGAAAAGCACTGAGACAATCATTAGAGAAAACAAATTCAGCATCTTTTACCAGAAGATTGGACAGTGGTTTGGAGATCTTTGAGAAGTCCTTGATGAATCTTCGGTAATATCTCGCGTGTTCGAGGAAGCTGCGCACCCCCGTCACGGATCTTGGTGGAGGAAGCTTAGATATTTCTTCAACCTTGCTTGCATCCACCTCGATCCCACGCTTCGAGATCTTATGCCTGAGAACAATGCCCTCCCGCACCATGAAATGGCACTTATCCCAGTTCAGAACTAGGCTTTTCTCCTCGCACCTTTGAAGGACCAATGACAGATTCTTCAGGCAGCTATCGAAGTCCTTCCCATAGACGGAAAAATCGTCCATGAAAACTTCTACGATGTCTTCCAGAAAATATGAGAACATTGATATCATGCATTTTTGAAAGGTGGCGGGGGCGTTGCTGAGTCCAAAGGGCATCCTTCGGAAGGCATAAGTGCCATAAAGGCAGGTGAACGTTGTTTTCTCTTGATCGTCGGGTAAGATGGGTACCTGGTAAAAACCTAAAAAGCCATCAAGAAAACAAAAGAAATTGTGATGCGCTAACCTTTCAAGAACTTGGTCAATAAAAGGTAGAGGAAAATGATCCTTCTTTGTAGCCTGATTAAGCTTTCAGTAATCAATGCACATCCGCCATCCGGTGACGGTCCTTACCGCCACCTCGTCACCCTTCTCACCCTTAACCACCGTCATCCCGCCCTTCTTGGGTACTACGTGGATCAGACTTACCCAATTGCTGTCGCTGATTGGGTAAATGATCCCCGCATCCCTAAGCTTTATTACCTCTTTCTTGACGACCTCCTTGAGCATCAGGTTCATCTTCCTCTGGGGTTGGGCCAGAGGCTTGGCAGATTCTTCTAGGTTGATGCGATGCATGCACAAGGCGGGGCTAAGGCCTTTGATATCATCTACTGAGTATCCTATAGCCCTCCTGTGGAGTCTTAACTCTTCAAGGAGTCGGTCTAGCTGGCCTCTTGAAAGATCGGCGTTCACGATGATGGGGTTTCTGTGCTCTTCATCTAAGAATTCGTACTTCAAGCCCTCGAGTAACGCTTTTAATTCTGGCTTTGGTCTGGGTGCCGTCTCTTGAGGCTCCCCCTCGAGAGAGGCATACTTCGCAGACTCTACCATTGTATCTTCTTCCAACAAATCTTCATCAGAAAAGCTGAGAAGTTTGAGATGCCTTGCGACCTCAGGATCTTCGTGGTCAGGATCTTGACAGTTTATAGCCCTCAAGAGGGGGTCTACTATCCAGATGTCTTCCTCTATCTCCTCGCAGAATTTATTGTAGCCATCTGCGAACTGTGCTGACTCAGAGAGGGATGGGCTCCTCATTATCTCTTTCAGCTTGAAGTCCATATGGTCATTTCCGACCCTTAATTTGATCATCCCCTCGGAGACATCAATCAGCACTCTCCCTGTTGCCAAGAAAGGGCGCCCAAAGATGATCGGACACCGGGGATCTTCAGTTGCGTCTATGACGACTATATCATAAGGGACGAAGAAATCACCAACCCTTATCGGCACATCTTTGACAATGACAACGGGTCTCTTAAAGGCGTGGTCCGCCAGTTGAATCCGCATGTTAGTTCCAACCATGTCGGTCAAGCCCACCCTTCGTGCGAAACTTAGGGGCATGAGGCTAATGCTTGCCCCCAAGTCCGCCAGACCTTTGCGCTCGACGTTGTCCCCAATGGCAAAAGGGATTGTGAAAGCTCTGGGATCCCTTCTCTTATTCGGCATATTGGGCTTTAGGAAGGTGGAGGAGGCAGAAGCTAGCTGCACTGTCTCTATCCTTCCTCCCTTCTCTTCTTTGTGATAAGGTCCTTGAGGAACTTGGCGTACGTAGGCATCTCCTCCGATTCGTCAAGGAAGGGCACTTCGAGATACAGCTTCCTGATCGACTCCATGAACTTCTCATGACGCTTCTTCAGATTTGCCTTTATTAGTTTGTACGGGAACGAAATCCTAGGAGCGTAGGCATTCCTTCTTCCAGGTAGCTCCTCAGGGAACCCTTGCGCAGACTCCCGAACGTCTGCCGACCTTTCTTTGCTGGGTCCGCACCCTCAGGCCTTAGCTCGGGCTCAGGCCTGGCTTCATCAGGGCGCTCCAGCGTCCTTCCAGACCTCAGGACCTCCATTACGGCAGATTCACGGTGTGGGAGTGCTTTTATTGTAGGATTCTCCATTAGAGAAGCCATCTGGGTCAGTCGCTGATCAACCTCGTGCTAGCGCATCTGCAAGCTGGCCATCTGGCGTTGCATTGAATTCAGAGCCCCAGGGCTAGGGAGCGTGTTCTGCACCAGTCGGCTGATGATGGCATCTTGTCTCTTTATATAGGCAGAAAGTTGGCCAACCAAGTTAGGCTGGCTCGCCTTCTCACCTCGGCCTTGACATTCATCTGCAGAAAGAAACTACTCGCAGCGAGACATGGTCTCAAAGCTTGGCGGAACAAGTCGCAGCTCTTCATAGTTCCTGAAAAGGCATAGAAAATCGAGTTTAGAAAATTGAATTTTTAATTTAGGGCAAAGTATAATGCTAAGAAAAGAAAGAAAAAATAAAAGGCGTACTGACAAGTTCATTTCTAAGCTTGAGGCACTGGAGTGTAGTTAGTGGATTCAGGTTCGTCTTACAGTACCGCTATTGCCTTGTCCCCGGCAACGACGCCAAAAAGTTGGCCGGCCTAAATCGCGCGTCCAAAAGTGGAGGCGGATTTGAGGTAGTCGAGCTTTTACATTTATAAACCTGAATCCTTCTAGGCCCCCGCAACTTTGTTTACGGGGTCGAAGTAGTCATACGGGGTCGAACACAGGGACAAGGGGGTAGTGTTGAGAACCATGAATCGACATGCTACACTCCGACAGGTATAAAGAGATATAAATTCCCAAAAGGGAACAGCAAGATGTCACGAAATAAAACAAGAAAACTATCTCCAAATGGAGCTACTAGAGAGATTTAAGCTTTTAGTCATTTAGCAGTTTTTAGGGGTTTTTCATGTAACAGAAGCAGAAAGATAAAGACTATAGCACAGGCAAGGTACGAAGGATAAGACTATAGTAAAACAAGCGGCAGCTGTAACACCCTGCACCCCTCCTCTCAGAGCGGGTACCTCTAACCTCCGCATCAACACCCCTCTCGAGGCTGCTGGGCTTTAGTTAGAGTGGAATGTTACAGAAACAGCTCCGTTCCAGGCACTCTCGTACTCCAGAATCGGACCAAACACTAGAGCCGCAACACAACTCTCGAAGTTGTTACAACGTGAAAACACGATTCGGTAGCTAAGCGAAATGCGATCCAAACATGCAAGCTAGAGTTCAGATATTAAACAGAGCAGTCATCCAACATTGTGCACCAAGCATAGAGAAACAAGTAATTAAATCTTTCCATTTCCATAAACATTAAAGGTCTTAATACATTGCATAAACAAAGAATTAAATAACAGAATTAAAATATAGGTGTCGCCTCCTTGATGTAGAAGGGCGACAGGGTGTTGTATCTCTCCTGCCCGATATCAGTCAGAGGCCTAGACCGATACAGGGGTGTCGAGCGACACACCCTCTCGGGCGGCACGCACTGACCGTCGACTGTATCGGTCAAGGACTCCGGCCGATTCGCTCATATCGGGCGACACACCCTCTCGGGCGGCACGCTCGATAGGCTAAGCGTATCGGGTTGATATCGTGTCGGGCTAAGAGCTACGCATTATTGGTGTCGGGCACTTGTATCGCTCATCCACGTCGGCCGATATCGGCCCGCAGTGTCGCCCGGGACGGTCCTAAGTGAACTGTCCCCTCCCTCTCGGGATGAGGAGAAGCTCACCTAGTGTCGCCCGAGACGAGCACTGGGGCATGATACGTATGCTCTCGCAGTCTCCTCGCTCAAGCTCCCAACTGTCCGAATTTAAGACTCTGTACTGTCTAACTGTCTTTTCGGCTCCCTGTAGCTGCTATTTATAGTCAGCTGGCCGGGAGGAGTTATGGTGCTCGAAGCGCCACGTAGCTCCCTTATGAGCCGGTCGATGGATGGCCGATACATGTATAGCTCGGTACGGAGGTGTCTGCTATCGGTCACGTGACGGGCGGCGCGCCTGCCGGTGGGTGGCTGTGTCGCCCGACAAGCTGGGTTGTCGGGACGAGCCGGGCTCCCTGTCGGGTAGAAGGCGTGTCATCCGTCGGCTTCTTCTCGCGCGACACCTCTTTGTCGAACGTCTTTGTGTCGCCCAACCCCTGTCGGGCAGGGGTTGTATCGGGCGTCAGGGAGGCCGAGACAGGCTTGGACTTATTCATGGGACGGAGCGGCCTTATTGCATAAAAGCGAGGAAAACTCTGAAAATGATAGGAAAATTAGAGTAAGAGCATTGGTTGGCCAATTATTGCGAAAATTCTAATAAAATAGAGGAAAATAGCAGAAAAGGGCAGTTTTGATAACAAAATAAAGGGCAAAAACGTCACAAAAACTGATGTTATCAATACCCTACTTGAGGATCTCGTTGGCAACAACATATTTGGAAAGAGGGTGCCTGGATATACCTCGTCCTAGATTAAGTCTGACAATGCCCCTTTGCCTGGTGATGTGTGTTGCTCCTAGCATGCACATATGGCTGCCATCCGTCCTTCGAATGTAGGCAATTCAGCGTTTGCGTCTCTACTTCGTCCATGCAGATGGATTGAAATTCCACATCGTGCTTCTTTAAGACGGTAGGAAGGAGTTTCCTTCTTCTTGATGACGTGCTAGCGTCGATTGCTCTCCTTCTCTCTCACTTGGGGACGATGACAGCTAGGGTCCACATACAAGAGTGTAACCTCAGCGTGAGCGTATTAGTGTTAGCCTCTCAAAGGTCGACCGTCATGCCCCTATTAATAGCAGAAAAAGGAAGAAAGATTTCCCAAAAACTTTAACAAAACAAAAGGTTGTGGTTGTAATTAAACAAGCCGCTCGTGGACTATGAAAAAGGAATATTTGGGAAACAATTGATTAATCCAATTAATCATATTAATTAATTAACTAATCTACGTTATCCAGATCCAATTAATCACTTTGGATCAGCCAGCTGATTTGATAATGGAATCTAATCAATTGTCTTAAATACTTTAACAAATTAGCTCGAATTATATTCTAATATTATATTAGAAGATTACCTAAACATTTTAGTAATCAATTTGAATCATAACATTTTCAATCAACACCACATTTATACTCCTATTCCAATCACATCCTATGTGTGTGACCTGGTAGGATCCACATTACGTTGGCAGTGATATTCATAGTAATATTATGATTTCACAAGCAATGATTGGTATCTAGAAAGATTTAATTGCTACTCAAGTGATTGGAGAAGCTGGAGAACAACTTAACCTATTATTTGTGACCAGTGTTACAACGAACATATAATTCCTTTGTCTCTGATATCCAGATTGAACTCGAGGCATGGAATCGTCATCCTCTTCAACATTAAATCCATATTTCTTGAACTAGAGCAGACTGTCTGAGATATGTAAAAGTTCAATATCACATATTGACTCACATCAACATGGGCATGCATTTTTGACTCTCGCTTATCAAGTGGCCAAGATATCAAACTCTTACAAGGAGGGGCAAATCCCATCCTACATCACTCACATTCATCTCCATGTGTCATAGTGCACCCGAGCACCACCTTTCTGGCAACCCTTATTGAGGATCACAGTGGATAATGTCAAAGAAAATCGAATGACATGTGATGATTGTAGTGATTTTAGGTCTAAGAACCACAATCACCACCATCACTATGAGAGATGACTCTGACTATCATTCATTGTTTCATCTATCAGTCTTAAAGTGGGTCTATCTGGTACTATTCTCTATCAAGTATCTGTGTGCTTGGTTTGATATCACATATCATGACTTATGAGATTCTATCATCAACCAACACACACTCTAGTCTTAAGTGTTATTGTTGTCTATTATCCTTCCACAATATCATCCGACTATAGATATAAAAAGAGTGCATATACTCTTAACATCTCTAGGACCTCATCGTTCAGGTCCTCAACTTGAAGATATGTGTCATTTCGTAATACCATTCTGTAGACATTTATTATGTTATATCATTATCTCATAACTGAATAGCTGAATAAATTGGAAGCTTGTCTTTATTATTAATCAAAATCATCTACAAGATATGACATTGCAATTATCATATGATTGACTCTCTGGACATACATACCAACATGTTAAACTTTAACAAAGACACAAACCTTAATGATATACATGGCCACATAAGCCTCACACACATTGCAAATTTCATAAATTTGGTCTTTGCTATTGTTAAGGTGTATATATTATTCAATATTTGATTTGTTTAATGTCAAAAACATCGAAAGGATTTGACCTCAATTACAGGGGGACTTAAACCGCCATCTTGTACATAGTTACCATGAAATTATAATAAGTTATGAAAGCATATTCTTAGTTTCCAATATGAATAGAAATGATCTATCTTTCAAAAATATCATATTGATATATTTCTCAAGCTAAAAGTCATATTTCTATGTCTACTTTCTTTCTTGCATGAGCTGAATGAAAAAAAAGGATCCATGTGGCTGACCCCAACATAATTGGGACTGAGGATTAGTTGATGATGAATAGATATATAAGAGGTCAAAAGAAACAATAGTCAATTCTATCATTAAACTGAAAAGTATATATGGTATTGAAAAAATAAAAAAGTGAATGTGGTTGGCATGACTAGATATTAATTGTAATGTATAATAAAATTGTATTTTTATGTGAAACTTTTACCTTATCAATCGAATCGATTATGAAGATTCCTGTTCGGCAAAAATATATTGTTTTAATTATTTTGTCAAGCTAAGACAAACTAATGTCATATGCAAAGGCATTAGCTAGTTTTTTAAATATACAAAGACAGGACTATCTATCACTCCGGGATTGGCCATTCCATTGCCGTTCACAATTTTTCCGGGCCCTCGATTAATTAGCAAACTATTCTGCGACACGCACATCAACGACTCGCGATTTTCCTTATCCATCTCGTCAACGCGCTAGCTACCTCAAGCGCGTTTATTCTCTGGATCTCATCCTACTCTCAATCAGCACCTTCTCTCCAACCCTCTGCCGATTTTCTACGTTGCCCCGATGCTTCTTCATCTATCAAGCAACATCATCTCCGATGAGAAGGCCGACAACGTATGGCCGGATTCTAACCGGGAAGATCTCGTATTGGTCATCGAATCCAGTATCGGCCGGCAACGGACTTCAGCGATATACGATGCTGGAAGTCGTCTTTAGCCTACTAACTCCACCTCCATTCCGCCGCCGGCCTGCAAATCTTCCAGCCTTCCTTCCCTGGCCACCGGCTGCCCTCCTACTTTCTATTTAGGCTGTATAGCATGACTTCGAAGAAGAAGAAGAAACTATTGTGGAGTTGTGGGTAGCCTTCACTGCTCCTACATCACCGTCGCCGGGTTGCCGGCCGGCCAACCTCTTGGCCCCACGAAACGGCCAGCTCACACTCCTTCGCCTTCCTCGCCGGAGCGCCTCCTTGGTGAGTGAGTCGGCGACGTACTTAGCCATGGACATATCGAGAAGGCCTTTTTTTTTTCTTTGGGGTGACGGCCTTCTTTGCAAGGGCTGGTTCTCGGTCCGGCCTGGTCCAAACAGGTTTGGTCCAGATTTAGACCGATGTACAACCCTACTTAAACTCCTCACACGTCCCCTCCCCTCCAAACCTTTTGGACCAGCGGATCGTCTGGTATCGGTTCTGATTCAGTAGACATAACATTCCGATTGCCAGAAAGGGATTTGAAAATCCTGTTAGGAGAACGGTCTGCTGAATCAACCCGAAGGCCAACCGTCTTTTCCCGAACGCCTCTATAGGAGACCTCTTACAAAAGTTTAGTAGGATTCGATCACATTTTATTTGAGGCCCTGTATGGTAGGGTGTACTCCGATACAGTTTTGAGATTTAATAAACAGCAAGTTTGAAGGGATCGGTTTTATTACGCAAACAAATGGTTTGGTTATTTTAGTTGCGAACAAAAGAGATAAGCTCCGATAAATTTTTTTGGTTTGATACGGCTGTTTCAAGATATTCAACACACCGCCTGTGTTCCGCTACGCGGCTGCTTTCCCGGACCTGTACCACCACCTTTTAGGGCGTGGTACAAACTCATTACTTTGTACAAAAACCGATCAGGTGTGGGCTGAAAAACCGACGAGTTTGTTTTCCATTTGTCCAACCAAACGAAATTGCTCTTCAAGTTCCATTCACCCGGTTGATGTTTGATGCAGGTCATCGTCGTCATGTAAAAAGTCCCTGGTGAGAGAAATGTTGATCTTGTGTCTCCTTATGATGACCTCATAAGGAGCTGGGGAGCGGGGATCAGAGTAGAGCGGGGATCAGAGTAGCCCGTCCTTGCAGTTTGGCGTACCCATGGTGGCATCGAAATCGTCGTCGTCACTTTAGCAACGGAGATCAGCGCGAGACTCTCGCTGATCAAGGACCACCGCCGGGCGGTTGTCCACCCGAGCGCCAGCCAAGTCGTCGGTCTGGGGGGGAAGGGAAACCAGCACTTCCGATGTCGTCCTGCTCAAGGTGTCGCAACACCGGACGTGCTTCTATACGATTCTCGATCTGGCCGCCTCTCACACCTTGCAAGAAAGGTTTATATCTCCTGCATCCCGGTCTCCTAGGCTTAGGTTATCTTTTGCCTGTTGCAATTAATTCCGCTCCAACAGTTTGGAAATACCGATGCAGCACCGTACATAACGAGCTGCTGTTCTGGCACAACAACGAGATCACGACACTGCTGGCATACAAGTTGGATCCTCCCCATTGCACCATGACCCTGTTGTTGAAGAAGTCACACCAACCAGACAGCCGCAATCACTTATCAAACAAGTTCTTCATGACTGACCTTGAGGCCTTGGTCTATAATGAGTTCGTGACAGTCTACTTGAGGACTGCGTCAGCGCCCAGAATGAGAGCCTCATCGACATGCCTAGGCTGTACCGTGTCATTGCCGACGCTGCCGCGCTCGTGCAGCCGGCTCAACAGCGGCAGAGCTTCTACGAGCAGTGTAAGGACGAACCGATCTACTGGTACTACACCTTCCAGAGCCGGCTTAGCAAGATTCTTGGAGAGTAAGCATAAACTACTTGTCTTATACCCTTTGATCACTTACTTATATTGTGTTACTTACATATCACTACAACAAATACCCCTTTTCCCGGCTTATAAAGATGCTGGATAAAGTAAAAAAAAAATTGTCGTTTATGTTCTAGTTCGACATTTTTTAAAATGTCCGATACATGCCGTTTAAGATTGTGCCGGGAAAAGTATACGGCATATGCAAAATGCCGACCAGTAACATAACCGACAACACAAGGATGCCGAGAAATTAATACTCATTTTCATTTCATGTCCCTGATTTGGCATTTCAACCTGCTGGGAAAGTGGTTATGGTCATAAATTTTAGTACATTTTTATGTCCTTGATTCGGCATTTCAACATGTCGGGAAAGTGATTGTGGTCATATAAATTTTAGTACATCGGTTGCTTAGAATTGAAATAACAAGTATAATTTACATTTCACACACACAATGCACAATCACAAAAGATCTGACACCGCAGCATTTTCAAACCCAATTTCTAAATCTTTCATTACATAATTGTAGTTTTGTAGTTTTCTTGACATGACATTTATAAAATTTTAGAATTGCATTCCATCCTCACTATCAAATATTAAAATAAATTTGTTTCAAAGGAAAAATACAAGCCTCCAAGGGCGTAACCAAGGGGGGGCTGCCGGGGCTGAAGCCCCCCCTCCAAAAAATAATTTTATTATTACTATGATACCATATACAGATTTGTATTTTGTTAAAAAAAATTATTACACCGTACAAAATACAACTTTTAATTTTATGATTTTAGTCAATCCTATCATACTTCTTTGTATGAACTACGTAATGGTTAAACTTAATGTATTTGTGGATTGTGTGTCTTATATATTCACAAATTATAAAATTTACCGTCCTAATATGTATGTCATTAATTATGAGTTCAAGAAATCATATATTTGGTTTTTATCCTACTAAAATTTTCTTAATAGTTTCATATTAATTGTGGTAAGACTTACACAAATTGTCTCGACTACTTGAATGTGAATCTCTATAAGACTAAGAGGTATGTACACTTAAAAGATGAAAGTAGTTATACAAAATAAAGTTTATAAAAATATATATTTGGGGTGGTACTCATCTTACATGTTTGGCAATGTTGGCGTGACGGTTGATGTTTGATGCAGGTCATCGTCGTCATGTAAAAATTCCCTGGTGAGAGAAATGTTGATATTGTGTCTCCTTATGATGATCAGTAGTTACCTCATCGTCACAGGAAGTTTGGCGCTCCCTCAACAGCAGGAGCTGGGGAGTGGGGATCACAGTAGCCCGTCCTTGCAGTTTGGCGTACCCATGGTGGCATCGAAACCGCCGTCGTCACTTTAGTAACGGAGATCAGTGCGGCGAGACTCTCGCTGTTCAAGGACCACCGCCGAGCGGTTGTCCACGCGAGCGCCAGCCAAGTCGTCGATCTAGGGGGAAGGGAAACCAGCACTTCCGATGTCGTCCTGCTCAAGGTGTCGCAACACCGGACTTGCTTCTATACGATTCTCGATATGGCCGCCTCTCACACCTTGCAACAAAAGGTATATATCTCCTGCATCCCGGTCTCCTAGGCTTAGGTTATCTTTTGCCTGTTGCAATTAATTCCGCTCCAACTGTTTGGAAATACTGATGCAGCACCGTACATAACGAGCTGATGTTCTGGCACAACAACGAGATCACGACGCTGCTGGCATACAAGTTGGATCCTCCCCATCGCAGCATGACCCTGTTGTTGAAGAAGTCACACCAACCAGACAACCACAATCACTTATCAAGCAAGTTCTTCATGACTGACCTTGCGGCCTTGGTCTATAACGAGTTCGTGACAGTCTGGAGGTTGCTTGAGGACTGCGTCGGCGCCCAGAATGAGAGCCTCATCGACATGCCTAGGCTGTACCGTGTCGTTGTCGACGCTGCCGCGCTCGTGCAGCCGGCTCAATAGCGGCAGAGCTTCTACGAGCAGTGTAAGGACGAACCGATCTACTGGTACTACACCTTCCAGAGCCGGCTTAGCAAGATTCTTGGAGAGTAAGCATAAACAACTTGTCTTATACCCTTTGATCACTTACTTATATTGTGTTACTTACATACACTACAACAAATACCCCTTTTCCCGATTTATAAAGATGCTGGATAAAGTAAAAAAAAACTGTCGTTTATGTTCTAGTTCGGCATTTTTTAAAATGTCGGATACATGTCGTTTAAGATCGTGTTGGGAAAAGTATACGACATATGCAAAATGCCGACCAGTAACATAACTGAAAACACAAGGATGCCGAGAAATTAATACTCATTTTTGTTTCATGTCCCTGATTTGGCATTTCAACATGCTGGGAAAGTGGTTATGGTCATAAATTTTAGTACATTTTTATGTCCCTAATTCGGCATTTCAACATGCCGGGAAAGTGGTTTTGGTCATATAAATTTTAGTACATTGGTTTCTTAGAATTGAAATAACAAGTATAATTTACATTTTACACAGACAATGCACAATCACAAAAGATTGGACATCGCAACATTTTCAAACCCAATTTCTAAATCTTTCATTACATAATTGTAGTTTTCTTGACATGACATTTACAAAATTTTAGAATTGCATTTCATCCTCACTATCAAATATTAAAATAAATTTGTTTCAAAGGAAAAATACAAACCTCCAAGATTCAAGATAGGAGCGGGCTAGTGGTCACAGGTCTAGCTTTAGAAGAAGCCAATTTGAACAATATAATCCATCTTTTGAGTGCTCTGTGAGTACACACTCCATATTTATCCAAAAGTGGATTCAACACCAACACTTTTTATTCTTCTTGAAATTTGAAACAGTGATGTAGAATAGTGACCAAGTTGTTCCTTTCTCCATGACAACACGCCATCTTCAGCTGACAAAGCTTACATATACAGTTGCAGTGTGGAAGATGAAGGTTCTCCAACTACCACTTCTACTAGCACGGCCAACTTCATATATAAAACACTTGCGGCTCTGAGAGAATCATGTGGATCGTAGAGTATCCTTCTCCAGACATGCTAGGATCAGTACTTAATTTGTTATTCTGAACAAATCAATCTGATATCTTTCATTCAGCTACATGCAATTCCAGAACTTGATGTCTACCAGGACACATGTTTCAACACCTATTGCCCCAACATGAAGCAATGACATCCACCACTATCAACTTCAACCAACTTCATGATGGGCTTCCGTTGCAATGGCTCCCAGCGCGGTCGACGTATTGCTCTGCAGACCTGTAGTATGTGAGCATAGAAAATCTTGTTCAACGCGGAGCCAGTGACGTGCAACGTGGAATGCGTCATGGCCCTGCTTGGGACTTCACAAATGAACAATCAGATCATGGAATCAATCAACTATGATCTTCTCAAGGCAGACTCATCTTTTTTATCGTTCACCTTCAATCTTGTGACCTACACAACATCTCTCATAGGAGCAAAGATACACAACCCCAGGTAGCAGACTCATGACACATCACCTTCATTAAAAACACCACCTTCTCACCACTCACTCCTTTAATATGTCTTACCTCCCTTTTTCTATCCCCTTCCTCCTTCCAACTTCGCCCCCCACTTTCACTCCCCTGCCTTGCATCCTCCTTTACCATGTTGTATATATGATCAATAAGGGAGGTTTGGTAGAGGAAACGGGACGGAAAGGCTGAGCAAATGAGGCAACAAAAGAGAAAATGGGCACAGGGGATAATGGGGCTAAAATTGGTATAAATAAGTATCTCAAATGAAATTTTATTAAAATCAACCTGATGGGATACATCTCCTAATCCTTTTCTATACCTGAAACATTTTGTAAAAAGAAATCTCATTTATATGATCAAGTATATGGATGGTTTCAGGAAATTTTTTTGCCTCAAATGTAAATGGGTCTGATAGTCCATCTGGATATGATCCCATGAGTCAAATGATGATATCGTCATAACACAATTGCAAGTCACTACATAAGAAGTGAGCTCTTAACATAAAAGGGGTTTCCAAACACTTTAACTAATCCACCAAAGGGTAGGAATTCCTTGGAAGCATTGCGCACATATTGGAAAAAGAAAACAATTAAAGGCGCAATATTGACCATACTAAGAGTAAAGAGGTGAGCTAAGTATGGAACAACCCTATAGGTGGAAGAAATGTTGTTGCCCGCCTTCCAATGACCATTACTGCTTAATATCTAGTAATCCAAAATGTGGTTCAAGCCATGACCATGTGCTAGAGCCTGGAAAGACTACTCACCCTAGTGACAAGTCAAGATGGAATGAAGTTTTTTGTCCTGACACATCTATAAACAGTTAGCAACAATAAGAATGCATGTACTGATGAAATTTATTTTAGCAGCAATGGGAATAAATCACTGACAAGATCATTGCATTTACTTATTTCACCTTGATACCCGGTATGTCATTTCCTTGTTCATTCTCTTATTTTCTTTCTTGTTACTTCAGTCCATGTTTATTCTACACATCGAGTATTTTCTTTCTCGTTACTTCAGTCCATGTTTATTTTACCCACCTATCCCCTTCTATGTCTATGTTATCCTCCCTCTCCCTATTCCAAATGCTTAAACAACAAGATATCTTACATTGTACAAAACATGTAGTAGGATCAAGTAATAAATGCAACTTTATAGTAATGACCAGCAACACAACTGAAGATACACTCAAATTTGTATATAAGGTGATAGTGATAGAACACCATATAGTGTTAAACCTTTAGATTAGTGATGATATTTAGATTTATGATGATTTAAGGGACTAACCAGGCAAGAATTTATAGGAACCAACAAGATCTTACAGCACATTTAAATGTGGAATAGGGGACAGGAAACCACAATTCTTTTCTTCAAAGGTCCAAATGCTGCACGTGGCCTCGAGATAGGGTCCTCTCTATGAATAAAAAAGCACCACATCCAACTGCCTCAATGCCTATTTAAATAAATTAGCAAATTGATCCAACATAACATCAAAAAAATCTGATAAAGAAATACATAAGAGGGCATATAGTTCTCAATGGTAACATTCATATCCTTAAAGTTCAATATTTTCCAGAATGCTTCATGAGAGCTAGCAGTGTGCCACTTCCTATAGGTAGAAGTTGTCTTTCCCTAATCTTGAATTGGATAATAGAGAGCAACAATGATAAAAGCATCTGATCAGATCATGATAAAAGAGTCAATCCAAGAACAGACTATTGCTAAGAAAAAGTTTGACCTAAAAATCAATTAACGTAATTATCGTACACATGTAATAAATTCCCTGAAACATCCATACCCACATTAGAGTCTCCTGTATATAATTTGACATCTTTAGCATTAGTTCTCTCAGAATCATTCCTATAATATTTGGATTCCAGGGGATTTTCCATATTTTTCATAATCATCAATACAGTAGTCATCCATCAGATAATTGGTTGTAATTGATTAACATTCTAGTATGTTACTTATGGCAATTGAATGTGGTTTAGTTAAATTTGACCGAAAAGGAGCTAAGGGTCTTTGTAATCTTTTAAAACACAAGACAATATATGAAAGTTCAAGAAATTTATAGATGTTAGGATAAGGTTCAAGAAATTTATGTATGATGATGATGATGATGATGATGATGATGATGATGATGATGATGATGATGATGATGCTCCAGTCGCCGCCACTGGCCACCGCCTGCACCTCCTCTGCTTCACCTCTAGCACCGACCACCTTCACCTCTAGCCTGGTCACCTTTGTTGGATCCTAGATGGGTGATTAGATGCTCTAGAGGGGGTGAATAGAGCTGAATGTACTTAAATAAAATTCATTAGACCTTCAAGATATATCACAAGATAAGTGTGAGTTGGAACGTTGCTACAAAGTATGAGGATAGAGATGATAACATACCCAGGTGGAGTGAACGATACATGGATGGTTTACCAACACTAATAGGAATGAGGTAGTCACCTTATGAGGATGTTTTTATCATAGAATATGAATCATACAAGGTTGAGTTCAAAAACCAAGAGAATGAGCTCAAAGTTTTCTCAATAAAGATAGACTTAGAGCTGAGATGAGATACTAAGTGAAGAACATGGAGGTGTATGTCATCAACATTACCTAATACCTAAGGATGTGAAGTGGTAACAGGAGCTCTAGTTGAGATATAGCTGCCTAGTTTGGCTAGAAGAGGTTGTTAAGCTAACCCTAAGTTTAAAAAGGAGATGTGTTTGGCTAACACTCAGTTGTAATGAGATCTGTTGAACAAGTTAATGGTTGTTTGGTTAGACATTTTAGTCCTTGATATAATGAAAGGATGGTGATAGAACCTCATATACACTTCTTTAGATAAGAAGGTGAAGCCTTATACTCATATCAACTGAAAGAACCTCCTAAACTTGGACAACTGGGTGAGGCTGACAGCAGTTGTTGGAGATACAGATGGCAAATTGGTTGTTTTCCATATTCCAACGACCATTATTACTAGAGATCTAGAGGAACACATATTGTTCTATGACCATAAGTTCTGGAGCCTAAACGAACTACTCACACCAGTGATAGGTCAAGATAGAATGACGGTTCTTGTCCTATCTCATTCAAAAACAATAAATAGCATTGAGAATTCAGATAACGACGAAATATATTTTAGAAACAATGAGAACAGAAAAACAATTAAATTTTACTTTTTCTTCTTTGAACTTGCAATCATTATGTCATTTCTCTTCTTCATCGTCTAAATTTATTTTTCTTATTACTTCAATACATGTTTCTTTGACTTACGGCTACTTCCTTCATCTTCTCTCTAGGGTTGGCCGCTCCGCCTTCTCTCTAGCGCCCATCTGGCGGTCGTCACTGGGGGGAGGGGGTACCTCCACGGTGCCTTCCTCCCCCTGGCCCAGCCACGGAAGGCTATGATCTGAAGGTTGTAGTGGTTCCTCAGGAGATTTGGGGCTAGTGGCCAGTCCGTTTCTCACCTGCAGCGTCATTTGGGTCATCTCTTGGCTGGGCAATGGAGGAGGCGTGATGCGTGGATGTGGAGCTCCGATCTAGGTTGCAAATCGGCGGTTTCGACCTAGTCGATTTCTTCCCATTTATGAGTGACGGGTGAAGAGGAGTCATGCCCTAGTTTTCGTCTCCCGTGTTGCTGCTCCATCCAGGCCAAGATAAGGGGTTCCTTCGAGCTCCTCTTCGGAACCTGATTCCTCCTCCCCTGTCATGGCGGCCTTGTTTTCGACCCCGATTAGTTGGCGACAGAGTTGGTGACTGAGCCCACTGGGTGGCTGTTATGGTTGGGCAACCTCCATCAGGTTGGTTCCCCTGACGATGACGACCCCCTCCTCAGCCACGATCCAACGTTGGTAGAGCAACGCTGTAGCGCGCGTTGACGCTCCATGCTCTGCAGATGGGTCGTGTTCGTACCTCATTGCAGTCAGGTGTCTGTGGCCGGGGCGGTTACTGGCTTTCCCAGGGAAGGTTCCTCAACCACAACCTCGACACGGAGCTTCTCAGGGTGTCGGCACGGGTGTTCTCCAATCGGGCCTGGTGACGCTTCCATCACCACCAGGAGCTGTGTCCTGGCGACACTTCCCTACTCTGGGACTCTATCCACGACGTAGCAGTAGACCCAAGGGGAGCTGCAGTTCGCTTGGTTGTTTCTCTCAGATGCTGCATCCAAGGTGTTCGATGGTATGCCTGTGGATTGTTGTTCTCTTCCGCAAGTTCACCAGGGTCCGGTTGGTCTGGCTCTGGGTATGAGTTGATGATGAAGGTTTCTTGGCCTTTGTCTGCTTTCTTTCACTCTTTGTGGGTGGTCTAATGCTAGTGGAGGAGGTTTCAAAGTCGGTCAACCTGTTCACCACCTCTTCATCTAAGTCAGAGATATGACTGTTTCCCTGTTATAGCTTAGATGCTAGGATGCACAGATAATTGGTTTTGCATGGTTCTTTGGAGTCATAGGACTCGTCATGGGGTACCCATGTGGTTATTTCATCCAGCTAGGTACCTGGTGCTAAAGAAGTCGGTAACCTTCTCTTCTTCTTAGTCCTGCTGCGTGCTCTATGCATCGATGGAAGGCTTCTGTAAATCAGAAGTGATCGGAGCCTGCACTTTTGTGTGGGTTGGTGCTGGGTTAATATTCTTGGCCTAGTAGGGGGATATATCCCCATAGTTGTGGATGTATGGCTGTCTCCCTCTTCGTCCTGTTCCCAGTCAGATAGGTAGCTGATGCTGAGGTTCTGTTTTCTACTGTCTGAGAGCTAGATGCTGCTTCCTGGTTCGTGTTTCCACTACTTTTGTGGGTGTGGATATTGTTGTGTGAAGGATGGGTCAGGTTGTTTGACCCTGGCATTCGATGTAGCTGATACCGAGTTCAAAGCACTGTGTGTGTCTGACGGGTTTACATGTTGATGCTGCCAACGTTTTGTTGCGCATGCAGTTGATGAAAGATGGTTCTCTACTTGGTACCCCTTCAATAAGTCGAGTATAGGCCGGTAGATTTTCTTTATCCTCTTTGATGTATTTGTTCTCTTTCTGGGTGGGCTTTATTGTATGTGCAGCTCTTGATCGGATTAGGGTGTGAGTTTTTTTTTGTATGGCTTGTATGATTGCTTGCTGGTGTGTTGGTCTAGGTTTGAGTCCTTGTCTTTCTATTTGGGTCTTCTGCGCAAGACCGTTAGTTGCCGTCTGGTGTTTTTTCTGGTAATCCTCTTATAGGATCAGGGGGTGCTATGTTTTGTACCTAAAGTTTTGATATTTCACAATAGTAACACGAGTTTTTTGCCGACCAAAAAAATACATGTTTCTTTGACCCATCATTCCCATTCTATGTCCTTGTTATTCTCTCTATACTCCATCTCCCTCTTTTGACTTATTAGAAATATATAGAGAAGATAAAAAGGCCTAATCATCAAAACATGTCTGAGTTTGAAAGAAAGTGAAAATAAAAACCCATTTTATCCACCAAAACAAATGTATGAGTTTCCAGAGAACTAACACCTAGAAGAACAAAGTTAAGTTTAGACGGACTGTCATCCCAATCTATAGTTATTCTCTTGTGGAAACATAAGAAGAATGGTTGCAACAAGGGAGAGAACCAGTAATCTGAGTAGCAGAATTCAACTATATATATGCAAATAGTCCCATTAGTATCATCGCTCTTATCCATGCATCGCTTAGTTGTACATCAAAGTGAGACATGCGTGCTATCGAGGCTCATAATTATGATGAAAGTCAGCAGCATCGCACATTTGTGATGACATGGGTAAGCATAAGATGAATAGTTGCAAAAAGGGAGAGAATGGGGAACCCAAGTAGAGGAACCACAACTATATATATGCAAAAATTCCCATTAGTAACCTCACTGTTATTCATGCATGGATTAGTTTTACGTCAAAGTGAGACATGCATGCCATCAAGGTTCATAATTATGAGGAAAGTGAACAACATCGAACATTGGAGCTGACATGTGTAAGCCATACTTGTTGAGGCGGCCGACTCGTCGACTGGTTGCTAGGAGGGGTACCGACTAGCCAACCGCCTAAATTGGGTTGCGGCTTGCCACCAGCCTAGGCTGACTGGTCGACTAGTCAGCCGACTAGCCCAACTGGCCGACCCAATACCCAACTGGGTGGCCGCTTAGTAACATATGGACTTCTAGTTTTTTTCATTTTTTTCATGTTAGACTAATTCTGTTTGTTTTTTAGCATCATTTGATTTGAATATCAATTTCATTCACACTGCACTAGTTTATATATACCTCTATTTATAGTTACAACAATTTGACAAGTACTAAAAATCAGAGTTTAACAATGTTATGTCACTCTTCTATTTCCAATTATGCTTCTTGAACTCGAATACATTAAATAGCCTTCATTGCAAATAGTTTGTGGTGTTTTATGACATTATTTAACAAATCTAGATTATTATATGCTTGGATATATGCTTACATTAGTGGATTTATATAATGTGTTGCATATAATTATATGTACTTGACTAATAATATGTATATATTATACCTACGACTAGGCGATCGACTAGTCGACTGATCGACGACTACTCGACTGGTCGCTCAATCATGAAAGGTGACCGACTAGCCACCTTGACAAGTATGGTGTAGGCATAAGAAGAATGGTTGTTACAAGGGAGAGGATGAGGAATCCAAATAGATTGTTGATCAAATGCCCAAAGATTTCAAGGGGCTCATGTGCTACTGAAGAAGTTATAAAAAAACTTAAGGACAAAAACAACAAGGAAAATGATAATGGACAAAGGAGTCTGGGAAGATTGAGAGTGAAAAGTAGCAATGTCATGAAAAAGACATGGTGGGTGGATATTTTATGTTGGATAATGTGATAGGATGTCATTCCATACCTTAATTCCTTGACAAAGTTCTTGTGAGAGTGGAAGAATTCCTAAAACAACAGTTGAGCCCGAATCAAGAAAATAATATAGAATCTAAGTAGATAAGCAAAAGGAGGAAATATACTCTTTAATGAGCTATTACCTAAAAACTTTCTAGTCTAGCTGATTTTCGAAACAAGTTGTAACTTATCAATTGTCTTGTATGATCAACAAATACCTATGAATGAATGAATAAATTCAATGAGAGTATGACCTTTAGATTTGTTATATATTTAGCATTTGCCTTAGCACAAGGTTTCCATACCCCTCTGACCAAGCTTGATGTGGATGATTGCTTCATAATAGTTCCCAAGTGTCCAAAGAAATAGATGAGTTTTCTAGCAATCACATAGAGAACAAAGTATATCATTCATTTACTTTACACAAATATTTCTCCATGAAATGAAGTAAATAGACAATATCATTAGTTTTTCCCTTGAAAATGAGCTAATTAAAAATGTATACTAATCATTTGGGCATCAATATCACCATGTTGACGGACTTCATTTCTAACAAAATCTACGACCATGGAGCTAAATACAAATAATTGACCAAGCAATCTCAAATAAAACACTAACACCAATCACTAAGTATAGAAGTGTAAGTAGCTAGATCACATATTCATGTAATCTAATGACGCTTCTAATGCGTCTTCGTTAGGTGATGGTGGGATGGGGGGAGTGGTGACGACCTAAAGGATGTGAACACTAGTGTTTTTGGGGATAGGGTTGGTGATGGCTAGGAGGGGGGAGATCTAGTGCGGATGCTCCTCTAAATCCTCTTGGAGGGGGGATCTTGGTCTCGGTCGGGGATCGTCTGTTGGGGGAGAGTGATGCTCGTAAGGTGTTTGAGGGTATGCGTGAGGGTCATGTTCTTGATGTGTGTGTGACAAATCTTGTTCAAGATGCATGTGGGGTCTCAGGTTGTGTCGTGGTTGACATCGAATGCAAGGGGGACTTCTTCTAGGTCAGTGATCTTTGTGTCCCTCTAACATCAATGGTTTCCAAGGCTAGTCGGGTCCTAGATGCAAGAATGATGATGGTCTGACCAGTGGCTAGACGGCGCCATCTAGTTTGCGAGCAGCTCTGCCCCCTGTTGTTCTCCATAGGGGTCCTCAAGTCCCAAAAGATGCTTGTTTCCAGTGCCTTCAGAGAGGACACTGGAGGCATCTATGCTCTACCTCAACAATTTGTTTTCAGTGTCGGGCTCTTGGACACCTGGCGCACAACTGTGAGGCACGAAGGTCGGTGTGGAGGTGAACCCCCCTCTTCCATGGGATCGGTGCTTTCATTGCCTTCAACATGGAAGTTGGAGGTGTCATTGTTCTTCCCTGATAACTTGCTTTCGATGCAAGTCTCCTAGTCACTTGGCACACAAATTGCCGAATTTGCAATCTGACGGAGACTATTCAACGGTTCAAGGATCCTGTTCTGCAGGTGAATGAAGCCACCGTCTTTGGCGAGGTGCTAGGTTGTGCAAGGCTGATATCGTTGCGAGATGGGTGCAAGACTCAACCGAAGCTTGTCAGCCTCTGTAACATCCTTGCTTCGGTGACTTCTTGAGGCCTTAGTGGGGCGGTGGCTACACAGGCTCGTTGTCACGGAGTGATGATGAGATCTTGAGCCACTCATCTGTGAAGGTGATGGTTAGCAAACTTGATGAGGATGGATATGTAAGCGAGGTTGATGATGATGATTGCTTAGTGGGGCCCTTTGCTGGTTTGAGGGGTAAGAAGTTTGAGGTTGGATCTGATGTGTAGTTATCTAGGGCTTTATTCGGTCATGTGTGGTACGGAGAGATGGAAATAGGATGTTTGAGTACAATTTTTTCTCTGGGGGAATCTTGATGGGTGATCGATGATGATCCTATGTAATGTGGATGACATCACTTTGCTTTATTGAGGGGCAAGATGAATAAGATGGACCTCAATTTAAAAAAAACATGTTCATGTATTCCCATAGGCCATCAGATGCTAGCACAACAAACTCTACAACATATCCAATGTCTACTTGATCGATGTTAGGATTAGGACAGCCAAATTCCCTTGTCTTGGATAACAAAATAACATGCAAACAAGAGAGTCTTGCAATAGAGAAATTCGATTTTCATCTGAATAGCGTAGAAAGCTAATAGTTCATGTTTGAATTCAAATATCAAATTCAAGCATTCAATTTTTTTAGGTAACGTCTCATGTTGTTAAGAAAAATCCATAATTAATATTTATTGTCAGATAAATCACCAACAGTTTGACATGTATCACAAACATATTTCTCTGGAAATACAAATGAAAAAGGGAGGAATAGTATCTGCACTAACCACTTTTACTAGCTCCCTCTTTTTGTTGGGCATGTAAGTGTTCCCAATTAAATTCCACCCTTGAGTAGCAAACTGGTGATTGCACCATGGACAAGCTCTCTGATGATGACATCCAAAATGTTGAGGGGCTGGTTTGTGGGCTTAGGATTTGGACCTCCATTAAAACAAAGTGAAAGCCTTCGTTCAGGTTGGTAGGGACCGGACTGAAGCTTCAACCGACATTGTTAAGTACACATGATGTTAAACAGAGCATTAACTTGCAAGAATCACCAAGGTTGAGACTGTATCATCGTCACCTAGGAAGACAATAGACTTTGAAATGAGATTGTTATCAAGAGTGAAGAACATGGAAATATAATTCATCCCACAAAGTGTGGACTTGTATTGACACTCTTGGGTGCAGCCCAACCAACTTTCCCAAAACAAGTGGTCTTGGTAACATCACTTGAGTGGTGTCATATGTCATTAATGGTTCCTACCTTCCCCTACATAGCACCTTTGACAAAAAAAAAACCACTCTAATCCATAAACTGCAAGTAGGAAAAGAATAAGTAGCTCTTAAAGACCTAAAATTGGTAAGCTATTTTAATAAGGAAATGAAAAAACCTAATGTGTGTAAAGAAAGTCATTGAGAGTGGACACTTGGTGTACTATGGTAAGAACTTTTATGTGGTCATTCACCAAGTGATGATTATCTCTCTACTAAATTCATTTGTCTTGGGGCATTTTCACTTTTTAAAATGGTAAATTTGGATCATAAAACAACATAAAATTGACAATGAGTAGAAGACACCAAATTAGAGATATGAATGGATGTTGTATCTCTTGATGGAATCAGTTTATCTTTACATTGTCACAAAAATGACAAAAGCACTTAATTAAATTTATTAGTTCATTTTGTGTGCAAAGCAAGTGAAAACATGCAAGATATATTCTATTTCCACTAGTAAAAATTGGGCCATTATTCACGAGTGAGTCCTGTCACAAACCCCTCTCTACAGGCCCTCACAAATAGGGATGGTTGTGAGTCTGGCCCTCACAAATGGTCCGTGAAGAGAACTCACGTGACAAATACCAGTGGCCCTCACGAATACAATTGTCACGGACCAATTGACCCTCAAGAATGTTATATTGAGGGACTATTTAGCCTTCATAAATACATTTTTGAGGGACTATTTAGCCTTCATAAATACATTTTTGAGGGACTGTTTAGCCTTCATAATAACATTATTGAGGGCATGTTTAGTTCTCATAAATACATTTTTGAGGGACTTGATGGTCCTGGAGAATATATTTTTGAAGGGATAATGCCTTCATTAATATTATTTTTGAGGGGCTATGTGGTCGTCATCAATGCAATTTTGATGGTCAATCTGGACCTTCATCAATATATTTATGAGGGACTACTGTAAATGATTTGGTTATTGATTATTGAATGATTTATTAAATGTTAATTAATTGTTACTATATTGAATATCAAATTTTAAATGAAAACTTTGTATACATAACCTCAAACAATATTTTTATACTAATTCACATGACATCATAAAAAGATTCAACACAAAAATGACACATAAAAATGTTAAATCACCTCAAACCAATTTTTGTTATTGAAGCAAAATATTATCCATACATTGCGTGCTCAACGTTGATATAAATAAAGAGTAAATATGGTTCTAAAATTTGATATTGATGACAATCAACATATCATGCTAGAAACTCTTAAGATCTATAATGTCTCCATATTCCTTCAAATGGTGTGGTGCTCTTCATCAATGCCAGGCCTCATACGGTTAGGTACTTGAATATTCTTCTCCTAAAAATGACAAATCATTATATTAATAGAATTTAAAGTTAATACATAAATCATAGTACAACAAACAACTTACCCTTATATTTCGGTTTTAGTCTACTCCAAGGTGCATTGTCCGTCAAAATCCATCATTAAAAGTAATTCTTCCCTATCAATATAAATACAAAAAGGAATCAGAGTGAGTGATAGTTATCCTAAAAGTAATTATCATGGTCCTTGTGGAAATTAGATTTGAAGTCAAACTTGAAAATGGAAATTTAGTCTGCATTTTTGTATCATAACTAATTACTCTTACCTAAGCAACACAATGACAAGAATGATCACAAATTTAAAGAAAATGTCATGGGCTTCGTTAACATTTATTAGTTAGAACTTACATGTCTTAGTAGCTTCACTATTCGGTCACTGTATCATAGAAAATAGGAGACCGTAAAATTGTAGCACAGAAAAATCAGCATTGTCATAAAGACAAATGCATAAACAGAACCCAAGAGTGCCACACATGCTCATGTAATCAAAACAACATCAAATTTCTAAACCTTTTCAAAAAATTCAAAACTAACCCACCCATGGGATCAAAATTAAACCTTTTCTTAATCAGAACTAGATATTCACTCAGATTGATCTTCAAAATAGCATCATGCCACCTGGGATCAACTTAGAAAGTAAGTGCAGAAATCAACAAAAATATGAAGATGTTTACTAATCATAGATGAGAAAATGTTGTAGAATAGAATTTTGTATCCAGTCATCATAATGAGAATTCAGAAGAAAGAGAACAACTATGTATAAGTGCTAAGTTTTCATAAAACTAAAAAACTAGAAGAGAACAACACCAACTGATTGTAGAAAAATGGTTCGAATAATGAGGTTGAACACCCAACTGTAAATGCCAAAACCATACAAAAAATGGCTACATGATTTAAATGAAACTAATGTAAGAGATGTCCAAGTATGTAAACAGATCCTCCATGCTAGGTTTCACCCAAACATGTTTGGAAGTGCTTTCTATGGAGTATGGAAGATGTATTGTAATGAAACTAAAGCAACCAGCACGAACTTTGAACCTTGATATACTGAAATAGGTGCATTTCCTATAGATTGCATGTAGTGTAGAGGAAGGGATGTGAGATACGGAGAAATGGACAACTAATGCAGGTTTTAAGAATGATATGTTATGTTTTCAGAACCTTCTTAGTTTATAGCCTTGGATCTAACAGTTCAGCAAACCCTTACCCTACATCTTATCTACTAAGAGATTAGGCACATCGCCAATAAATGGCTTACAAACCATCAATCGTTGCATCATTATCCATCTCGGGTTAAGGAAACACCTAATAATGTCTACAAATATCCAAATCTCCCAAAAATGCAGTCTGTCTACTACAATCAGGCTCCTCACGCGTCACAGTTCCATCCTCATTATGAAAGCTCCAATTCAGACATGTATCGGTTGTCGTCTGTAGATGCCCATCCACACTACCGAAATGATATTTGCATTTTTTTGCATGACCTTCTTAAAATAGTCTATATAAGCATAGCTTGATAAAGTTATGGAGCTCTAAGAACCATTCATGCATAGTTGATAGGTTCTTATTGTCCATTCTAGAGTTTCTAGATTCTTTGCAGTGTAGTATATGTAATATAATTAGACATGTGTATCTGTATTTAGGAATAGGAAACTTTGTTGTAGTCACTTCCTACCATTTGTCTCTAGTAAGTATATCGAGCCATATTGTAATCTTTAATTTGTGTGTTAAAAACGTTTGTAATAATGACAACTTTTTATCCTAAAGTAAACCTCTTGCCATGTTCCAAACCTTGTGTATATAATGAAAAGAACAATTGTTTCCCTTCTAGTATATTATGCAATTTGATGTAATCTATAACATGAATGTGAATGGAGCTTTATACGTAGTACCTACCATACATGTATGCTACTTAATTATTGATATGGATTCCAATAGCCTTTTCTCTAATGGTTGTGATTGCCCAGGTGGAATTGAATGCAAATTTTGTAAATTTGTAGCAGGGTAGTCAAGTCACATGGTAATATTTACAATACATTTGTATAGTTTTACCTCTATACCATTATACTTATAGCCTTCATCCACGTTCATCCAGACTAATTTCAAGATATTGTAAAGTTATGGGAGAAAAGTCCCATTGTAACAATAGGTAGAAAATGTGGTGTCTTGAATACATGCAATGATAGGATGACTGAATTATACTTGGATACATACTTATATCATTTGACAACATAAATTTATATAAGTAGACCTTAAAATTTTCAAGTTCTTGCAAGTGCAATTAATAAGTTTTAAGTATTAAAGTCATAATGGAACTAGTCTGACAAAATCTATTTTGTTTGAGCATATAGCTTCACATGGTTGTGAGTCAGTAAATAGAATGACATGTTTTATGTTTAATGTGGTATAACTTTTTTTACTTTACCACAAGACACCCAAAGACTACAACAATGTCAACTAGTTTCCATCAATTATGAAGTGGAAGTCACATACTAATTATGACTACAGAAGAAACTTGGTTACCATTTAGTGCTACAAGACACATACCGACTACAGTTTGAGCATACCCTTAGTGGGCACGCCTTATATTAGCAATTAAATCTTCAGATTTCAAAAGTCTTACTAATGAAAGTCAAACCTCTGTATTCAGTCCTACACTCCTACCAAACACATGTTTTGTAGAAATAAATGATGTGGCATGAGAAATGGGAGAATGCAATAGTATTTTAGTTTCTTAACATCTCTCCCTCATTTTCTCTGATGAATTCCAAACCATGAGAGAAAGGAAATGTTAAGACAGTTTTTATCCCATAACGTCTGATATCATAGTTACATAAAATATGTTCTTTGTAGCTGATTTAGTTATCATAAGTATCATATTACAGATATCCTTGTAACTTTATTGTCAGGAGATGTTAGACATGTAATATTTTGATATATAGTCAGTGATGAAATGCTTTAAAGCTATTATAAAGTAGACAAAAAATTCCCCAGAAAAAGGCAAGATACATTTTTCTCTAAGGCAGTTTTATGCCTTAGTGTCAAGAATTTCGTTTATAAGAACTGAACTTTAACATCAAGTCAACAGATGGTCGATTTACATCCTTGTGTACAATAATGTGTGTTTAAACCATAAAGCTTAGTTACAGTTGTTGTCATCATCCTATCTGCATGCAGTTAGTGTCAAGCTTGAGAGACAAACAAAAAATTCCTTATACAAGAAATAGATCAACACGATTGTCCAAAATTTTTGTACTGTTGTTACGAACAAGCCTATTTCACAATAGAGCATTGTGAAATGAGACTAGAACACAGTTGTCATCAAAAAGTATATTAGTTTGTACTCTGTAATAGGTTGACTATCTACGTCTTTACTTGATCCAACAAAAGCTAAATGTTAAACTCAAGTGCTCGTTTCCTTCTACTAAATTGTGGTAGGGAAATTGGAGTAACCTATACCTGTGATATCAATTAGTCTGAACCTGATGAGTAAGAAACCTTTTTGGCGAGATCCATGGGTACATATCTAGATTTATTATGTGTCTATGGTTAACTCCATGTCGTGAAGTCTTATCTATACAAATGTAAAACACCTCACTTTGTTACTATAGAAACTTTTCACAATTTATAAATTTGAAGTATCTACTACAATAGTGGTAATTGTTCCTATTCAAATTTCTTCTAGTATTGTCTAACAGTTAAAAGGGATATTGTATTCCTACCCTTCTAGACCAGAATGAACTATCTTATGAGATCCTGATGTGTGCATATGGCTAGAAAGATTGCAACACTTGTTGGTAGTAATAGTAGTAGAAAATCCACTTCCATTATTCTTATATAGATATCTGACCATGCCATTTTTCTGGCTTTCCACAATATAGGATGTCCTCCCAAACACATATAATAACTTATGATGGAATTTCTGTAAATGCTAAAACTACTGTATTACAAAATCCATGTACCTTCAGATGCTCATTGTTCTTATACATAATGCATTTTTCATTTTACTCTAAAGTAGCATAAAATGCACATTATAGAAACCCAGCGTTTGAAATTAGATCTCTCCACAAAACAAATGACTACAGTAATAGAAGAAATTTTTTTAAAGTCAATGTTGATTGATTCAATTTGCTGAGTACATCAAACTGATTAAGAAGATTCATACATATGCATGTTCCTAATTTATCATGAACACAAACTAGAGCATGATAAAAACTATTTACTATAGATCTTTCCAAGTTGTTTGATCAATGTGATAACAAAATTTGTCGCCTTTATACAGTAATCTAGGACTCTTTTTACATGTAAACAATTCACATACTAAAACTGCAGTAACGACGAACTTTTTTTATGCATTGAACAGTAACTAGAAAAGTATGAACATTTTTTATGTAATCTTGTCTGAAGGAACTTTCGTGAGCTTTCTAGGCACCAGAAGGTTTTCTATTTCTTATGGCAATTGGTACCCCCACACACAAGGATACGCACACAGGATATGCCTTGGCACCTAGATGCCCATTAAATACGCCAAGTAGCATGTCGGGACACTACTATGACTATGCCAAGAAGCACTACCATGAGTGTGAGAGAACATATTATGAATTATACTTAGACGTCAACCAAACGTGCCTTCTATACACTGAGAGAGTGGTGTGTGAACAACCTAATTAGCCAATGGAAACTGTAATATTAGCCCGTGCCCACAGTAATTAGCAAAATATAAAAGATTAAATTGCAAGAGACATACAGGGGCAAGGGTGGTTCAGTTGAAGGATTGTCGATGAAGTATCGAGGTTCGAGCCCCAAGAAAAAAATTGTTAATTTACCTCCTCCCACCCACCCCACACATCCCAGATTTGTGTGTATGAACATTATTTTTTATTTTTCTTTTGTCTGAAGGAACTTTGGTGACCTTTCTAGGAACCAGAAGGTTTTCCATTTCTTATGCCGGTTGGTAACCCACACACACGGATACACACAGGATATGCCTTGGCACCTAGGTACCCACTAGCTGCACTAAGTAGCATGTGGGCACACTACTATAGATATGCCAAGACGGATGGATAGTTGATGTTGTTGCTTCTATCCAGGATGATTGTTCCTAAATCTTTGCTTCACTAATAGAAGACAACAACCCAGGTAAAATATATCATATTTTGAATTCTTAATCAATAGACATAATACCACTGCTCTCTTTCCACTTGGAACCTCTAGGAAAATACTAATAAGCATCACTACCAATCCTATTGTGAGAATCAATCTATGAGACCACAATTCTTACCTTTTCTATGCCTCATGTAGTAAATAATTCAGCGAAATACGCACCTTCGTATTAAGTGTAGATCAAATTTTATTGTTTCTATTGAGGGGGGGCGTGGCCATATGATAGATAAGGATAACAGATTGTGAGAACGCCATGTCTGGAGGCCCTTGGTCCATATTTGGCGGTTGCTCATGGTGTGGCGTTGGGATGCCCAATTCTAGCCAAGTGACCAGCTACCTGACTGTATAGTTACCTGGGTGAAAATAGTGAACCTCCCCCTCTACCTGTATGATAAGGTGTTCTTTGAAGCTGTCAGAACGGCTCTGGGGCACCTGGTCAGAGTTATGCCTAACTTACAGGCTATTGAGGCATATAATTGAATCCTTCAAGGTGGGACTAAGAAGCCTGAAGATAGAGAACCAGAGAGAGAAGTTAATCTGGAGTGAAGTGGATCTACAAGGAAGGCAAGTGGAAAATGGTCTACAAATATCATGCATACAAGATATACAACATGAGGACCCCGTTCAGGGATGAGTGGGAGGATAACTGGGTTTCGCGAGGCACTAAGCAATATTGGGACTATGGTGTTCATATTTGTAAGAAGTGCCAATAGGGTGGCAGATAACCTGGCTAAATTCCATCTAAACAGACATGGTATGATAGACTCCTGAGGGTCTCTTGAGCCTCGTTGATCTAGATATGTTAAATAGAATTGAAATGCAATCTCATCTTGAGGAAGGCAACGGGGACAACGATTATAATGTGTTGTTTATGTTTACACAAGAAGGGCAGAATGAATAAAAAGGACGGTTGGCGTACCCCCAAAAAATATACCACTAGTGAACAAGAAGCTCAAGTTAAGTGTGACGTCTCTTTCAACCTCTTAGAAAACAAAACCAACATGTAAGATTAAATAGAATGTATCTTTGTTTTTCTATAAACCATAAGACGAGACGAATTCAGTATGGAAAAACTAGATTGAGTCGCTCAAAAAGTGGGACCAGGACATAAGAATACATTGGTATGAAAAGAGAGCTATTCATTGGTATCACATAAAATCCATAAGATATCGACAAATGATAATGTAAAGCTGATGTATTCAACTTACAACTAGCTTCACTGACATATAATTACTATTCTTATTCACACTAAGTAGACAGATTCTAGTATGAAAATATCATAGTTAAATTCTTTGATAAAATGCAAAAGAAGAATACCTTGACACATTGCATCCATGAGGTTTCCACCTCCAAATTTGATTCAAGTGTCCAATCAGCCTGACTTTTTACAGTTTGAATTTGGATGTAGGGCCACTAGCCATTTAGAACTTCCTATAAAAAAGCTCAAAATATAAGCATAGACTCTTACTCTTGTTCACAAGAAAATAAAACAACTATGTAACACTGTAAATAATGTATTTGGTTTCAGTAACCCATGAGCTTAAAAAATTCATATGGGCATTCTTTTGACCTCTTAGAAACATATAAAATAGATTCAACATACATTATTGAGATAAGAACTATTATCATTGCTAAAATGGAGAGATAAAAAATCACATGCATCTACTATGATTCATGGATGCGTACGTTCTTGGACATATTGTGTTGATGAGTATTCCAACACCTTCTTTGGAAATAAGATGACCTAGCATGCATAAAAAAACAATATAATGTAACTAAGATGCCTGCAAACAAACACAACATCCTTCTAGCTTCCATTAGTAAGAATACATCCAACATTATAATTTTAAATCATCAAATTTGATGACAGAGCATGCACATGAATATAGAAAGTATGAAGAGATACATACAAAAGGGATTGTTGGAAATATTAGAGAAGTTGCAAGACATTCCCAACTGCACAAGGTTCTTTGGTTCGATTCAAAAAATACAATTAATATTTCAAGCATGGTTACTATTTCATATTCTTTTCCAATAAAAGTAGGGGTGAACGCCAGTCCAGAATCATACCAGACAAGACTGAGGACCAAATTTCAACAAATTTATGGATTGTAGACTGGAGCATTTAGAAGTAGGCCAGCCTGGACCATTTTATTGTAGGACCCGACCAGGACCAGACCATTTGAACCATAAAGACTTTTTATGTATTTCATAACTTATTTAACAGTAAAATAATAGATAATCTTAATTATTTCTAACAATTATATAACATAAATATCAAACATTTACACTAATAATGTGTAAATATGTGATGCATTTGTGCTTGTGACATAATATAACTTCAAATATAAAGATATTTTGCATACAAACTAGTCCTTGGTCCGAAGCGCGTCCCGACCGATTTTTGACTGTATCAGACCGCAGAGAGAATTGCTAAAAGTTTAGACTGTCGGACCGTCTCAAACCAGTCTAGGACCGGACCGAACAAAATTGACCGTCCAGTTTTATAATCTGAATCTATACTTTCTCACCTCTAATTAAAAGTATACTACATAAAGTATAGCACAAAAAAACAAATCCACTTAGCCTTCCATCCATCATCCTAAAATTTTGAGAACCTACGATTGAATCATGCAACTTATAAGATTTGAAGCAACATATGAGTCATGGTTGCAAGCACGCAATTCAATAATTATTGATCCATGTGACCTAGATGCTAATTCCTTAAGGTTACAAACTTGAGAACAACAAGTTAAGCTAAATAACAGTTTTAAAATACAAGAAGCAAAATAGGGGATCCAAAGAACTAACCTTTGACGGCAGAGGTTTTCCTTGTCAGCATCAAACTCTAATTTCACCTCCACATTTACCCAAACTTAGGTTGTATTAGCAGCCAAAAATAGAAAAGGGGAGAAAAGGAAAGACAGTTTGGAAGAATATCAGAGGGTAGACAGCAGTTGCGGGTAAGAAAAAGAGACCAATACCAAGCGTGAAAACCATGCCAGAAAACTGATCGGAGTGTGATCTACTAGTTGTCAGAAATAGCCATCGTCAACTCTTTGGGAAAGTCAGCAACAACCATTGACGATTGCGAGTTGAGGTGATACAAGTTGCCGGTAGGTTCGGAGATATCACCTGGCCTCTTTCACTCGATTTCATCTTCGTGTTGCCCTAACCCGTCAACATTGGCGAGCAGCTTCTTGTTAATGTCATCCTCTCTCGATCCAGTGCCGACGCCCCATCATCATGCCGACGGCTTCTAGTAACAAGCTGGCTTATCAAATCACTTTAGGGGGCTGGCGAGAAAGGGTGATCCTGAAGGACAAGCTGGTAGCGTGGATTGGTAATTGTGTGCGGCGGGATGGGGATTACGTGCGGCAGGATGGAAGCTGGGTGCCGTGGGAGGAAGAGGGTTTGCGGGAGGCGGAGACATTTAGGTTGAAAATTGGTTTGCGCTTCGGCGGAGGAATGGTTATTTGGATAGGCAAATTGCCCGCCATCAATTTGGGTCGGGTGGGAAGGGTTATGAGATGGAGGGAAATATTTGGCATGGTATTTTTCACGGGGTGATTAGTGAGTAATGTATTTGTGAGGGATTAGTGTTCACATAAAAGGTCTAAGGATGTAAAAAACATGGTTGAGGGATTTGGTCCCATGTTTGAAGGATGATCCCTCACAAATAGACATCATTATTCACGATTTTCGGTTCCTCACAAATGTTCTTCAAAAAAGGCCAAATTTTTGTAGTGTTCAAAACATCACATTTGCACATAAGAAATATGTAAATTATAATTCACCAACATAACATTTGCACTTAAGAAATGTGCAAATTCTATTTCAAAACATATCCTTTGCATTTTAAAGCCATGTACATTTCAAATCTTGTATCACCCACTTACTCAAGTGTTGGGTCTAACTACCTAATTCTTGTTCAATGTCCAAGTGATTCATCATTCAAGGTGTTTTTGGTCAAGGTACATTCTAGACATCCCCTATAATACCTAAAAACTTCAAGTCATCAACCAACTGAGCATGAGGATGAGTAGTGCACTGGTCAAGGTGGATTCTAGTCATATGGTACTAGAGTGAAAAATCCAATTTGTGTTTATGAAAGAAGAATTGAGAGTAGATACAAGGTTTCCTAGACGAGTCTATCTAAATATGCAAAACCAAGTGTTACCATGCCAAAAGTAGGCTCAACATCGAGCTTTATATCAGTCCTTTTGATTAAATACTCGAGTTTTTCATACTTTCTCTAGCACTTTGCAGAAATTAAGTAGCATGTTCAACTATGGGGACTCATACAATTTTGACTAGTGCATGTAAATGTCATCTAGAGTAGGTAAAGAGTCAATGGCAAGGAACTATTGCCCTACAAACTGATAATAGAAGACAACGATTTAAGAAATTGAAGTTAAATTCATATATGTTGCTTTTGTAATCAGTCCAGATCAGCATAAGTTATATAGGCGTTGAGCTCTCCTCGTATTCCCTTGAAAGTATCATATTTGGATGCAACAGAAGAAGGTCCGTTCAATTTTCGTGTATTTATGAGTTGGCTAATTGATAAATAGATTTTTTTTTCCATATAACCCCCTCTAGTTTGCCATAATTCTAGATAACCCCCTATTTTATATGCAATTCCAGAAAGACCCCTCTCCGTTAACTTGGGTTGCCTTCCATCAACCTGTTACGTGAACCTGCTTCCCTTTTCTATTTTTCCTATCCACATGTCTGTGTATTTAAATTTTCTAGATACGGAAACATATACAAGTATGGTATGGTATCATTCATGTACGTAATATTATAAAATTTGAGTTTATACATGTTGTTTGTTTTACCTCCCGGTCATTGATCATGATATTGGGTCGAGTATTTGTGAAACTAGTTCTGAATCAACCCAAATAAATTCAAGTTATAACTAGCGCGGTCCGAATAAAAATTACAAATATTTGGTTTGAATTGAGATGAACTCACATTGATATGATCCAAACACAACTGATCGGGCCTGCCCACTCCCTTATATATATAGGAGTTATAATGTTCGTGGATGTTAAAGACAACACAACATGACTTGACCTAGATCTCACTCAATCCAAACTTGGCTTGACTCGCCGCCAATTGAACCGAAAAAGTTTTGTCTCACACTACCCTCTGAAACTCGAACAGACGCCTAAGAACATTGTTACCCCAACTTGCCAGTTTATTGTGCTTTTTAGGCGTATGTTTGCATCGTCAGCGCCTGTTGGGCCAAATTTTGTTGGAGTTTACTCAAGGCTGGTTAGGTCTATTTTAGGACAGTTCTTATCTAGGTCAAGTAGGGTTTTGATCTGATATTTTAGTTGTATTTTGTCTATATCTATAATAAAATATTTATGTATGATCAACAACACTAGTATATGTTTGGGTAGCTAACATCCACACGTGCTCATGATCGGGTAGTATTAGGCCATATGTCATATTTTGTTCCAATCGACTGGTAGGGAGTGGGTTTGGTCAACTTTGGGTTGGGCCGTATCTAAGTCACGTTGGCGATCTACTGATATTTGTTTTTTTTTTTGCAAATAAAATAAATTGATTGCTAGGAAGCATGGACACGGACATGGACACGGACATGGATTTAGACACGGACATGGACACGGGACACGCCAATCTCCAAAAATATAGGACACAGATACGGAAATGGACATGAAAAGTATATGTATATATATATTTGTATAACATATCATGGCATATAATGTGTAATATGATATGTGCATTGACATAAAATGATCTAGACAATTTATCCGCATGGACAATCACCATGAAATCCAACAAGCAATCAACATATAACATTATATTTGCAAGTCACAATATGGATTAGTTCACAATAAACATTACGATGCTTGATTATATGATATTGTTGTAATATGAATTGTAAAAATTAAGAGCAGTAGAATTCTGGGGATAATAGTTCCAATGGAAGTAATGATTAACATGTACTATCAAGAGGAGGTGAATCCAATTATTTTCCTCCTCATGGTTGATGTGGCAGTCCCCGGATGTTGCAACAGCTGGTGGAGATGATAAGAAGGGTGTTAACGACTTGCATGTAGCACCTGAAGCTTAATTAACTAATGGTAGTAGGGTGAGTAGTGGAGGACAGAAGGAAAATATTTAGAGAAGGCTTGGGGGCTTAAGTGGGTCGGAGTGGTGTGTCCTGGAGGTGTCCATGGAGTGTCCAAGTTGTATCCAACACTTCAATAAAAAAAAATCAAAGTGGACACGCCAAAGGCGTGTCTGCCACGCGTCCAGGTGTGTCCAAAGTGTGTCCATGTTGGACACGGACACGACAGCCTCTGAGAACTGTCTGTGCTTCCTAGATTGATTGTTTGTAATCAAGTGTGATTTGGTCAATTGAGTTTGGATTGGATAAATGCATGATTAATCAATTAAGACTGAGCGTCAATAGTTCTTATTCTGGTCAGTTAGTATGACCTAAACTAATTCAGATCAGGTTCAGGTCCAACTCACAAACCTCGACCGTTGGTCATCTATACCGACCCGGTATTAAAATGAACAACTCATTTATAAATCCAAATTTTATAGTATTGCGTACATACATGATATAATATGATATTTATATATGTGTAGGTATCTAGAAAATTATTTTAACTTTAAATATATAGAGACTTGAATAGGAAAATAGAAAAAGGAAGCGTGTTTACAAACTAGTTAATGGGTAGTGGGAGGTAACTGAACTTAATAGACGGGGAGTGTTTTGGAATTACAGATAAGTGAGGGGGTATCTAGGATTACGGAAAACTACAGGGAGCTATGGGGAAAAAACACTTGCAAATATGGAACACATTGACCTTTTTTGGCATTGAATTGTTAAGTTGGTTCCACAATTCCTCAGCTGTCTTTAAGAAGACTAGGTTCCCAAATATAGACAGTTGATAGATATCAATGCTAGCACCCAAGAATAAGATTATGACCACGTTTTCTACTCAGCTTTCTTGATCATAAAAGATTCATCTTTGGCAGGTAGCGCTTCTGTGACATGTGTGATGCAGCCAATCAGTCACACACTTGCATGAGCCTCAATAACTGAAGTATAAGATGATTCAATAACTGAAGTATAAGATGATGTCGTATCTTAGAAGTAAACGAGCAGTAGGCAAAAATAACTATAGGGAGATAGATTTATAATAGATTTAGAAGCAGTGGCAGAAGGAGACCACAAAGGAGAAGGTGTCGTTTGGAAGAATTGACGGCATTAGCAATGGAAGGGAGAAATATGGTTGCATAAACTTGTGTCCTAGGCATCAATAATGTCAATATCATCGACGATGTGCTCACAACAAAACAACCCAAATAGAGGTTAACAACCATTGAGGCGGTGTGCCCAACAAAGGTTGTGTGTTGCAGTGTCTGGAGCAAGGAATCAAGTGGATAGGAGAAGGTTGTCGATGTGAACAAGTTAGTAATAGGAGAGGGTCTCTGAAAATAGGGAGAGAGAAGGGAAAAATAAAGAATGGTAGAAGAAGCACGGGTTATAGTTAGCTAGTTGGCTTCTTACGTATGAAGCAAAAGAGGAAGATACAAAGTCACATTAAAAAAATTATAGAACTCACCCAGTCGGATTCCCTGTGTGAGCAAACACAAGGAGCTTTTCGCTATCAACGAAGATGAATCAGGAGCCGCCATCCCCAAGAAGTCAAGAGCACCGACAATGGAGAGAAGAATAGGTCACAGAACGGGAAATAGCATTGTCGCCAACTATAGGATCAGGATCATCGACCACAAAGTAGGGGATCAGGAGCGTCTCCAATTAGAAGATCAGGAGTGCCAACCTCCAAGCAAAGAATCATCAACGTCTTATTGAAAGGACCATAAGTCTTTAGAAAACCCCGACCGGAAGAGGGGGCTTTCAGAGGAGGCGGTGATTTTAGGGCAACACGGTTGAGGGCCACTAGTTGTTGCTCGGTCTCCAGTGATGAAGTTGTCAATAGAAAAGAAGGTGGATGGAGATCACGAACACCACGACAGTACCTTGACTTCGGGTACGGCTTGTTCTTGATCTGACGGTAGCACCTAGCTGGTCTTCTCTGTTGTTAATATTTATTAACATCGTTCATGCAACAACGACAGGTGAAATGTAATTAACAGTTTCAGGAAGATCCAAAATAAGAAACGAAGATCAAACAAAGCAGGAGAACAGAGATAATAGGAGTTAGATTTGCAAACCAGATCATTCGTTGAGAAACGAACATGATACTTAAAGAAATCAGTGCCCGAAAATCCTCACGGATAAGCACCGTTCTCCCAGTCTCAATCTGGCATGAACCTGGAACTTGCACGTCTCGCTCACGCTCGACATAGTCACGTTGCACTGCTACCAGTGCATCACAGCAAATGCAGGAACCACCGCCTGATAGCTGTGTCTCGGTGATGGGAAGAAGAAGTCGCGCTTCACATAGGAGAACAACTCCACGAAATAGCTCGGGGAACAAAAGACACTCACTCTGGATTAGGGCTCTCCAAACACACGGCGGAAGAAGACTGTTTGTTGTGTGTTTAACCCCAATGACCGGAGGCGTATATATAGCCATGCACGTTCCTAATCCTATTCTCAGTGAGACGCAAACACTCGGTTGCTCTTGTACATAATACGGAATAATCTACAAAAGAGAAACACTTTCCAATTAGGATTAAGAAATCCGAATAAGAAAGAAACAATTAATTACATGAGTAATTAATTACTTAGTCGTATCCTAGTGCAAAAATAAGACAAAAGACGGAAGAAATCCTCCACAATCCACAATCCACAAGCCACAAGCCACAAGCCCAGCCCGGCCAGGTGAGGTGAGGCGTGGTGCGCGCACGCGCGCGTGCGTGCGTGCGTGCGTTGTGATGTGGTAACCCCACCCACCAAGGAGGTGAGCATACCTCCTTCCTAGGACTCCTGTAGACACTAGTGCCCCATGTGATCCTACATATGAGAACCACAAAAGTTCTAGGAGTGAGCAATATGGGATAAAACTTATTTGCCATTTGCACTAGGGACAACACTACATTCTCACATGTACTTGCTGCCGATGCTAAATAAGTGATTACTGCAGTAACGGAGCTACAATAACGAGCTGCTATAGTAACTAGATACAGTAATCATTCATCTAAAAATCCCCCACAAAGTCCAATGTGTAGTGTGCTCTACCATTCAGTCCTCCATACTGTGCTTTCAGCAGATACCTTTCAGTTTGAATCTACTTGAGTTATCCAATTGTGACCCCCGTAGGAACTAGGTGAACAAAAGTCTTGAACCTGAACCTTGGGTACAAGAGTATAGGTTGATAACAGTACAATAAAGACATGGTAGTAAAGAAAACAATGCATTAAGGCCATGCATACACAATTTTATATCATGATTGATAATAGAGAACAACCCAATTCTCCTGTTGCGGCCTACACAACATCAATCACTTAGCTGGAGTTTCCAAGGATGTACTGCTAACATCCTGTCCTAAGACTTGACACCATTAAGAGACTACTCTATTACTAACTTGTAGTCATGACACTAACATGTTTCCCAGGGAATAGACACACAGATGCAGGAAGCATCAAATAAGAATACATAGTGTCATTTGATTTACCCGACAACTTGTTATTACCAAATTGAACCCAATTTGTGGGATCTCCACTCTTTTGGGTTGGGTTGCTACTGCCTGCAAATCTATAGGTGTAACGCCTGGGCCCACTGCCCAAGGCACTAGCAGAGTTTCAGGAACGACGACTGGCCCCACAGACCACCACTATCCTTAACTGCGCACTTTTTCCTCACTAACGCGCATGCCAGGATCAACTTCCCGACAGGTCACCCATCCCAATACTACTCCAAGCTGAGCACGCTTAACTATAGAGTTCTTAGTGATGGGCTCCCAGAAAAGGAGGTGCACTTTGGTGATATGGGTAGTCCAATCATTCATTTTAAGATCATGTTATCTGAGGCCTCAAATCCTGGGATGTTACAATCTCCCCCACCTGGACTCTTGACGTCCTTGTCAAGGCTCAACTATATGGCCTCATAATCTGACCCCATTTCAGTGCAGACCCACAATGACCCATGGACACCCAGCTCCCGATCACAGAATACCAGCGCAAGGGTGGCTACGTCAACCATGGACAACCCTTTCCGACATGCCTGGACCGCACGGCTCAAGACTGGCATGCCATGCCCATGTGGGCCCCACCTACTGGAGGGGTTATGTCTTTGATACCATTTTGTAAAGAGTGAGACCCGATAAGGGATCCACTCTTCACTGAATTGAAGAATTAGCCCATCCAATCCCAAATGTACCAAAAAGGTAATAAGGAAAGTAGGAATTTCATTCATTTCTCAAATGGCACATATTATAGAGCATTATAATGAATAAGCAGTGGAGCAAAACTATTACAAAATTACAATGGGCATCATTATACAATTGCTCATCACCATAAAAGGTGATATTACAAAAACTTGAACTAACTACAAATAAGCCAAGTAGCAGAGAGTAACCTAGCCATTCCAAGCTATCCTTAGGTACAATTCTCTTTATATGATCTTCGACCAACCTTGATCTGTACTGCACCTAAACCTAGGTGGAAGGGAACATCACCCAGAACATAGGAAACAATAAAGAGGTCAGCAAAGGCTGAGTATGTACATGTATAAAACATTCTGGGCATTATATAGGGTTAAAAGTACAAAAAGAGATGTTCCCACAAGAAAAAGGGGGCTATTTACAAGTAGGTATGTTCAAGCGAAAAGTAACAAAAGAAATGAGGCATATTAAATTTAAAATTACAAACATGATAATAAAAGAGTGTCTTGCCAAAACAATCATCCACAGATTCATATTAAAACAATGAATATTTGCATGCATAACAATGTAGACTAAATATACCTCAAATAGGGACATAACACCATAGGATCATGGCCTAAAAGTAAACATGGGTGGAAACGCACACCCCGGGCGGAATACACACGCCCTATATAAGTATGGTTGTACATAAGTACCACTATTCTAGATAATCTAGTCAAACACACAACATGCTATAATAGAGTGGCAAGACTATCATTTTAGTCAATATCAAACCAAAAGGCAACAAGGCAGGAGGGGCCTAAAGACCCATATTCATGTCAAATTAATAATCACAACAGTAAAAGAGATTCATATCAGGAATTATAAATGTCTAAGAATAATAGATTTCCAAGAGAAATAACAGTTCAAGAGATGCCTCATTAAAATGTATATAGATTTAGTCAAATAATGCCCAAAATAAAATAGAGGAGGTACATACCTTATGATCAGTCCTAGATATTCAATAACACCTCCTAAGTTCAGGTTCAGAGTTGTCTCAACCTAATCACAATATATGTGCATACCATTAATATAATATGCATTAAATCCCTAGCTTAAAAATCGACCCTACTGTCGGTTGGAAAACTGGTTGTGAATCCTATCCCAATAAATCGGTCGTATTTTTCTGATCTCAAAAACATATTTATTTGTATTATTTGGATAAGCCAATAATTACTTATGAATTTTACAAGTTTAATTCATTTATGGCTAATTAATAAATCGAATTGTCAATTGACATTTTTATCCCTGAATAAGAATGCGTATTATCAAGGCTCATTGTCACGCGGACTATATAGAAATACACTAGTAAACAGCGCTCGGGTCAACAGAGTCAAATGGAGCAAAATTCCGATTTTGCCCTTGTGGGCGTGACATGATAATCATTGGTCCCATGGTCCAGATAGGGCTTTCACCCGAGGTATTCATCTACCTCACGCACCAGGGACTCCTACTGGAGCTCAGATCGATCAGAGGGTGCACGAACCTGGCTTCTTCTCATGATGGGAGAACATCCTACTAGCTTCGGCTAGCCTCTGCAGAACCAACGGTCCACATAGGACCGAAGGTCACCGGCAGCTGAGGCAACACAGGCGGCGACAACAAGGGGCAGCAGAGCCCAGGCACGGAAAGAAAACACAGCATGAACCGGCCGGTGGTGCTAGGCCTTAGCCGGAAGGCACCTCACGGTGTGGTTCGTGAGACACGGGCGTGCACAAACCCGAAATCCAGAGACATCGGTGAGACCGAAGAAAACAAACAGAGGACCACCGTCGTTACAGAACCAGCAACATAGGCGTCGGAACTAACAGGGGTCCTAGCCATCCCGTGAGAACCCCAACATGACCCTCACCTAAGGAGAAATCCACGAAGGGTCCCGGAGTCCAAACCCAAAGAGGGAGACACCAAAGCTCCCTCCAGCGGCGGCCAAAAATAATGGATGACGGCTGCGTTTGTCATCCAAGCAAAATGGAGCATCCTACGAGAATCCGCAAACACAGAATGGAATACGGGGTATCCTAGATTGTTACCTCGTGAGGAATCGGACCGAGGTTGCTCCAACTGCTGGAGCTTCAAGCTTTTGCTCTGGGGAAGACGACCACCGTCTGGGCTCTCCACACGCCCATGAACGAAATTGGCCGCTGGGACCAAAGGATGGTTCATCAAAGTTAAGTCCTGGACCGAGAGGAATGGAATGGGGGCTCCAAAATGGGAAGTCAGTGGTCTAGGGGAGGAGCAGCGATGACTGTAGGTGGCCTAAAAGAGGCGTTTCCCCAATGCTCACCCCTGAGGCCCGCGTTAGGGCTCGTTGGAAAGGGTGGATAATGGGGAAGTTGGTTGTGAAGGAATCGATCAATTCAGTTTATGATAGGGGGAGATATCGCCGATGGACTCCATCGCCATCCAAGCCCTGAGCTACACACTAAATTCGGGGGTTAGGGACGACCAGGTCACGACCCGTCCCGCTCGCCTGAGCAAGAGAACCGGAAATAAACCCGGTCCGGAAAACTTGGTCCGAGTGTGATAAGATGAATCAATAAATCGACCATTAATTTTAGGTAAAAACCTACATAGTCTATTAGGGTTTAATTGGGGGTGCATTTGATGTCTGAATGACTCCAAATTTTGAGGGTTGACTATGAGGAATTCAATTATAGGATTAGATTTGGGTTTTTAGGTTATTTTGGCTATTATTTATCCGTAGTTCATAAATCATTCACTGAATGAAATGATCATAGCCTAAAGATCAATTATGGTGAAACCTTCCACATTCCTCACTCTAATATTCCACGGCTATTTCAGGATGTTAAATAATGGTTGAGGCTATAGTTTAATATTAGTATCCACCAATTCTCATCCTTCAAGTATTTGGGTTATCTCATTCAAAGATTTCATGTTCATGTGATTCGAAAGAGTCAATTAGGGTTATCAGATCCTAATATGGTTTGATCTATGCTATTACAACGAAATATAGACATTGAAAGGTAGCCAAGTAAAGAAAAGGGACAAGGGATTTTGGATATCCATCTAATCAATTAGGGACCTAGAAGAATGGGAATTTAGCCTATGTGTCTAAAATTGAGTATGTTACTACACTCCACCCCTTAAAAGGGATAAGGGATTAGACACGTAGGCTAAATTCCCATTCTTCTAGGCCCCTAATTGATTAGATGGATATCCAAAATCCCTTGTCCCTTTTCTTTACTTGGCTACCTTTCAATGTCTATATTTCGTTGTAATAGCATAGATCAAACCATATTAGGATCTGATAACCCTAATTGACTCTTTTGAATCACATGAACATGAAATCTTTGAATGAGATAACCCTAATACTTGAAGGATGAGAATTGGTGGATACTAATATTAAACTATAGCCTCAACCATTATTTAACATCCTGGAATAGCCGTGGAATATTAGAGTGAGGACTGTGGAAGGTTTCACCATAATTGATCTTTAGGCTATGATCATTACATTCAGTGAATGATTTATGAACTACGGATATATAATAGCCAAAGTAACCTAAAAACCCAAATCTAATCCCATAATTGAATTCCACATAGCTTAATTAGTCAACCCTCAAAATTTGGAGTCATTCGGACATCAAATGCACCCCCAATTAAACCCTAATAGACTATGTAGGTTTTTACCTAAAATCAATGGTTGATTTATTGATTCATCTTGTCACACCTGGACCAAGTTTTCCAAACCAGGTTTATTTCCAGTTCTCTTGCTTAGGCGAGCGGGACGGGTCGGGACCTGGTCGTCCCTAACCCCCGAATTTAGCACGTAGCTCAGGCCTTGGATGGAGATGGAGTCCACCGTTGATATCTCCCCCTATCATAAACTGAATTGATCAATTCCTTCACAACCAACTTCCCCATTCTCCACCCTTTCCAACGAGCCCTAACGTGGGCCTTAGGGGTGAGCATTGGGGAAACACCTCTTTTAGGCCACCTGCAGTCGCCGCTGCTCCTCCCCTAGACCACCTACTTCCCGTTTTGGTGCCCCCGCTCCATTCCTCTCGGTCTAGGACTCAACCTCGATGAACCATCCTTAGGTCCCAGTAGCCAATTTTGTTCATGGGATCGTGGAGAGCCCGGACGGTGGTCGTCTTCCCCAAAGCAAAAGCTTGAATCTCCAGCAGCTGGAGCAACCTCGGTCCGATTCCTCACGAGGTAACAATCTAGGATACCCTGTCTTCCATTCCATGTCTTCGGATTCTTGCAGGATGCTCCCTTTTGCTTGGACGACAAATGCACCCGTCATCCTCTATTTTTGGCCGCCGCCGGAGGGAGCTTTGGCGCCTCCCTCTTTGGTTTTGGACTCCGGTACCCCTCGCAAATTGCTCCTTAGGTGAGGGTCGTGTTGGGGTTCTCGTGGGGTGGCTAGGACCCATGTTAGTTCCGACGCCTATGCTGCTGGTTCTGTGAACGACGGTGGTCCTCCGTTTGTTTTCTTCGGTCTCGCCGATGTCTCTGGATTTCGGGTTTGTGCACGCCCGTGTCTCACGAACCTCGCCGTGAGGTGCCTTCCTACTAAGTCCTAGCACCATCGACCGGTTCACACTGTGTTTTCTTTCCGTGACTGGGTTCTGCTGCCCCTTGTTGTCGCCGCCTGTGTTGCCTCAGTTGCCGGTGACCTTCGGTCCTGTGTGGACCGTTGGTTCCGTAGAGGCTAGCCAAATCTAGTAGGATGTTCTCCCATCATGAGAAGAAGCAAGGGTTGTGCACCCTCTGATCGATCTGAGCTCCAGTAGGAGTCCATGGCGTGTGAGGTAGATGAATACCTCGGGTGAAACCCTATCTGGCCCATGGGACCAATGATTATCATGTCACGCCCACAAGGGCAAAATTGAAATTTTGCTCCATTTGACTCTGTTGACCCGAGCGTTGTTTACTACAGTATTTCTCTATAGTCTGTGTGACAATGATCCTTGATAACCTACATGCTTATTCAGGGGTAAAAATGTCAATTGACAATTCAATTTAGTAATTATCCAGACATTAATTAAACTTGTAAAATTCATAAGTAATTATTGGCTTATCCAAATAATACGAATAAATATGTTTTTGAGATCAGAAAAATACGACTGATTTATTGGGACATGATTCACAACTAGTTTTCCAACTGACAGTAGGGTCAATTTTTAAGCTAGGGATTTAATGCATATTATATTAATGGTATGCACATATATTGTGATTAGGTTGAGACAATCCTAAACCTAAACTTAGGAGGTGTTATTGAATATCTAGGACTAATCATAAGGTATGTACCTCCTCTATTTTATTTTGGGCATTATTTGACTAAATCCATATACATTTTAATGAGGCATCTCTTGAACTGTTATTTCTCTCAGAAATCTAATATTCTTAGACATTTATAATTCCTGATATGAATCTCTTTTACTGTTGTGATTATTAATTTGACATGAATATGGGTCTTTAGGCCCCTCCTGCCTTGTTGCCTTTTGGTTTGATATTGACTAAAATGATAGTCTTGCCACTCTATTGTAGCATGTTGTGTGTTTGACTAGATTATCTAGAATAGTGGTACTTATGTACAACCATACTTATATAGGGCGTGCGTATTCCGCTCGGGGTGTGCGTTTCCACCCTTGTTTACTTTTAGGCCATGATCCTATGGTATTATGGCCCTATTTTAGGTAAATTTAGTCTACATTGTTATGCATGCAAATATTCGTTGTTTTAATATGAATCTGTGGATGATTGTTATGGCACGACACTCTTTTATTATCATGTTTGTAATCTGAAATTCAATATGCCACATTTCTTTTGTTACTTTTCTCTTGAACATACCTACTTGTAAATAGCCCCCTTTTCTTGTGGGAACATCTCTTTTTGCACTTTTAACCCTATATAATGCCCAGAATGTTTTATACATGTACATACTTAGCCTTTGCTGACCTCTTTATTGTTTCCTATGTTCTGGGTGATGTTCCCTTCCACCCAGGTTTAGGTGCATTATAGATCAAGGTTGCTCGAAGATCATATAAAGAGAATTGTACCTAAGGATAGCGCGGAATGGCTAGGTTACTCTCTGCTACTGGGCTTATTTGTAGTTAGTTCAAGTTTTTGTAATATCACCTTTTATGGTGATGAGCAATTGTATAATGATACCCATTGTAAATTTGTAATAATTTTGTTCCGCTTCTTATTCATTATAATGCTCTATAATATGTGCCATTTGAGAAATGAATGAAATTACTCCTTTCCTTATTACCTTTTTGGTACATTAATTTGGGATTGGATGGGCTAATTCTTCAATTTAGTGAAGAGTGGATCCCTTATCGGGTCTCACTCTTTACAATAGGGGTTTTAGTCTCATCCCCAACCTGGATTTTTCCACTAAAGCCAAGGTAAGACCTTTAGTGAAAGGATCAGCTGTATTATCTTTGGTATCAACGTAGTCCACATCCACGACCCATTAGAAACTAACTCCCTTATAGATTTCAATCTGACTTGGATGTGTCTACGATGTTTTTGATTGTACTTGGAACTCTTTATCTTAGCAATAGTTGTAGTGCTCTCACAGTGAATTGAAATTGTAGAGAGTAGCTTCATTACCATAGGTAAACTAGACATAAGTCCATGTAGCCATTCAACTTCCAATCCAGTTTCATCTAAAGCACACAACTCTGCCTCAAAAGTGGACCGAGACAATATGGTCTATTTCTTAAACCTCCAAGAAACATCTCCTCCTCCCAACAGGAATACATATCCTGAGACACCATTACTCCCAGAATTCACGGCAATCCGGCTTGCATCACTATATCCTTCGACTACGGAAGGATGTTTACCATAATGCAGCCCAAGGGAACGTGTTCCCTTGATATACCTCAGAACTCTGTCAAGAGCTTCCCAATGGGTCTTGTCGGGACAACTAGTGTATCTACTTAACTTGTTCATGGCAAATGCAATGTCTGGACGTGTATAGTTCATAAGATACATCAAACTTCCGATAATCTGAGAGTATCGTAATTGAGACACTGGAACCCCAGTCTCATTCTTGAACAAGGGCTTGGATGAATCATATGGAGTCTTAACAAGTTTACATGATGTGTACTCAAACCTCTCCAGTATCTTCTCAACATAGCAAGACTGAGAGAGAGTTATACCATCAGTAGACCTTATGATTTTAAACCCTAAAATCACATCAGCGACACCCATATCCTTCATCTCAAATTTGCTACACAAGAATGAATTTGTCTCATTTACTACTTTCATATCGGAACCCAAAAGCAGGATATCATCAACGTATAAGCATAACAAAATGAATCCATTATTGACAATCTTGCTGTAGAGACACTTATCAAATTCATTAGAAATAAAGCCAAACGATAATATAACAAAATCAAACTTCTCATGCCATTGCTTAGGGGCTTGTTTCAAGCCATATAATGACTTAACAAGTTTACACACTTTGGACTCATTCCCACAACCCACAAATCCCTCAGGTTGTTCCATATATATCTCTTCTTGAAGATCGTCGTGTAAAAATGTGGTATTCACATCCATCTGATGGATATAGAGATTATAAATGGAAGCCAATGCTATAAGCACTCGGATTGTGGTCATACGGGAAACAGGTGAATAGGTATCAAAATAATCTATTCCTTCCCTTTGTGTGTAACCCTTAGCAACTAACCTAGCCTTATACTTATTGATTGTCCCATCTACATTAAGTTTCTTCTTAAAAATCCATTTGCAACCAACTGTAGAACAACCTGGAGGCAAATCCACCAATTCCCAAGTTCCATTTGAGAGAATTGATCGGATTTCATCATTAACGACTTCTTTCCAAAACTTAGCTTCTGGAGATTCTATAGCTTGTTTGAAAGTAACAGGATCATCCTCAACATTGTAAGTGAGAAACTCACTTCCAAAGTCCTTTGATGTCCTAGGTCGTTTACTTCTCCTTGGTTCAACTATTTCTTCAGAATCATCTGATTCAGAAATAGCTTGTTCTGAGTCGCCCGCCACATTTGTCATCCTTTCCATGTGCTTGGGAATGGAACCTGTGGTAAATGAATCTTCTTGAGATACTTCATCGGGAACACCAGTTTTCATAGGAAACACATCCTCAAAGAATGTCGCATCACGTAATTCCACAATTGTATTGACCTCAATGCCAGAGATATCTGATTTTACAATCAAGAATCTGTAAGCATATCTTCTCTCTACATAACCCAAAAATATGGCATCAACTGTTTTCGGTCCCCATTTCTTCCTTTTGTGTTCAGGGACAAGTACCTTTGCAAGGCACCCCCACACTTGAAGATATTTAAGACTCGGTTTCCTTCCTCTCCATAACTCAAACGGACTACTCTCTGAATGTTTATGGGGAACTCTATTCAGAATATGGCAAGCTGTATTCAAATCTTCCCCCCACATAAAGTTGGGTAATCCAGATGTTTGGAGTAAGGCATTTACCATATCTATTAAGGTTCGGTTTTTACGTTCAACTATCCCATTTGATTGTGGTGAATAAGGAGCAGTGAACTCATGAAATATACCATGTAATTGGAAAAATTCCAAAAACAAGTTCGAGGTATACTCTCCTCCCCTATCAAACCTTAATTGCTTAAGTACTTTACCAGTTTGAGTTTCGTCTTCTTTCTTATAAATTTGAAATTTATCCAATGCCTCTATTGGTATGTATGTCCTGAGAGCCAATCATGGGATGATTGGTGGGATACATTAAGATTGATTTGATAAACATCAAAGGCAAGCTTCCAATTCTTTTTGGTTCAGTCATATGAGATAGTGATAGAACAGATTGAATGTCTAGAGAATGACAATACTCAATGACGTATGCTTTCATGTTGATGACCTGAACGATGAGATCATACGAATGCTACATTCTCATTATGTCCCTAGTCGGATGTCATTGTGGAAGGTAGATAGATAGCAATGACACACAAGACTAGATTGTGGTGTTGGTTGATGACGGAATCTCATTAGTCATGATATAGAGATATCAAATTCAAACACATAGGTACTTGTTAGAGAACAAGTGTACCAGACAGACCCACCGTGAGTTTGACACATGGAACCATGACATGGTAGTCACAGTCAGTACTCACAGTGATGGTGATGAGTGTGATTCTTTGACCTGAAATCACTACAATCAACACATGTCGTTGGGCACACTTTGACATCATCAAACGCAGTCCTGAAACATGGGTTGTTATAAAGGTGATGATTGGGTAGCTTTGATACATGGGGATTTTGAGGGGTGAGTGATAGATATGGGATTTGTCCCTCTTGAGGGAGTTTGATATCCATGGCCACTTGATGAGTAGGATTGAGAAAGGCGTGCATGCATGTGTGAATCAGTATGTGATATTGATGTCATACATATCTCTTCCAATCTACTCTGAGATCAAGAAAGTGAATGAACGTTGACAGGATGACTGTTCCATGCCTCGAGTTCATTCGGGATATCAGTGACAAAGGAATTATACATTCACTGTAACACCATTCACAGATTGTAGGATTGAAAGTTGTTCTCCAACTTTCTATTTCACTTGGGTAGCACTGATGTGTGACTAGGCACCGCTCTTTGCTTGTGAAGTCATCAGTGTTATGGACTTTCACTGCCAACGTGAAATGGACCTGTAGGGTCGCACACATGGGATTTAACCTGGAAGTGGAGTTTTGTCCACAAATAATGTTTCAATTGATTACTAAAGGAGTTTAGTAGTTCAATTAAACACTCAATTAATTGATAGCTCAATGTCATAATGTTCAAGGTGTTGGACACATTGATTGGAGTATCGGATTGATTGAAACTGCAATTGAATAATTTTGCACAATCTACACTCCCAACTGATCGGCTCATGTGATGAACCGATCGGCTCAGGTTGGTGAACCGATCGGCTCGAGTGGGGAGTCGATCGGATCATAGACAGGATGAAACGATTACTTCAAGTGTTGAAACGATCGGTTCAACTGATGCAATTGAGCAAGTTGGGAAAGTAGGATTGGTGAGAAATTTATTTTTGTTTCACTTGCCCAATTTGATTGGAACAAGGATTGGTATTTGATACCAATTAGAAACAAAAGATGAAAAATCAATCGGGAACTGACCAGGACCACGAACCGACCGTTTCATGGGTCCCAACCAATCGGTTGAGGTGTCAACCGACCGGCTCAGGTCCCCAACCGACTGTTTTAGAAATGAAACGATCAGTTCAGGTTGTGCAATTGGTTGTTTTTGTGGAAAATCTCGAACCCTTCTACTCCTGCTTTAGTCCCACATTGCCCGGGATAGAGAACCATGTCCCATGACCCTCCTATATATATAGTGGTATTGGGGGCTTCTCAAAGTACAACTCAGTGCAACCAGTTGCTCTGTAAAGTTGTCGTTCTCTCTGGTTTTGGTAACCGAGAGAGCCCGAGCAAGTGCTATCTGATAAGGGAGGCACAGCAAGGGAAAGACAACTGCAGAAAGTGACTGGTGGCAGGAGAGTGTGTCGGTGACTAGTATGCTGACAGGAGGGTGTGACTCCTTCCAATTCCTTGTGGGACAAGGAGATTGGAGTTCCAGGTGGTCTCTGTGGACTACTTCAGAGGCGGGAGATTTCTGCTTCTCGGAGGACAGCTGTCAATCTCGACAGTCCTGGTGAGACCAGGAGTCGTCAGTCCCGTTGCGACCAGGAGCTGCACAGACACCGTCCAAGAGCGGAGGTGAAGATAGCGCAAGCCATGAGGTATTGTCGCCGAGCAAGCCTCGGGATAAGGTATGATTCCACAAACCATCCTTTCCTATTGTATAGACGTTGATGCATTTCCTTGTTCTGGGTTTGGGAGGAGAAAATTTTGTTTCCTCTGCCTTCTCTAACTCCCCTAAAACACAACAGTGGTATCAGAGCCACGTCAACTGCTCTATACTTTAGGATTATCGATATGATCGATTTTGGTTTGTCGCCTTTATTTATTGCATACGATGCGAATAAAATTGGCTTTATGCATGTCCAATCCTAAATCCAAAAATCCCAATTTACATATATGATATGAATTATTAATGCACTCGATATGCATCGCCCTTAAATGAGTTTTGTGGTGGATGTATAGCGTGGTTATGGCCAATAAACCCTATCTGTGTATGGTTGTATGTGGTTGCTTGTATCTCGGTCTGCGCACCGATCTTCCTTCTCCTATTCCTGATGAAACTTGAAATAATTTGAGATTTCTTTCCTACCTTTTCTCCCCTCAAATGTAACTCGAGGTTTCTCTTTTTACTATGTAAAATAGGATAGAATTTTATTTCCTATTATGTCAAAGAACGGAGGACATCTTGACGACAGCTGAGACGATCGGTTCAAGGTGTGAACTGATCGGTTGACGTTCGAGACGATCGGTTCAAGGAGTGAGCCGATCGGTTGATGACCGGTTCGAGGAGCGAGATGAGTGGGTGGCGGCCTTGATGAGATGCACGACGATCAGGTGAATCGATCGGTTGGAGGAGCCAACCGATCGGCTGGTGGCACCCAACTGACCGGCCTGATGGCGAGCCGATCAGTCACGTGATGAGTTGATCAAACCCAGAAAGGCAAAGCATAGAGTTCATTATGTACAGGTTGCATGTGATGTAGACCTAGATGACCGTGATTCCTCTTGGCTCAAGGAATCACATTAGGATGGCCATAATCATCACTTCTATCATTTCGCATGTTATCTATGGGATATAACATGTATATGATACATACTATATATTGTGGTGATTGGATATGTATATGTATATGTATATAAAACCAAATACCTCATTAAATATTAAGTTTTATATTCCTTCCAAATGTGACACACGTGAAAAGCTTGATCGACCAAGTGTGGGCACGCCCTAGTGTGGTGCACCGTCTATCTCATGGAAGCGTGAAGGATGGATATGTGGGTCTGCCCTAGCAGGGTGCATATTCATCGTGTTTGCTTTGGGTCGGACTTAACAAGGTGATCTAGATGGGATCTAGTACCTTGAGGCATGGAGATGATCATGGCAAGGAGTTTCATATGACATCTTATCAAGAGTTGCATATGATGCAATTGGCAAGAGTAGACTACCTGAGAGATCTAAGTTGTGGGTGACAACCCTAGCTGGTCCATGGCTTAGAGGATTTCAGGATCTTTCCCACTAGAAGTTGTACATTGCAATCTTCTGAATTGATGGTGAGGGCTATCAATTTGAAGTAAAATAGTGGGAGCAATAATTAATTAAAGGCCTAATTTATATCGTCAACCTTTTAGATCAATCAAATAAGTCAAAAATGAGTTTTTGGACTAAAATTGCATATTTCCTTTTGTAGTACAAATGGCAACAAACAAAAAATCACTTTTCTTTGTGATCCGTCCTGGAAAAGGACAAGTTAAATGGGAATAATTTCCATGATTGGTTAGGACGTTGAGAAGCGTTCTCAATCAAAGAGCAAAAGCTCTAAGTCCTAGTTATACCAGAACCAGATGAACTCGATCCTGCCACATCAATGGCTGAAAGTATGCTTGTGGAAGCATACCAAGGATGACATTGATGAGGAGTGCTTAATGTTGTATTCTCTGAACTATGAGTTGCAGAGACAGCATGAGACATATGATGTCTCCAAGACATTGTCCTAGTATGTCATGACAGAAGGAGATCCAGTAAGGTATTCACAAACTCAATATGATTGGGTATGTGGAAAGACCTGACTAAGAAGGATTCCCTCTAAGCCAAAGGTTGGCTATTGGTATGATACTGCAAATGTTGCGAGAATCATACAGTTCATGATAAACTACAACATGAACAACTTTGACAAGCGTTGACAAAGTTTTTGGACATGTTGAAGACAGTAGAGGCAAATATGAAGAAAGACTAACCCTAATCTTTGATGAGATCAATGAAAGGTAAGTCTTAAGGGCAAGGGCAAGGGCAAGGGCAAAGCAAAGAAGTGTTCTGATGCTAGCCAACAGCCCAAGCCGTCTTCAACCTCAAGGTACATGAGGAAAGGGTGTATGAGGGAATTGCCCTCTATATATAGAAGAACAAAAGAAGATGAAGGAGGGGATGAAGATCTCCACCTAAGGTATCATGAAATGAACCGCTTCTTTATCTGAGGTATATGATACCAAGATATGGATATGTCATATATGATATGCAATATCCACAAAGAAGTGATGGCCTTTGTGAAAGGACCAAGAAAGGAGTACCTATCATTGGAGAAAGTGTTGTTGCCATGGATAGGAGTACTTTTCAGTTTATGTCAGCCTAAAGGGCACGAAATAGAGTTGAGAACTGCTATTTCATATTTGCCAATAGATAGAAACACTTTATTTTTGCATATTGTATGACAATGATGGCAATCAATAAAGACATGTTTCAATTTCTAAAGATATGATCTTTGTGGAAATGCCTTATTTATCTTGTGGTATTTGATATACATAAGATAAAATGATACCTAAAAGTTATAGATAACTCAAACAATGAAATTAGCATCAATCGTGAGAAATTCATTTCTAGTTTCCATGTGATGGATAAATCTAGACTCTTTTGGTTAGAGAACCAGTTAGAGACATGAATATCTTGGACAATTAGTGGGAGAATGATTATCCTATTAGGTATAATACATGTGATGTATTTACATACCCATTGGAACAAATGCTAATACTTCAAATGGTGTTTAGAGAAATACCAATATGAATATCTTGAAGTGTTCAAGATTATCATAGATGAAGTGCAAATTTGGTTAAGTGTTAATTCTTGATGAGATCAATGAATGAAATACTTGGACTAAATGTTTGAGATCCTTATGAGTGATTATGATAGTGTATCATAGTGAACTCATGATTAAGGCATGGTGATGTCTAAATCAAGAAGGAATCATACTCTAAGGAGTTAGAGAATGCTTATCAAATAACTGAATTCTTCTTAATAAAAGAATACCCCTCACTAATAAAAGAAATTAAGAATCACAATGGTTGTGAATTCTTATATCCTTACACCTCAATCATCTATGTGATGAGTTGTTCATGTGATGAGTCAACTATCTAGATGAATATGAGGAACCAAATTTTGAGTAATGGTTTATGACCATTACATCCTAAATGACATCCATGTGAACCATAAGGTATGACTTTGATGGTAGCACCCATTGGATGAAATACATAAGTGCAAATGAATCTTAAGTGTTAAGACACATGGATAACATTTTGAGAAGGATGATGCTTGTTGATTGCAAATTAATGACTAAGACATTTGGCATATGGGTACTAAAACCGCATTCCTATGAGGAATAAAATAAGGATGTGTACGTGACACAACCTATAAGGTTTATGAATCTACTAATGCAAATGAAGTCTATAAGTTACAATGGACTAATCAATGTGATTGATTGAGTACAAGCAACTCAGAATTGGATCTTTACTTTGATGATATAGTCAAAAGGTTTGACTGATATGTCAAAGATAAAGAAGGGATATGTGATTTAGTGGAAGCGTGTTCACATTCCACATGTTGATGTGAAATGGAAATGTTCTAAAAAGAAAATCCAAAAGTGGAAATTATCTTTAAGTAAGATAGAGATGTTTCCTATGTGATAGGAATAGAGATCTATAGAGATAGTTCTCGAAAACCTCTTGACCTGAAAAGAGAAAGCATACATTGGCAATCTGTACTGAAGGGTTCAGTATGCACAGATTTAGTGGGAGAAAACTTGTCCATGTTACATGGAGTTAGTATCCCAAGGCCAAGTGTCCAATTCTTATGAAGAATGGGAACACTAAGAATAGATATGGATCTATCATGTATGTAATCATCCCATTATCTTGCATGTATCGACATGGCAAGAACAAAATGCATTCATCATCTTGTATGTAGGACATAGCAATATGATGTGCTCATCCTGATAACTCATATGTGAGACATGATGAGTGGATGTCTGTCTACTTCCAGTAAAGGTTACTGGAATACCATGAGAACTTGATAAGTAATAGTTCTATGGAGATAAGGAAGAGTTCAATGTAAAGAGTTACATTGATGCGAACTTCCGAAAGGACAGAAAATTAATTGCAATATATATATAGGATATATAAAAGTGAAAGTTTGTTGATAATTGGAAGTGTTCCAATAAAACCATTTAAAAGGAAATGTCGAGTATCTATGTGTTGGAGAACAGCAGTGGATACTATATGGATCTGGAAGTTCATGAGATGAACTTATAGATATTCCGCTCATTGATGACAAGTATGGAATCCTTGATCATGCAATGTGGCTAAAGGTTAGCAAAGGAATACTAGATCGCATATTACGGAAACTCCATCTCATACGTGTGACGTACAACGAAGAGATGTGAGACATGCAATTTAAAACTGACTTTGGCAAGGTGTTGCCATAACTCACTATGTTGACACTAGAGCACAGTAACATGCGGGTCATGTTTGAATATCACTATGAATATGATTCAAAGGTGATTGGCTCGCAGTGCAAGTGGGAGATTGTTGGTATGTATGCCCTGAGAGCCAATCATGGTATGATTGGTGGGATACATTAAGATTGATTTGATAAACATCAAAGGTAAGCTTCCAATTCTTTCTGGTTCAGTCATTTGAGATAGTGATAGAATAGATTGAATGTCTAGAGAATGACAGTACTCAATGACGTATGCTTTCAGGTTGAGGACCTGAACGATGAGATCATACAGATGCTAAGAGTTTGTACATTCTCATTATGTCCCTAGTCGGATGTCATTGTGGAAGGTAGATAGATAGAAATGACACACAAGACTAGATTGTGGTGTTGGTTGATGACAGAATCTCATTAGTCATGATATAGAGATATCAAACCAAACACATAGGTACTTGTTAGAGAACAAGTGTACCGGACAGACCCACCGTGAGTTTGACACATGGAACCATGACATGGTAGTCATAGTCAGTACTCACAGTGATGGTGGTGAGTGTGATTCTTTGACCTAAAATCACTACAGTCAACACATGTCGTTGGGCACACTTTGCCATCATCAAACGCAGTCCTCAAACATGGGTTGTTATAAAGGTGATGATTGGGTGGCTTTGACACATGGGGATTTTGCCGGGTGAGTGATAGATATGGGATTTGTCCCTCCTGAGGGAGTTTGATATCCATGGCCACTTGATGAGTAGGATTGAGAAAGGCATGCACACATGTGTGAATCAGTATGTGATATTGATGTCATACATATCTCTTCCAATCTACTCTGAGATCAAGAAAGTGAATGAACATTGACAGGATGACTGTTCCATGCCTCGAGTTCATTCAGGATATCAGTGACAAAGGAATTATACATTCACTGTAACACCATTCATGGATTGTAGGATTGAAAGTTGTTCTCCAACTTTCTATTTCACTTGGGTAGCACTGATGTGTGACTAGGCACCGCTCTTTGCTTGTGAAGTCATAAGTGTTATGGACTTTCACTGCCAACGTGAAATGGACCTGTAGGGTCACACACATAGGATTTAACCTGGAAGTGGAGTTTTGTCCACAAACAATGTTTAGATTGATTACTAAAGGAGTTTAGTAGTTCAATTAAACACTCAATTAATTGATAGCTCAATGTCATAATGTTCAAGGTGTTGGACACATTGATGGGAGTATCAGATTGATTGAAACTGCAATTGACTGATTCTGTACAATCTGCACTCCCAACCGATTGGCTCATGTGATGAACCGATCGCCTGAGCTTGGTGAACCGATCGACTCAGGTGGTGAGTCGATCGACTCATAGACAGGATGAAACGATTGCTTCAAGTGTTGAAATGATCGGTTCAACTGATGCAACCGAGCAAGTTGGGAAATTAGGATTGGTGAGAAATTTCTTTTCATTTCACTTACCCAATTTGATTGGAACAAGGATTGGTATTTGATACGAATTAGAAACAAAAGATGAAAAGTCAATCGGGAACTGACCAGGACCATGAACCGACCAGTTCAGAAGTGAACCGACCGTTTCATGGGTCCCAACCGATCGGTTGAGGTGTCAACCGACCGGCTCAGGTCCCCAACCGACAGTTTCAGAAATGAAACGATCGGTTCAGGTTGCGCAGTTGGTTGTTTTGTGGAAAATCTCGAACCCTTCTACTCCTTCTTTAGTCCCGCATTGCCCGGGATAGAGAACCCTTTCCCATGACCCTCCTATATATAGTGGTATTGGGGGCTTCTCAAAGTACAACTCAGTGCAACCAGTTGCTCTGTAAAGTTGTCATTCTCTCTGGTTTTGGTAACCGAGAGAGCCCGAGCAAGTGCTACTCGATAAGGGAGGCACAACAAGGGAAAAACAACTACAGAAAGCGACTGGTGGCAGGAGAGTGTGTCAGTGACTAGTACGCTGACAGGAGGGTGCGACTCCTTCCAATTCCTTGTGGGATAAGGAGATTGGAGTTCTAGGTGGTCCGTGTGGACTACTTCAGAGGCGGGAGATTTTTGTCGCTTGGAGGACAGCTATCAATCCCGACAGTCCCGGTGAGACCCGGAGTCGTCAGTCCCGGTGCGACCAGGAGCTGCACAGACACCATCCAAGACCGGAGGTGAAAACCGCGCAAGCCGTGAGGTATTGTCGCCGAGAAAGCCTCGGGACAAGGTATGATTCCACAAACCATCCTTTCTTATTGTATAGACGTTGACGCGTTTCCTTGTTCTGAGTTTGGGAGGAGAAAATTTTGTTTCCGTTGCCTTCTCTACCTCCCCTAAAACCCAACAGCCTCATATTTACTTCTACGTAAAAAGACATAACAGTATCTACTCGTGTCATCAGTAAAAGTTATAAAATAACGCTTTTGATCCCTCATAGCAACACCATTAAATTCACAGATATCTGTATGAACTAAATTCAAAATTTCAAAATTCCTATTCACAGAATGAAAGAGCTTCCTAGGCAATTTAGCTTGTACATAGATTTCACATTTATTGTTGCTAATTTCAGATTTAGGGATCAAATTTAGATTCATCATATGCTTCATTGAGGCAACATTAACATGTCCCAAATGTGAATGCCATACATAGGATGAAACAAGATTCATGCAAATAGAACTATAATCATTCAAATTTAAAACAGAATTTGAAATAGGTTCAACATGAATCTTAAACAAGTTCTCCACATCACATAAGTACCCCTTGCCAAAAAACAAAGAATCACGAAGGCGTGTAATAATAGCCTTATTACATTTACAGTCTACTCTATAACCTTCCCTAACTAATATGACGCCACTAAGGATATTGCGTCGAATGGTTGGAACATGTCTGACCCTGTTAAGAGTCAAAACCTTCTCCGAAGGGAACTTCAAGTCCACCCGTCGTTCGCCTTTGAATTTTACAGAGCTGGAATCGCCCAAAGTCACAGACCGACCTCGAGAGGTCTGATAAGACACAAACATGGATTTATCAATACACACGTGTACATTAGCCCCAGTGTCAATTATCCAATAAAGTGGTTCAAAAATAGAAAGGATTTCAGGTTTAATAGACATGTACCGATCATTGAGGTTCAAGGAGATGTAGTCATCATGTTGACCACAGCCTCCTCATTTGCAGATGCAATAGCTTTCTTTGCCTTCTTAGTAGGACAATCCTTGTTCCAGTGGACAACATGTCCACAAGTCCAACAAGGTTTGTTCTTCGGTTTCTTTTGGATCTTTGTCTTAGGTTTATGTGCATTCTTAGATTTTTTTATCTTTGATGTTTTTCACAGAAGTAAAATTAACTGTTGGATTTGCATCAGTAGGCACCTTGACTGTTTTCTCCTTTAAGTGTTCTTCTTGTATATTAATATCCATCATTAGTTCTTCCATTGTGTGTGTCCCTTTGTGATGCTTCAGATACATACCAAATGATTCTCACGACTTAGGGAATTTTTCTATGATAGAAATAACAACGAACTTCTCAGGCACTACCATCTTGGCATCTGAGATTTCATGAACTAGGAGTTGTAGATCATGTGTTTGATCGGAAACTGACTTACCCTCAACCATATGAAACTTAAGAAATTTAGACACGCAGTATGTTTCAACACCTTGATTTTCAGTGCTAAAATTCTTAATCAACAATTCCCATAAAACCTTGGACGTAGTGACTGGCGGCTTTGAGTAAGAATCATACAGTTTGTTATTTAAACCAAATAGAATCAAACCGCGACACGTTTTATCACCCTTCTTCCAATTAGCAATTATATTTGTATTATCAGGAATTGTTTCATCAGATACAGGTTCAGTTTCAACTAAGTACTGATCATAACCCGCAATATTTAACCATATTTTCATCCGACTCTGCCAACGGGCAAAGTTGGTATCAGTAAATTTTTTAGGCATATTGTTGGTATCAATTTTACATCCCGAACCACCATGGTCGGCCATTGTTAATTAACGACAGAAAGTTGATTTTTTTAAGACTTTTGTTAATATTTATTAACGTCGTTCATACAACAACGACATGTGCAATGTAATTAACAGTTTTAGGCAGATCCAAAATAAGAAACGAAGATCAAACAAAGCAGGAGAACAGAGATAATAGGAGTTAGATTCGCAAACCAGATCGTTCGTTGAGAAACGAACGTGATACTTAAAAAATCAGTGTCTGACAATCCTCACGGATAGGTACCGTTCTCCCAGTCTCGATCTGGCACGGACTTGGAACTTGCATGTCTCGCTCACGCTCGGCATAGTCACATTGCACTACTACCAGTGCAGCACAACAAGCACAGGAACCACCGCCTGACAGCTGCGTCTCAGTGACGGGAAGAAAAAGCCGTGCTTCGCAGAGGAGAACAACTCCACGAAACGGCTCGGGGAACGAAAGACACTCGCTCTGGATTAGGGCTATCCAAACACACGGCGGTAGAAGACTGTTTGTTGTATGTTTAACCCTAATGACCGGAGGCGTATATATAGCCACACACGTTCCTAATCCTATTCCCAGTGAGACGCAAACACTCGGTTGCTCTTCCGAATAAGAAATCTGAATAAGAAAGAAACAATTAATTACATGAGTAATTAATTACTTAGTCGTAACCCCACCCACCAAGGAGGTGAGCATACCTCCTTCCTAGGACTCCTTTGGACACTAGTGCCCCATGTGATCCTACATATGAGGACCATAAAAGTTCTAGGAGTGAGCAATATGGGATAAAACTTCTTTGTCATTTGTACTAGGGACAACACTACGTTCTCACATGTACTTGCTGCTCTACATTGGGCTTATCTCACATGTACGTTCTCACATGTACATGCTAAATAAGTGATTACTACAATAATGGAGCTACAGTAACGAGCTAATCATTCATCTAACATTCTCCCCATGGCAGCTGCGCTCCCAAACGAATGACCCCGGCGGCGGCTGACGCAAGATCTGACACAGAAACCGTCTGCAGGTAATATATATATATATATATATATATATATATATATATATATATATATATATATATATATATATATATATATATATATATATATATATATATATATATATATATATATATATAAGACACCATGGGAACGGAGACCTAAAACGGGCATTGACAGAACAGAGAAAAACATGTCAGTTGTCAATGTTATAGAGCAATGGGAATGTACATCACACCATGGTTTATGTCCACTTACCTAGTAAGAACAAGCCGCCGTCGGGGAATATATATGCTTGTACCATGCATTATCCATCCGCCTCAGGAACACCACCACCGACGGCTGCAGGATCTACCATGCGTTCTCCACCAGCAGGCCTGCCGCATGCCACGGGGGTACCATTGTCGACGGCCGCAGGAGTACCTCCCGGCAGTACAACATCAGCGTCTGAGCCATCAACAAGCACGCGTTCTCCAACGGGCCCGCCGCCACATGCGGAAGAAGCCCCGCAACATACCATTGGAGTGCCATGGCTGACGCCACATGCCACAGGGGTACCACAGTCGACGACGGCAGGAGTACCTCTTGGCAGTACATCATCAGCAACTGATCCATCGGCAAACATGCGTTCTCCAACGGACCCGCCGCCCCGTGCAGAAGAAGCCCCGCAGCATGCCATTGGAGCGCCACGGCCGCTGCCCCGTGCAGAAGAAGCCCCGCAACATGCCATTGGAGTGCCATGGCCGACGGCTGAAAGAGTATCGCCCGCATCAGCGCCTAATGCATCAGCTGCAGCCCATCCTCCTCGCCACCGAAATCTGGTGCTTTGTCCAAACAGGTCCTTAGTAGGTTTTTAAATGTAAGGAAGTACTCTTACACCCTACCAAACAGGCCCTTAATAGACCACCTGTAGCGGCACGCGCGTCCAAACCCCTGCGACAACCGGACCGCCTTGCAATTTGCTCGGAGGCTACGCCCCTCTCTTGATTTATCACGCGGCACCCCAAACCGATTTAGGATGGCTAAAAGATGTAACATATACATACACGCCTTATATAGGAGGACAAGATGGAATAAGAGTGGACAGGAGAAATTACGTGATTAAGAGTTCGTTCGGAAGTTATCAACGTTTTACTTTTTTTAAAACTAAAAACTTTTGAGTTCGTTCGGAAGTTATCAACGCTTTACTTTTTTTTAAAACCAAAAACTTTTACCAGCGCGTTATCCAAACCCGCACTTTGCGGAGAAAACTTGAACGTTGATCCTTGGGTCCGACTCGCAGCGACGCAACCTTCTCTGTTTCCCTCGCGCGACAGTACCTACCTCATTCCTCGGCAGTACTCTTACACCCTACTTTTAAGAACCGCTTAGGTTCTTAAATGTAAGGAAGTTCTTAAATGAAGAGTACTTCCTTACATTTAAATCTCGGTCAAGGTTTGAAGAAAAAAGCTAATCCCAGATCCGTCCACGGCGTATAAGGTTTGAAGAAAAAAGCAAATGCCTGAAGTGTATGAGGTTGTATTTGATCATATTCTCAGCCAAGTGGACGCCGCACCATGGTTTTCAATTATTTTAGGTCAAAGTGAGCAAGGTACTTCCATCACATTTTGCAAAATTGGTTTGTTGGCTTCCACTTGGCTGAGAATACACTAGTATAGAAATGGTCTGTAGTGTCGGTTTTTTAAAGCCTGCAGCGTCACTTTTTAACCGACGCCTAGGTGGGCGTCGCTACAGAATTTGGTCTATAGCGTCGGATTATTTAACCAAATAAAACCGACCTTACAGAGTAAACACCGACGCAAGAGCTTGTAAAAATTCTGACCTAGGCGAGAAAAAAGGAGCTTGTAAGGTCGGTTATTTCATAAAAACCGACCCTGTAAACGTTCTCGGTCGAGAACATTGTCGACCGAGAACCTTTACAGGGTCAGTTTTTATGAAATAATCGACCCTAAAGATTGAATACCATTTCAGTGGTAACTCTCGGCCGAGAAAATTGTCGACCGAAAACTCTTTATAAGGTCGGTTTTATGAGAAAACCGACCCTAAAGATTGAATAAAACATTTCAGTGTAAGACTCGGTCGACAAACTTCTCGACCGATAGTATTTCGGTCGAGAAGTTTGTCGACTGAGTCTTACACTGAAATGTTTTATTCAATCTTTAGGGTCGGTTTTTTCAAAAAACCGACCTTATAGAGGACATGTAGACTCGGTTTTTTACAAAAACCAACGTTAAAAGTTCTATTTCGGTCGAAAATTTTTCGATCGAAGAGTGTACAATGAATTCAATTTATAGGGTCGGTTATTTAAAAAACCGACGCTAGAAGCTACGATTTTTTTAAAAAAATTTCTGCAGAAATTGATATAGAACAGAAGAACAAGAAGATTCATATATTCTGGGAGAGGGGAGCATTGATGCTCGACCGTCACCATTCAAAACCACACATTCATAACAAAAATGATAATAAATATTCATAATTTACAAAATGATAGAGTGCAAGTTTGAGATGACATATTATAAAAGTAAAAATATGAAACAGTACGTACTCAAACCACATACATAAATAGAGCCGACATATTTAATCCAATGCTATTTCGACTTCACTTATAAAACACTCTGACCACTCTTCTCGGAACTCATTCAAGCCCACATGTGTGTAAGGCTGAGTTGTAAAGATCTGTAACAGAAAATGCACATGCTAATATTTTATAAAAATGACTACAATCACTTGTAAATTTATGATGTTATTCTTTATTACCTGACTTATAGTCTGAATGTCATGTGATGTTTGTTTGACAATAGCTTGCATGTATTTCATTACATAGTAGCCACAAGCCCAGTCATTATTTTGCATAGGACACTACAAATAACGAATTATACTTAATGTTAGTAAACTACTATAAGTAGCAGTTGAGATAAGACTATAAGAGTTGACATATTAGAATTGAAAAATTAATATAAGACTAAGCAGTTGTCAAAGTAGCTACCTTGACATTTTTCAAAGTCAATGTCTTTAATTTTGTGGGTATTTGTCCTCCAGCTTCGAGAAAAGCCTTTATACCCCTATCAATTAAACGATAGTTGGTAAAATAAAAATTCTAAATAAAATATCATGTTGAAGCAATTGATTAAATTTATGCTTACTCCATAGCTGACAATTTCAGGTTGTGACTCCTTATTGTTTTACCCATTGGGTCAAGATAATAAAGAGTCATCAATTTTGGGACAATCACCAGTAATTCCCAATGTCTAGCTCTGAGTAAGAATAAAACAAACATTAAAATAAATAGTTTCATTCATTATTAAAATTATATTGAATAATAATACTTATTGGACGTTAAAAGGAATTAGGATGATTTCCTTCCCCTCACTAGCAAAATATTTGAATGCATCAGAGAAGTACTCATTCACTTCCTCAATATTATTTGTCTCCACCTGACTAGTGACCGAAGGAACTAAGAATGCAATATTCTTTATATCAAAGTTGGTGACCTCGGTATATAAATGGTTGTTAAACATTTGTAATTATTTTCATATGTAGAAATAAGCTAAAATTTTGTATTGGAATTTTCTATATATATTGATAGATCCTTACCTTATCCATACTTCTATTATCGAAGTGTTCAGCCAATCATACCGGAACAACTCTATAATATCGTCAAGAAAAATAAAATTCTCAAAGTCCCTCCCAACTGCATCTTCTATTAACTTGACCATCATATTTGATCCCGATCTTTGGTTAGCTAAGTATCGACACAAACATTTAGATTTGCTTCCCAATTCGTCGAATGTAGTTTCGGGAATGAAAGATGGCTTGGACATAGGAGGACGACTAGTAGAAGTTTTACTTTTTGGTTTACAAACCTGTTAATTAAATTACATACTTATATTACATGAGTTCATATATGCAGTCAAATATGAAAAATATGGTAGAAATAAGGTATACCTTGTTATTGATAACCAAGTGTCTAGGCCAACCCACCATAGCACCCTCAGCTTCTTCAACTGTACTATATTTAGGATTAGGTATGGGTAGTGGTTAGTCCCCCATTCCGTCATACACAAGATGGGTGGACACACGGCAGATGTCATCAATAATTTGTTGGCAATGCAATGTACCACCAAGGTTGTACACTTTGCCCGCTGCCACAACATTATATTCTGGAACCTCCACTGCAAGTTTACAGTTCATACCAACCTAGATTGAAATAATATAATTTATATAAGAAACAGTAGAACATATACATGTTACAACTATATATTATCATATATTTATCATACTAATAACACAACATATAGAACAAAAACTTACTGCATATTGTTGTGGTGGTTCATCGGGAGTGCTCCCATGACCTTCTACAACTGTAGCATGGTCTTGTACCTCATCACTTGAGAGACGTGCAATATGAATAGGTTGAGAAGGTTGAGTAGGCTGATATGAAGACATTATTTCTTTTACTTTTTGCGCTACTAATGCTTCAACATCCTCTTGTGTAAGACCTCCTGCACGACCTCTTTTAGATTGCGAAGGGCCAAAATAAGACTTGAATCCTATGCCAGCTCCTAATCCCCTAACACGGCCAGGATGCTCCTTCGTACCAAGAGCAACTGCTAGTTCATCCATGTAGCCAGTTGGGATGAACTTTCCTTCCTTTACTCGTGGAGATCAATCTATTCATAGTTAATAAAAATATTAAATCACAATATCAATTAGATATAAATAAATCTAAGTTTGTGGAAGTTACTCTTTACTTAGTTGGGATAAACCTACCATCTTTTGTGCCACCTCCTTAGTTGCAGGGTTGACAATTTCACCGGCTCGATTCTTTCTAGCATCAATCCATGTCATGTGTCGGGGTGGTCGCTCAACTTGAGTTGTACTAGATTCTTCTCTAGAAGATGATTGCTTCTCTTGTAGTTGGCGGCGGAAGGCATAACCACCGGGCCCCAAGCGATGGTCATGCACATTTTTAGCCCGTCTTTCCTTTAGAGCCTGGTGAATAGCCTGATCATTTAAAATGAGGTATTGCAATTTAGACTTGGCAAACATGTATAAAAAGATTCACCTCCTTAATTGTATAAAATATTCATACAATACATCACAATCTTTATTACCTGAAACTCTTCCGATCTCCTAGCTGCAACAAATCTTTCCCACACCTCAGGATCAATAAAAATATATATATTTGTAGCTTTCTTCTTTTGTTTAGGATTATTTATAAATTCCCTTACAAGATATGTCTTAAAACCCCTCCATCGTACACCACAACGTTGTAGCACTCTTTTCTTGTGATCTTTTTCATTTAGATGAAAAACACCCTATACATACAAAAGAAGCAATTAATAATGTTGTTTTGAAAAGGAATTAATTCCAAGCAAACTAAATTAGAATCAATAGATAAAAAACATATCACTTCCACTCATAGATATATCTTTCCATATGAGGTCTTTTTTTACATTAGGAACATCATGCCAATTTTTTATATCTATTGGCACCTTAGTGCGAGCGGTCGCCCCTACGTAATGCTTGAAAGCACTAGCATGTTCCCCAACAGGTGCTCCTGTCATATCAAACTGGACTGGCAATTTATCCCCTTTAGCCCTGAGCTCCTGCAGCCTACGCATCAATGTAGGACCTCTACAGTTCTTAGCATCACCACTACCATCCTCATGGTGCTCATGCTCAGAATGTTCATCTTCATGGTGCTCATGCTCAAAATGTTCATCTTCACTCGCCATTTTAGAACCTGCAAGTATACATGATAAAAAAATAAGTGATAATAAAAGCACAAGTGATAAGGTAATAAAAGAATACATGCCTTTAGTATTGGTTGAGTTGTTAGTCAAAGAAAATTCCTTCAGCATGGTCTTGACGTTTATAATATTCATCGGTGTTATCTTCAACATTTACACTTGGCAAACCAACTGAGAATGGACTAGAATCATCATACTTTTCGTAGTATTCTTCTTCATTTATAGGATCTACAGTAAACTGTCTTTTTCCATTAAGAACGACAGACCAATTTTTATTTGTCGGGTCGTCAATATAGAATACTTGTTTTGCTTGGTTTGCCATGATGAATGGCTCATCTTTGAAACCAATCTTTTCAAAATTCACCAATTTGAAACCCAACTCATCCACTAAAACTCCTTTATTGTTGTCAACCCAATTACACCTAAATATAGGAACTCGAAAATTTGTATAGTCCATTTCCCATATGTCCTCAATGACGCCATAATATGACATCTCAGCTTCGCGTGGTCTTTTATCTTTGGCACTAGCAAAATACAATGAATAAGCTTTAACAATGACCCCACTATTTTGAACTACACTACTTTCATCTTGACGCTTTGTGTAGTATGAAAATCCATTTTTACAAAAGTCCATCACCTCCCTAGCCACGTAACCCTCAACAATACTCCCTTCAGGACGATAACGATTCCGAACATCACCTTTAAAAACACTCATGTAGCGTTCAAATGGATACATCCAGTGTAAGAAAATTGGACCCAACATCTTCACCTCCCTTGTAATATGTACTACAAGATGAACCATGATATCAAAAAATGAAGGAGGAAAGTACATTTCAAGCTGACACATGGTAACAATTACATCTTTCTGTAATTTATCGAGAGTATCAGGATGTATCACTTTGTTGCATATTTCCTTGAAGAAGAAACAGAGTCTTGTGATTGCAAACCTTACAGCTTCGGCAATATAGATCGAATAGCCACAGGTAAAATTTGTTGCATTAAGGTGTGACAATCGTGAGATTTGAGACCTATCAGTTTCAGATCCTTCATTGATACCAATCTACGAATATTAGAAGAGTATCCTTGTGGAACCTTAATATTATACAAGCACTCACAGAAAGTCTTTTTCTCTTTCTTTGACAAAGTGTAACAAGCCGGTGGCAAATATGTGTGGTGACCCCTGATCTCCACTGATAATTCTTTTCTAATACCCATTAATTCTAAATCTTTTCTAGATTTGATGCCATCTTTAGTCTTTCCTGGTATGTTCAATAGTGTACCGATGATGCTATCACAAATATTTTTTTCAACATGCATGACGTCAATGCAGTGTCTAATTGCCAAAGATCTCCAATAAGGAAGATCCCAGAATATTGACCTCTTCTTGTATAGAGATTTTTCACATGCGAGTGTATGACTACTAAAACTCTTTCCAAATTCATTAACAATATGTTTCACCCTATCATATACAACATGTCCTGGTATAGGTTTAGGAGCACTTCGTTCCTCAGTTGACCCATTAAAGGTTTTGCGTTGCCTTCGATAAGGATGCACTGGTGGGAGAAATCTCTGATGACCAAGATATACGATTTTACCACCATGTTTCAGTCTGATTGAATCAGTATTTTCCTCACAAACAGGACATGCTTTGTATCCTTTTATGCTATATCCAGACAAATTTCCATAAGCTGGAAAGTCATTAATTGTGCAAAATAACATAGCACGCAAACTGAAGATCTCTTTACGTGAAGCATCATATGTCATAATACCTTCTTCCCATAGTTTCATTAGGTCATCAATTAGAGGTTGAAGGTAAACATCAATATCATTTCCAGGTTGCTTGGGCCCTGATATCAATGTTGACAACATCACATACTTATTTTTCATACACAACCAAGGAGGAAGATTGTATATAACAATCATAACAGGCCACGTGCTATGTTGGCTGCTTAATGTACCATAGGGATTCATTCCATCTGTACAGAGTCCAAGTCTTAGGTTTCTTGGTTCTTTACCAAATTGAGGGTATAATAAATCAATTTTCTTCCATTGTGGTGAATTAGATGCATGTCGTAGGACGCCATCATCATTGACCTTTAACTCCCCATGCCAAGACAAATTTTGCGCATCTTCTGCATTAGCAAATAAGCGTTGAAATCATGGTTTTATTGGTAGATACCACATCACCTTGGCAGGAGAGCCATTTTTAGCCTTAGCTGAATTTGTAGTCTTATACCTTGACGCACCACGTTTTGGACAATTTATCAAATTACTATAGTCCTTCTGAAATAACACACAATCATTTGGACATGCATGAATCTTCTTAGCCTCCATTCCCATTGGGCACATTATTTTCTTTGCTTGATATGTTGAAATTGGAAGCTCGTTGCCTTCAGGAAGAATTTCCTTTAACAAAGACAACAGTGAAGTGAAACTCTTATCGCTCCACCGGTTTTGAGCTTTAAGAGTGTATAATCACATCACAACACTCAACCTCATGAACTTAGTACAACCCTTATATAATGGTTTTTCAGCATCATGGACAATGTTTGCAAATAAAGAAGGTGGATCAATGACATTGTCCCAACAACTACATAGTGGATCAATGACATTGTCCCGACAACTACGTAGCATCTCATCAATAATATCATCCTGAATCTGGTCATCTTGAATCGGTTCATCATTAACATTATCATCATTATCTATATCTTCTATGCCACAACTATTAGTATCGACATTTTCTGCTCCATAATTCAATTTCTCTCCATGCCAATACCATTCATTATAACCTTGTATGATCCCATTGCATATGACATGATTCTTAATTTCCTCACCAGTATCAACTTTCAAATTGTTACAACAATTTCTACATGGACAATATAGCCTATCTGTAGGTAGTTTCCTATGTTCCTCAGCAAATCTGATAAATTCATCAAGACCTTTGGCAAACTCTGGACTGTAACGGTTCTTGATAGACATCCAACTTTGATCCATTTTCTATATCACATTAAAATTAATTATAAAACTATCAGTTTAATATTGATACTATAATAATCTGTAAGTTTTTATTGATAGAAAGTTAATTTTATATACTAAAGTGTACCACCTATCCCATTTTTGAATATTTAATCTCACTAGTAACTGTATAATGTATGTTTAGTTTTGAAGAAAATTTCAGCAGCATTTCCCCTAAGTTCTCCAAGTACACCGATGTAAATGGCAAATAACCACTCACATATGTACCCAGAGAACAAATGGAGAAATCCTACTGAAATAATCTACAAAACTAAACATACATTATACAGGTACATCCTAAGTGAGATTAAAATATCCAAAAACAGTCTCAAATCGGGGACTATCCAAAGTTTACTCCTAATGAGTAAATTTTGAACGGGTTTCTAAGTTAATATATAAATGCATTATTTTCATATTTATATATTAAGTTAAACATCATGCATCAACCCAAATTATGATTACATATGAAAAAACACATGCATGTTTTTATTATTGGGTTATCAAATCATATAAAATGGAAAATACTTGTACAAATTAGCAAAGTAAGGTTGTTTCCAACAGTCCAAAGATTGAAATCATTATAATATTCAGAACTATTTGTGAACATTACAGCAAATATGATTAAAACATTTATAGCTCCAACATAAATAAGTTCCAGGTCCATCTCGGTCGACAATTAGTCGACCGAGAGCCCACCTGCGCGCAGCGTCCAGGTCCACTCTCGGTTGACAAATTTGTCGACCGAGAGTGGACCTGGACGATGCGCACAGGTGGGCTCTCGGTCGACTAATTGTTGACCGAGATGGACCTGGAAGCAGCAATGGCGGCGGGCGGGAATGAAGGGAACAAGGAACGAAGGAAGCTCGAACTTACTTGGAAATGACAGCGAGCTTCGTGGAGGAAGATAAGAACTTCACGGAGAGGCGGCGACCTTCGTGGAAGAGTGGAAGGCGGCGACGGCGAGCTTCACGGCAACGAAGAGCTTCACGGCAACGACGGGCTTCGTGGAGGAGGAGGGGAAGGCGGTGATGACGAGCTTCACGATCTTCTTCACGGCGACGAAGAGATTCACGATCCTCTTGGCGGCGTGGAGAGGCGGCAACGGCTTCACGGAGAAGCGGCAACGGCGGAATGACAAAGTGAAAAGGGTTTCGCGGGGCCGCGGGAAAGAGATTAGAAAAGAGAAAAGGGTTTCGCGGGAGGAAAACAAAACCCGACTCTACAGATAAACGGTGCCCGTGTCGGGTTATTTACGCAAACTCGATCGACGAATTTGTCGACCGAAAAGACCTCTAGGGTCGGTTAATGGGTAAAACCGACGCTACAAGTGCTAATACGAAGAAATCTGACTCGTTTCGGTCGACGATTTGTCGACCGAGAAAGAGCAAGATTTCTTCATATTAGCACCACTAGAGTCGGGTTTTTCTTATAACCGACCCTAGAGGTGCTTATACATGTGTGAATAACTAAACTGGATATTGTCGGTCGACAATATTATCGATCGAGACCCCCTATAAGATCGGTTATTAGAAAAACCGACCCTAGAGGTGTTTCTAAGAAAGAATTTTGGCTTCATTCGATCGACAAATTCGTCGACCGAATAAGTCGGTCGACAAAGTTTTCGACCGAATGAAGCCAAATTTCTTTCTTAGAAGCACCTTTAGGGTCAGTTTTTCTAATAACCGACCCTATAAGGGATTTCGATCGACAAATTCGTCGACCGAGGAGCTCTAAAGTGCTTCTACAACCCTAATAATTATGTTATGTGAAACTTTAATATATGGTGATGTCGTATGAAACCCTAATATGGGATAATGTTATGTGAAACCCTTATATGGAATGATGTTTTGTGAAACCCTAATATGGAAATGTTATGTGAAACCTTAATATAGGGTGGTGTTGTGTAAAAACCCTAATATGGGATAATGTTATGCAAAATTTCAATATGGGATGATGATATGTGAACCCTAATTGATAAAGATGGGAAACTCTAACCCCAATGAGGGAATAGAGATGTTATTTTTCTATTGCATGATGTTGATATGAAATTGATATGGTTGATATGAAATTGAGATGATTGTGTAACAAATATCCTGAATACCTTGGTCAGATTACATGAAGGTAATAGTTACCTGATAAATGATAACCATGTTTAGTGATGAAATAAGGGTTTGAATACCCAGAATCAGCAAATGTGATGATGGTGGTATTGAGGGATGTGAATTCCCAACAACGAGACAAAAGATTGAGATCCCAATGCTTTATAACGTTTTAAAAAGTACTAAACTCTATTCAATAATTCATTCGGTCGACTATTTGTCGAACGAAAGAGCTCTAGGGTCGGTTATAAGGAAAAAACCAACCCTAAAGTCATCCTCGGTCGATAATATTGTCGACCGAATTTGTCTCGGTCGATAATATTTTCGACCGAGATTAACCCCGTTTCAATGTTTTAAATTAAGTACCAAGTGTGTGTGTATGAGATTAACCAAGTGATGCTTTGTCAAATTTAGCCATAATTTATTTTTCAATCATTTGAAATAACAATATTCTTATATAACATGTATATGTCCAAATGAAGCCATGGAAAACACTTTTATTCATAACAATTTAATGCACATACACTTTATAAGATGCAACATGACATACTTGCTTTATAAAAAGATATACATTACATCATTACAAAGATATCTCATAATCTCACTGGAAAGACCGAAGGATTACATCAATGTCTGGGTCTTTTCCAAGAAAGGGCTCAGCTCCATAATATTTGACCAGTGTCTGCCACTCCAAGGCACCTGTCATGGTTAAGGCATAAGCCTCCAAGAAGGTGGGAACACGATCAAAGAGAAAGTTGGCAGCAATGTCTTGAAGTCGAATTGGGAAAAACTGAGTATGTGTGAGATTAGGAGATGGTGGAGGTGGAGTTTGATAGTAGTTGTAGGAAGGATTGTAGGGATTTATCATGCCAGGATTAAGGAAATAGGGATATTCATCAGGTTGGTTAGGAGAGAGAGCTTGCATCCTTTGGTTTAAATAAGTCATGTCATGGTGATTATAATCCAATTGCCTACTTAGGTGATATTGGGAACCAGCAATGTATGTCAAGGTATTTGTAATAGGATCATGGGGTAGGTTGGTAGGAGGAGGTGGTGGAGGTATGTCTTGGGTGGATGTCTCTCCTTCAGTCCTAGTCCTTTTGTGGCCAAAGTCAATTCCCATCTTTTCCACCATATTTTTACTTATTTTTTGGGGTTTTCTATCCCATGTGTAACCTAAGTCATCCTCAATATTCTTCTTAAGAAAATGTTGAGTGATTTGGCATACAAAGTCAGCATATGGTGGATTGTCAGAAAACTCAAACATATTCTTAATAATGATACGAATAAAGTTTATGGGAATACTTTTGAGAATGACATAGATAAGGTACATACGAAAGGTGGGTACTTCAGATTTGTTTGCTCTAGGATGGATATTGGTGGCAACAATGAGATTTATGATCCTAGCTTCAGGTTTTAAATTTATGGCATAATAGGTACCCCTATCTTCATGACAAGTCGTATTTGATTGAAAGATGGCTCTTTTGACATCACTAAGGCTAATTGTAGTGTTATCTTGGGAGAGTTTGTTGAGTGGAGTTCCTCTAGTGAGATCAATAAAAATTTTATATTCTTCTATATCTATGTCAAGCATATCAAGAATACCCTCCTCAGTAAAATGGAATCCATACCCACCAACCATAGAAGAGAAGGAATCATGTTCAGGATGTTCGGTTAAATTGGCATAGAATTCATTAACTAGTTTGGAGGAGTAGGATTGAAAGGAGGGATTTAGAAAATCAGTCAAATGTTGCACCTTGAAAAGTTCCTCCAAATCGACAATGCTTTGGAAGTCCATGACGTCGACTGGCCGTCGTGGAAGAGGAGTTTTTGAGGAGATCCTGAGGTAGCGGTCGGCTGCAGCTTGGTCGATGAAAGGGACGTCGTTGATGACCGGCAGCGGTGCAAGGGCCGTCCTTCCTTTCCTACCTGCAACTTGCTTCTTTCCGCGCGTAGATGATGAAGCCATTTCGTTCCTTTGAAATGGAGAAATAGCAAGCAAGAATTGGATGTAGAGAAGCTGAAGATTTTCACAAGAATACACTAGAGAGGAGCTAGAGAAGTGAGAATGTGAAGGTGTGAAGAAATGGATCGTTTTGGGTGCTATTTATAGCAAAACAGAGCCAATTTCGGTCGACAATTTGTCGACCGACGGCCGCAACGGTCGTCTATTGGTCGGCCAACGGTCGATCAAAAAAATAGCCGTTACGACGGTCAACGGTTGTATTTATAGCCGTTAACGGTTGAAATTCTAGCCGTTACGACGGTTGATTTTTTTAGCCGTTATGACAGTTGATTTTTTTAGCCGTTATGACGGTTGGTTTTTCTAGTCGTTCCTCGGTCGACAAATTCGTCGACCGATATGTTTCGGTCGATAATATTGTCGACCGAATGGACTTCTAAGGTCGGTTATTAAGAAAATACCGACCCTAAAAGTTGCTTATACACATGAAAACTGACTCCTTATCGGTCGACAAATTTGTCGACCGAAAATGCTCTAAGGTCGGTTATAAGTGTAAATCCGACGCTAGATGTGCTTATACATGCGTGAACTATCTGGATCCAGAATAAATATCGGTCGACGAATTTGTCGATCGAGAAAGAGCCAGATTTCTTTTCGAATAAGTACCTATAGGGTCGGTTTTAAGGAAAAAACCGACCTTAGAGGTACTTATTGATCGACGAATTTGTCGACCAAGTTGATCGGTCGAAATATTGGTCGACCGAGGAAGGCTCTAAGGTCGGTTATAAGTGCAAATCCGACGCTAGATGTGCTTATACATGCGTGAACTATCTGGATCCAGAATAGATATCGGTCGACGAATTTGTCGACCGAGGAGGCCTTTAAGGTCGGTTTTGTAGGAATAACCGACCTTAAAGGTGCTGAACCGAAGAGGATTGTAAGGTCAGTTATAAAGAAAAATTCGACCCTATAGGTGCTTGTATACGTGAAATTCAGCTCTTATTCGGTCGACGAATTTGTCGACCGAGGATCCCTGTAGGGTCGGTTATAATGTAGAACAGACCCTAAAGATCGAGGCGGGAAGCCAAAACCAAGCAAAAAAAATTTCGCCGGAAAAATTGTCTATAAGGTCGCTTATTTTAGAAAAATCGACCCTATAGAGATGTACTACAAGGTCGGTTATTTTAAAAACAGCGACTCAAAAGGTCTTAAGTGGTGCCCGTGTTTTTTATAGACATATAAGGTCGGTTATTTGGAAAACCGACCCTATAGAGATACACTACAAGGTCGGTTATTTTAAGAAAAGTGACCCAAGAGGTCTTAAGTGGTGCCCGCATTTTTTATATACATATAAGGTCGGTTATTTGGAAAATCGACCCTATAGAGTTACACTACAAGGTCGGTTTATTTAAAAAAACCTACCTAAGAGGTCTTAAGTGGTGTCCGCATTTTCTTTAGACATATAAAGTCAGTTATTTGGTAAAACCGACCCTACATGTAGTGACGTTATAACCCATTTCTGTACTAGTGATATGATTAAATACGACCACATACACTTCAGGAACAAGGACGCCGCACCACAATTTCCAATTATTTTAGCTCAAAGTGAGCCAGGTACTATGGGACTGTTGGTCTTCCGCCATAGGAGTCGCTACTCAAGGAGACGAACACGGGAATTCACTACAAAAAATAGAGGCATTTTTCCATGCTTAAAATATGATTTCTCCACGTGAAAAAGTGTGGGAAAATATAATTTTCACGCCTACTAAAAGTGTGGCAAAAGTTAACGTAATAAATCATCAACGCTTTTATAACGTGTGTTTTATTCTTCCCTTTAATGTGTGATACTCATTTATCCACGCTTATTAGGGTAATAAAGTCGGTGCTTCACTTTTACTCTATGATTTGGAGGGAGATATTATCCACTTGAAAAGGCGTGAAAATTTTGAAATTGAGAGTGTGGAAAAATTAATCTGAGAAATGTTAAAAATAATTGTTCACTCATCATTTCATATATCTGTCATATTCATATAAAAAGAGAGATTTGTTACAGAACTTGACCGTTGAGACTAGCTGCAACACCTATCAACAAGATTATACACATTGAGGTCTAGCAAGTCTTCCATTGAAATATGCACTGCCGTCAACATCGGTAAATTTAAATCAAATTGAAATTATGTCTTACATTAGTCAAGGTACAAATAACAACAATAAAATTGTTGCTACATTACATATCACTGGCTACAAAGTCATCCTTTTAACTAAAGTATCCACTAAAAAAAGACTGATCTTTGCACATCGCATCCAAACTTATAATTTTTTGACTTTCTTATCATTGTTAGTCTTCTTTCACCACAATCTCATGTAAGCAGCTTCCCTTGCAACAATACCTTTACGCCATTCATTTTTTCACTTCTCATGCTCTGGGTTACGTCAGCGGTAGCAGCAATGATAGATGATGAATATTTCTTCTTGGTAGTCAAGAATTGTGACTGTGAATCATTAAAATAGAAGTGAGTGATGCCATAATAGTATAGGGAAAAAACACAATCACAAGAATTTCTGAAACCAGATGGAACTCATAAACGTCATCTTATGCTTCATATATTGTGGTACAATATGCGCTACATCTATCTAAGGAGGTAGGTCAAGAGTTTACTTTCTTATAAAAGACAACAGTGATTGCAGAATCACAAATAAGACGAGTCACAAGCATGCATTTTCCTGACAACTCTCTATGACCATAGTAACAATGTATAGTTGAATAGAAGAGATTTATGATTTCAATTAGTGGCTGAATACCAGATGGTCTCATTTCAAGGAAAGATTGCCAGTTTAGGCTACTATACGAGTGAACATTATTCATTACTAGTTTTGAGAATTCTATAGACAAAATGATAAGATGAAAAAGAGTAGAATAGACTCCAACAGAGTTAGGGAGTACTCTAATCTAACCCCTTTACCATAAAAGATAAGGAAAATCTTATGGGTGCCATGGGGGCATCAAGATAATCTATCGAGGACTGAAAGTACAAATATTATAGTACAATCTATTTCCTATATTCGGAGGGGAGGTGTTACTGGAGTTCATTTGTTCATACTGTACTCCATCAACAGGTAGACTAATAGTAGGTTACATAGGATTTTCTCTATACAATACATATTTATAAAATGCCCCTGTAGGACATGCTTTCGAATGTAAAGTGTATATTGATTGAGGTGCCAATTGGTCATTACCAACTGTTACTGGTTGGAGGATTTATGTCCAACTTGTGCTAAATTCAATGGTAACTGGAGTTTGCTCGTGAGCACTCCTCTTCAAACCCTACAAGATAGAGGTGGATATAATATGAAGCACACACAAATACACAAACATGGTGTAACTAGTTAAATTGGAGCCATTGCTCATACCAATTTCAATAAGTCAACTGGCTGGCATGTGCCAAGCTTTAAAGCAAGCAGCGAAAGATTCTATCCCCATAATTTATTCATACGAATATGTATTGAACTAGATGTCTCATATAAGGGGATAGGAAACTTATGCATCTTAAGGATGCATGCAAGCCATGAAAGAACACCTTCAATGATGGAGCTCACACAAAACTTTTCATAGATCGTGCAAGCCTCTTCTATTCATCCATCAGGCATTTATCCTCCCCGCCTATGGAAACTAAATGGAAAATCACTTTCCCAACTATGAGCATTCATGAAGAAAGGCTAAAGATAGTTTCCTCCTATTATTTGAGAAAACTCTCTACACAAGTTTTCAGCTACTTCATTCAGCAATGTAACAACTTTCTTAAGCCCTATTTTGAAAATTGTGAGGGCATCATACTCAATAGTGGAATGATATAGCCATCACTCACTTGGAGATGAAGTGGCATACTCTTGTCACAAAAATCCTAGCTGACAATGGAGTCCGTCAAAAAAAAGTTGGAAAGGTATTGAATTCAAAGGATCTGAAAATACTAGCACTACTGAAAAAATAAGAATAAGGATGGATATGATGCAGCTTTACATCTAATTCTGAGTTTAGGACATGTTTGACTAGGAGTATATTCAACCCACTTCAAGAATTTCAAATAGGATATCCAACTCAATGAACTGAAACCCCAAAAATTGTGTTTGACTAAAAGAAAAATAAACTCATTGAGTGGACTTTTTATCTTCTGTTGCTATTTTTCCATGTAGATCGATTCCAAAACCATTATAGTTTTGTCTATTTTACATATTAGTCTCTAGGTTTCCTTCTCCCTCCCCAGATCATGGATAGATGACTAGCCCAAAAGATACTAACAATAGGCATACCAAGAGCAATGACAAGATGACCTCCAGTCACTACTACTTTTACCTTATGATTAGTAGGCACATCTTTGCCAATTTTGGTTTCCCTTATTCGACATCCTCATGCAGTGCCTTCTATAACAAATGGACTTGGAATCTATCCACTCACCATGACTCTATATGTCAAGATGTGTGTCTCTAGTGCATTAATTGTAAGATAATTAGATTTGTTGTTCTTCCACTACTCCAGAACACCATCAAAACCATGGTGTCTACATGTACAAACTAGATGAATCGAAGGTGCATGTCCAACATCATCACAAATTTGCTAGCCTCAACAGTACACTACATGATGTGTTGTGTGGTTCAAGCAGTGTTCATCACCAACAACCTCATGGATTGTGGTTGTAGTGTTAGTTATCCCATAGATCCTTCTTTGTAAGTTGTCATGTGCAATTGTCTTTAGGGAAAGATTACCACTCAACCGCGACAATGGACCTAGATAGGAACCAAGTTGGATGGAAGTATTTGGTATTCCCACAATGTCATGTCATCTAGAGAGCGGCCTAGGCAGATGGATGACTTGTGGAAAATACGTCAAAAATGTGAATTAAGACTAAAACTACCTATTATTAGACTCTGAGAACTTGTACTAGAAGTTGGTGTGCTCATGCTAGAAGCAAAAAAGGAAGCAGTCATTGCCAGAATTTTCTCAAATACATACTCCAACCCATTCTTGTGTGGAAGCACAAATACTCCAATTTTTTTCAAAAGGAATGCTTCTCCTACGACCAACTAGGAGGTGGTGTCACAACCCTGCTATCACTTCCCTTATCCCATTTTGTTCTCAACATCTGTCATGCATATCTTACAACAATCCACCCATCACAAGATAGGTCAATAGGTGTACATCTTACCTTAACTTCATATTTTGTTTCAGACTTGTATTTAATTGAGTAGAATAGATATATAGTGTTCATTTAGTCAACTTATATAACAATAAGAAGTACTTTGACTTTAATATGCGATGTATAAATACTTGAGGGTATACTTATTGGTAAAGATGTATAATTCTATGATTTATTGGTATATTCACGTTAAGTGTGTGTATGCATAGAAGTGAGGGTATATATAATTGTAGAGAGGTAAAGAGAATTAAAACAGACAACAAGGTGAGAAAGAAGTCAACAAAGTCTGATAAAACAAGATGGTCTTCAATTCTCATTCAGACTCTAAAACTTGCAAGGGGTATGTGTACAAAAAGTAGAAAACATTGTAAAGAATCTATCCCATTATCTGCATTTCCACTAGACTACACATGAACAACACTCACAATCTGACTTCTCCTCTAAAGCTTATAATGCAACTCATAAACCAACAACCTCACTCCCATTTGCCACATCACATGACATTTTTTAATAGTCTTTGTATAATCTCCAACGACATCTATTCATTAGACAAATTCTTCTCGATATATGAGATCTCTCAAAAGTGAAATCAATTAATTAATCTTGAATTAAGAGTGAGAACTTGCAAGTAAACCAATGCCATTAATCATTCAATTCTCTCAGACCAACACATACTACGTAAAATATTGCTGATAAAAATAATAAATACAAAAGAACAAAATATTATTAGCCCAGCTGGAACCCCCAGATAAAATATGTCAACATCATGGGTTGTAGAGATCCATATAAACAAGCAAGGGATTGTAGGTCAGTCTATTGGAGTAATAAACCATCAAACATAATGAGTATTATGTATTCTCATTCAAGTTCATGAAGAAAAAAACACATTTATTGTTACTTTTATCTAGAAGATAGAAAAATTATGGAAGAAATGTTTCCCAAGAATGCATCCTTTATTGTACTGGAGCATAAGAAAATATAAAGGAATAAGCAACAATGAATCTTACATATCAAGGTAGAAGCATCCAAAGCATACCAAACACCCTTTTCCATAGCATCAGATTCTTGTCGTGATCTTTCAGATTCATTATACAGCTTAGATGTGCTCTGATAATAATCGAGAACCTCATTCCTCTTGTCCTATTCTTTTTCTAGAGTAGCAATAGTGTCCATGTGCTTAGCAGCAACCCAAGGTCTGTGGTTATGGTGTCAAGAAGAACGACATGTCATAACCATGAAACCTACAAAAGAAGAAACCAGTGAAGATTCAAATAGATAACTAATGGAATTTACATATAAGAAGCTACAATATCCTAATAAACAAAGGATTTCCAAAAGCTTTTCTTTAATTAAGTTGATTTTGAACTCGACAAAAAAGGATACAATGAAATCATTGTTTGTCCTTTTGAGGCCATTTTAAATGCCAACTATTTTAGTGTCTTAGTTTGTCCTATATTTCATGGCTATCAACACACAAACTTTTAAAACTATCTACAAATGTCGAGTTAAGAGATCGTATGGTTTGATAGGAAGAAAAAAACTAAGAATAATACCACCGTCCAGATTGATCATACAAGCCATTCCATTCACTATTGAAAGACAAGACAAAAGATACAACTAGAATCAGAGGGATACACTAGCCAACTCTAGGAAATTAGGCAGTTGTTTGTTCCTTGTAATTTCTATGTGCTTGAGATTAAAACCTGGAACATGAAAAAGGACCCTATAATCTGAATTATAGAAGCCACACAAGAATGCAATTTGACCTAGCAATCCCTAACTTACTAAAAATAGGGTTACCAAATTAGTCATTTGATTTATCGATAATGATAACTTTAGCAACCTCTGTGACGGTGTCCCGATAACCCAATAGGAGTAGTAACATAAAAGTAAATAAACAAGAATGTCAATGACATGAGTAATGTAACAAATCTGGTAGAAGTGGGACAAATGAAGATTGATGACGGTAATTGTTGTCTACCCACATATTGAGCTCAAACCTGGATATAGAGGAAGAATCATTACAAGAATCCGATCAGACACTACCCTTATGTGAATGAATTAATACCTCATGATGCTCCAGTAGAAACTGCTATAAGTCCCTCTTGCTACTACCTGAAGAGGGACTTATGCACCACCTACCATACATTTCTTGAGCTTTGAAGCTACATATACATTGAGAGAGGTAGAACATAGATAGATACTTAGGATAATCCATCCTTCACATCTATTCCACTTAGAAAGAAGAGGCCACATAAGAGTGTGCACTAGTGCACCGTCCATCAACACTGTTAAGGTAATCCTTCACAGGTATGCCCTACCAAAGAAAAAAAACTATTATGCATACTTCTTCAAAGTATTGACATAAACTCATAATACAATTTATTATATCTTAAGTTCTCCTTCCATTATACACAATTCTTTAAAGTGTCTTCTATGAAACTCATTAGATGAAATAATGTAGTTGTTCCAATAGCAAGAATTATTTTTCCAATGGAGACATACATCCATAGGTAGCTTGCATTGTTGGAATGCGTGGGTTTGAGAAGTTATCAGAGAATGGAAAATAAGCACGCACACATAATGGAAAAAGGTAAATGAGTGTGGATAACCTGGAGAATAACATATATTGTATAAAAAGAAATAGGATGGACATTCTGTATCCCACATGACCTCCTCATCAGGGAAGGAGGTTGTGCCAACAAAATGTCACCAAGAAAACTAATTGGAAATCTACACAAGATCCTCAAACTTGTAATACATTCCCCATTTTAGATATAAAAATCTAGGTATCCATAAAGATGAATAGTTGGCCTAATCATTTGAAGTTGCGACCTAGACAAAGAAGACATGACAAAAACTATGTGAAATTGCATCCATAATTTTAAAGAATGTGATCATATTAGATATAAAATTGGGACCTGAATTAAGCTCCACTCACTATAGCAATCTAGAAGAATGCCCAACTAACCATGTTTCTATGAATTTTGAGGAGAGAGGTGCGGTGGAGGGTGGGTAAGAGGAGCAGGGGATGGTGTAAGACATATGCATGAAAAGCTAGCCTAAAGCTCATGCCTCATTGTACTATGAAGGTTGTCTCATCTTTAACAAAACACCTTCGGATGCTAGCATGAGGCTATGTGTATGCCTTGATGATATATTGTCAAGTGCAAACCTCAAGGCGCATTGGAGGTTCCTCACATTTAAGCGTACAACTCAAGTAGCTAGGATGAGATGAGTTGGAGTCCATCTTAGATACACATTAGATAAGTAGCATGAGGCGGTCATATGTAAGCACTTTGGAGTTGCCTCACATACAAGCATACTTGAATGTGTGCTTCATAATGTATGATCGCCTCAACATTTACTACCACTCTGTTAATCATTGATGATATCCTAATTATTTATTTTCTTTCCAGCAATCCTAGAAAATCCCTACCATTATGCACCAATATATTACATTTTTTTGTAACTTTACACATAAACCTATTACCTTATCTCAAATTTCCCCTTCTTCCTCGATGTTGAGTCGTAGAGGGAAACACAAAATTCTAATATATGAAACTCCTAATCTACCACAGGCTCTGGAGCACTTATTCTTTTTAATGTATTATTTATAATATTTTCTCAACACATTTATATAATAGTGGCATTGTACTTTCATGATGAGAAAAATTCAAATGCATGTTTAACTTTTCATTGTTGTTTCGGGAAACTTACCAAAATAATCCACCATGCATATTTTACAACATATCACTGAGTATACTACTTGAATTTTAAATGCATAACTTACCTATATGACTTTTAAAGATATCCTTGACAATGTCAATCTGGATCCTTTATGAGCACCGATAATTTTCACCCATGCCTCGCTTTATACAAAATCTGTTGCAAACAAAACAAGAAAATCTTTTTGAGTTTTCTTTCATTTTAAATTATCTGTCCCGTGAAGTAAATGCATAAATGATGTTGCAAAATGTGTATGGATTAGATGGAAATGATACAACATGATGTGAAAAGGGTGTTACCAGATGTAATGCCGCAAACTAAATTTTAAAAGGAGAAGCTTTGATGTGTTGAATGATAACTTTCCGTCGAGGAATTATCTTTTCTCGATTAAAAAGTGAGTAAAAATATTCAAGAGGCAAACAAACCCTACTTTAAATGAGTAGACATTTTTTTGAGGATAACAAAGCATGTGATAATTTCACAAGTACAATGAGAGTGAAAATCTTGATAGTCAGTACCTAGAATGTGTTCTTCCACGCCATTCGCCACTTCCCTGATCACTTTTAGTTTGGTAGAACAAATCATCTTTGCATCATTTGTGCATGGACATAAGAAATATATATTAGAGACCATGTATTAAAATACGGTGGATTAGAGAAGGAATATCTAATTGAGAAAGAAAACATTACTTACCCCAAATCAAAGTTGTAGAGATCACTGTCGTACATTCATTATTGCTTATTGGTCATTATTTTCTATTTGACATACTTACCAACTATTGGTTTTGTATATCCTCCTTACTTTTTATTTGAGATAGATCAACGTAGAGTGAAGTCACTTATAAATGTGCAAAGACAAGCTTTGTAGAACTAAATTGAGAAAGCAATTAATGATTATTTATGCTTTATAACAAACAACCAAAATGTATGTATCTTGCTCGTGGGTGAGCAAATAGATTATATACAACGTCATACTTTGGTTAAATTTCAGGATAACACATATGTAACAACACTATCGACAAAGAAACATCTAATCAAGCAAACATGTGGGGAGTTATTAAAAAATTTGAAACCCAGTTGTATGGTTTAATCTATGTGAAAGAGAAAGAAGCACATGTACTTGAAAGAACACAAACTGTACATATCTCTATTATTTTTTTTGAGTTAGGAAAGACATTTGTCTCCCCCCTCCCTCAAAGAGCATGCCAGAGCCCGGATGACTGCAAGGGTGGTAAATACTGTGCACAACGGGAGGTTCAAACCCGGGTCTCCCAGGGAGGACCTACCGTGCTCAACCATCCGCGCTACACAGGCCGGGTTACATATCTCTATTATTGTCTTTATATACCAAGATGTACTTGTTGTTCAAAATTGTCGCCCAGAATGAGATGGAACCATGCCTTGTTCAAAGAAAACTAAAAATGACTGTCGTATAATATAAGCTAGGTTCATAGCATCCCTGAGAACAAGATTATGACAGTCTTATAATATGGTCTAGGTTCATCACAACCATGTGAAGAAGATTATGGCAGAAGGTTAGGAGGAAGGCAAAACCGATTCACAATAAGGAAACGGGAGTCAAAAGACCAATGTATCATGGAAAAAATACATGCTAATTATTGATCCTTGATATGCTAAATACGGATGCAAATGTAGATTGTTGGATGGAAATTTAAGAATAGATAATGAAATCCGTCATCCTAAGTTGTTTATGTTAAGCACTGGATGGATTGTAAATGGTTATTGGTGTTGATTTTTTTTCTCTTTTTTATTGTTTCGAATTATCATGTGTGACTATACTCCAATCCGATGGTAGTTGTTCTATCTTTTTCAACTTCTTTGATGAATTCAGAAGTTTCGTTGCCACAAAAAGGTAGTTCTATAAATTGATTGTCGATTTAGTAAAGGATAAATCATTCACACGTTTGGTAAATCCATGGCACCACGACATACTAAAATAATAAATGCATTTTCTGTATAACTACCGACAACTTCGCCATTGCATACGGGATTTGTGCCTATTCATCCTCGGTTAGTTTTAAATGCATGAACAACATCAAGAAGACTAGATAGAAAGATAGTGAAGAAAACAAAAAATTAGAGAGAAATAATCTACACTAGACTTCTTCCCCCCTAAAAAAGTTATCTTAACAGAGGAGCCCAAAAACAGAGCCAATTAGAAACAAGGGTTTATTATTTTCAACATACCTCGTCCCTCTAGTTCAAAATGTCTGTGGACAGTTGCTGCTGGAGTCGGAGACGAAGATAGATTACTGAGCTCGAGGTATCCCCTGATGGCCTGGCATGCGGAAGACTCGAAGCGCTCATCTACGACTGAGGAAGAGGCTCCAAGAGAGGCCACACACGGGTGGAGACCATAGAGAACAGATGGTGCTGAATTTGGACTTTACAGAGCCTCTCCATCGTTGTGCAGTCAACATATTATTGTGGTAGTGGAGCAAAAAGGAAGAGAGGGTTAGGGTGTGAAGGTGGGAGAGAAGTCACATGGGGAGATTGGGGGAGAGCGGAGAGAGTAAGAGACTTACGGCAGACTAGGAGAGCGTGAGGGCGTGAGGGGAGTCATGCTATAGGTGGTCAGTTTACATTTTTAAAAAAATAGAATTTTCACGCTTTTTAGGCCTAGTTTGGCCGTTCCTATCTAAACTACAGTATTTGATGCATTAAGGCCTAGTTTGGGTAAGCACTTCTCGGCAGTCTTACATGTAAAAAGATACTTTTTGGTATTCTGCTGTACAGGAGTTCTGATAGGAGCGGAAAAATAGCCAGCTCATATGTACAAAAGACACACGAAAGTGATAGGACAGGAACGGAGCCGACATTCCCGAAACCCGCCAATCCCAACGCCATTTGCGACTACCATTTTTCTAATAACTCATGTACGCAACGGTTCAAAAAGAATACAGATGGACATCCGTCCCTACACAATTAATGCATCAAATACTGGTAGTTTAGATAACAGCGGCCAAACTAGGCCTTAAGATATATATTATTGAGAATGTAGAATATAGGACATGCAAAGAAGTTGTTCCTTTTATAAAGGAGAAGATTATAGGGATATCAAATATATAACATACAAAAGGAATACCAAAGTAGTGTTGTTGATGCAGAATCGGAAAATAAAAATAAATTTGCCTCTAAAAAATCATATTGAAAATAAATATAAGAATGTTTGTGTATGCTAAAACTGAATTAGAACAACTTAATATGCAAGGCCTAAACATCATCACTTCAAGCCATGGGTAGAGGAAACAAAATTTCCAATGCTTTTGCGTCTAGCATGTGTTAAAACATGTAATGGAACCACCACCCAAGAATCTATAGTTAGGCATAACCGCTGAAATCCCAAATTAAAGTGTACAATATGTATATTAGGAACCACCACCTTGATACATAACTATAATTATATTTCTCTAGTCTACTCAATTAAGCATGCAATAAATGTAGGTGCAGTGACAGTTTAGTCAATTTGAATCAATTCAAGTAATAATGGAGTAAATCCACTCAATCTGAAAATTTAGAGAAAAGGCCCAAAATGGGCGATATAAGGGTTTTATAGCAATGACAAAGAAATTAGATAATAGGATTTCAAGGTTATTTTGAAAATATAAAATATGAATTAGGGTTTAGCCCTATTTTTAGGAGATATAATCTTGATAATGATGGAATGATCTCATTGATATAAGAAGTAATTGGTACCTCAAATATGCACTTAATTGTAACCCAACGGGCCTAAGGATTGATCTCAAAATCCCATAACACTTAATATAGTACCTTGGCTAATTTTAGAATTAAATTCCAATTAAATGATGAAAACCTAAAAATTGACTACCACAACTACGCAGAACATCTAATAAAATTGACACTAATCGATAGAGCTTAATTTAAGGATTCTAGAGCATATTGTTTAATACTATTCTAACAAATGACTTACAATTTTTTATCTTTGCTTGATTTATCAATTTCAAATACATGTTCTAAGTGTTGGGTTTTGTGGAGAAAAATGCGCGGTGGAAGCAACAAAAAAAAATTCCACGCATCAGCGTATTTAGAAAGAGTGTTTGCAGGATATACCTTATCGCAGAGCAAGTCCGGTGATGTCCCACTACACGATGGTGTGCAACGTTGTTGGCTGACATGGACAGAACTTCTCTCCTGTTCACTGAATGCATCGCGGGAAGATCCGGCAACCCTCCTTTCGTGCGGTGATGTACGCCTCTCGTAGTGTGTATGGATAGTCGTTGACGTCCTCCAAATACAGACGTCTCAGTGTCTGTGTCTCTACTTCGTCTACGCAGATAGACTAGAACTCCACGTTGTACTTCCTAAGCCGGTGGGAAGGAGTCATCTCTTTGCGATGACGTGCTAGCATCGTGGTGCTCTCCTTTCTCTCCTAAGGATGGTGACAGCTAGGGTTTACGCACGTGAGCGTAATCTGAAAAGCCTCTCTCAATATCTTATAAAGATATCGGTCGTCAAGCCCCTTTAAATAGGAGACGAAGGGAAATAGGGTTTCCTAACATCTAATAAAATTTGTAGCCCAATAACTGATAGAATACTAGTACTCATCTATCGATGATCAGGAAGACTTCATAAACTAATAGGGTACCTATCAATCGATTGTCAACTAGAATATGTCTATTGATGACCAGGAAGACCCCAGCAACCTATGGCCAACCTGCACCACCTACTAATGGATGGCCAAATACCATCTTCTGATGGGATTCATGCTTATGCCTTCCGATAGAAATTTTAGGTTCTCAACTAATGAATATTTGATCTACCTATCGAAGGTTATCATGCCCCTTTGTGTATTGACAAGATTATAGAATGTTGGAAGACCCTTTGTCTACCTCTTGTAATTGGCTCTTTTCCTCCATGGTAGTTGAAGGCTTAAATATAAGGCGGTTGGGGAGAATTTAAAACCTAGCATCCACCTATAAATATAAGGTCAAAGCCACAAAGCAAAGGCATCTCCAATGACGCCTCTAGGCTGACCAAACCAACTCCTAGCATCCACTTTCAAATTCCAACACTTGACCATATATCAACCAGAAAAGGCTTCCCTCTATCAAGGCTTAAAGGTTATGATATCAAAAGGGGATCTACCAACAACTCCTTCATTTCATTGATCGACATTTATCTCCACTCCATCGTCAATTTGTTTTCTCTTGATATGTAACAAAAGACCCGACTCTTGAATAAGGACGAATGGTGATCCAACTCCACCTATGATGAGTGTCTATGGATACACTCACTATTGCATTGGCCACCATCAATCATCGTCACTTAGATAGACTTTTGCACACCATAATTCTAATTTTATGATCTACTCTAATGATGACTTTCTTCCTCTCTTCTACTTCTAACCTTGTTTTTATTATTGTAATGAGCGAGTGGTCCACTCGCTAGGATGTGGGGAGTATCCTTGCTACTTGATGTTTTTCTCTAGACAACATCTATTATTGTACAAACTAATATATGTTGAGAATCAACTATTTACATGCTTATGTTCTTGTCGGGTCATCAAGTTTACATGTTTATCATATCTTGGGCATAGAGAAGTTTTACCCTATAACCTACAATATTAATTCTTGTTAAATCCTTGATGACAATTTCACATAGATATTTTTTGAGGGAATAGATGTATGATATCTAGGTAACATGACATCGAGCTTAAAGGAATATACGTCCATGTACGAATCCTATAGCTGGAAGGGGGACTTTCTTGGCCTCAACATATGTATTTTCTTGCATAATATGATTTAGTGAGAGAGAGTAAATGATAGGTACCAGTGGCGAACCTCTTTCAACCCTAGTATTTCTATCTATTTATTAATCAACCCTTAATCTAGTTTGTATTATTGCAATCTTAGTGTAATAAAAAAATAAGCCACCTTTATGATATATACTACCTCTTGCATGGTTAAATTGATAAAAAAATTCTTAAAAATATTTTTGTTTGTGTTTGATCTTGAGCTATACTATAATAAGATATGTCCACCAGCGAGTGTTGATTATTGTACGTAGTCTAGGTAAAAATCTTTGAACTACTGCCTAGGTGCATTTGCATGTGAAGTAACACACACATCAATTTTCATAACGTGCACAGGGGGTTTGGGTAAAAGAGGGGAATGTGGTGTTGTGGAAGATGGGGATAATGAAGATGTTGGCTTTGTGAGGGTGGGTTGTGACTTGTGGTTAGGGGATTCAGTTGGTTTGGTGGCTGAAGTAAGTGGTGGAAAATAGATGTAGGTTTGCAATAAATCTCAAGAAAATTTTGTGTTCATGAGTTGGATGTGGTTGGACCAGGAAAAGAAAAGATGTTCTCTTCAAATGTGACATGGTGGGAGATGACAACTTTATGTATGGCTAGTTCCAAGTAGCAGGATTCGTGAAGGTTGAGTGGGTAACTAGGAAATAAAGATTGAGTGGAGCATGAAGCCAACTTATGAGGAGTTGTAGCAGTGATGCCAGAATAATAGAGACAACCAAATACATAAAAGTTATCAAAGGTACTAGGTGCTTGAGATAAAGCATGAAGGTGGGTGTGCAGAAGGTTAAGACCTTGATAGGACGAATGTTGTGGAGGTAGAAATTAATTCATGTGAAGGCTTAACCTAGTAGGTGGAAGAGAGAGAGGTATGGATAAGGAGTGCAAGGGCAATATCATTGATGCAAAGAATTTGATGCTCATACTTTCCATTTTTTGGTGATGAATGAGGGTAAGAGAAATGTATAATAAGGACATGAATGAAAGAAAAGTTGTGAAATAGACAATTATTAAATTCATGTCTCATGTCATATTGAAAGAATTCATCTCACATTCTAATTGATTATAAATAAAAGAACAAAATTGGAGAAACTTGGGAGGAAACTTCATATTTATGTTCCCTAAAAGGATGAGTGTAAAATCTAAAATCACAAGCTTATTGCAATATTCGGATTTTGTTTCAATCTTAAAAGTCCATACAAAAAAATCCCCACGTGGCTTTGATGCAGAAATTTAGCAAAATGATACACAATCAGCCAAAAAAAAGTACATAATTCAGCTACGATCAACCTAATGGAAGAATCTCCTGAAGCCCAGATTTGTAAAATTATAGCATATCCGGTGAAGCCTTTTCACATATTTTGCAGGAGGGTTTTAGCCTTCTGTGTTGCGGCGGAAACCTCTTCATTAACACCGTTGATGTAAATTCTCATTGCAGTTAAACTCGGATCATTTTGGAACGATACCTCCATCTCGTTTGTGACCCGGTCAATTTGGGATATGAAAACTTTCAATATGTCAAGCAAACCGATCAATACCCAGTCGCGTAATGACTTCATACTCTCCCGGTCGATATGATTTCTTCGCAATTCACTATCCCCCGCTTCAATAGAACGTACAACGTCATCAAACCTATTAAGTTGGTAAGCCGCTTCCGCTTTCGCATACGCCTCTTGGCATGTCATCTGCCTTTGTGCTGGAGGCTCTCTTGAAGTCAGCTCTGTGCCAAGCATCGATACCCCATCAGCTGCCAAACCCAACAGCCTTAGCCACCAGGGATGGTGTATCCCAATAAGGGTGAGACACAAAAGAATGAACCGAATGCCCATTCCAACTCCTATGAGAATCCAATGCGATTTTCTAGGATTGAGTCCGAGGTAAACACCCAAGCGGAAAGCAGCTAGTCCAATGACGAAACCGACACACCCAATAACCTTCACGGCTGTTGGTCCACCTGGAAAGCCGGCCTTTCTGAGCCAATCCACCAATGTGACAGTATAATGTACTACACATGTGGCGTAGGCAATGTATCGGAGTGGCAAATGTTCCTGAAGAAAAAACTACATGGTATTAGCTACACAATATTTGAACTAGACTATCAATTGCCAACGTGAAATGTTATAAAACACAAAATTGGGTCAGCCTCCTTCCGTGCTTATTGTCTGTTTGGTGTTGAGATCAGGAGGATGACGAAGGAAGGAGGGTTGGTGGAGAATGGAGACGGTGTTTGGTTGAGCCGTGAGTTACATGGATGACACAATCTGAATGGTTGAGTTGTGGTCAATCTACCTAGACATACAATCCAATGCCCCCGTCAGACCAAGCACGACATGGGACACTACTGCATGGTCTAAACCAAGTCGTGTACCCCCCCCCCCCCCCCCCCCCAAAAAAAAAAAAACACACACACACTTTCGGTGTTCCTGTTTCTTCCAACGCATGTCTAAACGTGGGGTTAGGTGGAATTCGTGTAAGCTAGTAGCCATCATGTCTAAAATTAACGAATTGATGGTGTTCTACTGATGGATTGTGTTGGAGTGCAGGTAACAAGAACTTGCAATTGAGGAGTTAGAAGATTAAAAACACACGTTTTTCACGGTGAATAGGTAGACTCTTAGGCCCTGTTTGGTAGGGTGTAGGATATAACCATTGATTCACTCCTATTACACCCTACCAAACAGGGCCTTACTGCGTGCGTGGGTGGCTGATTCGAACTGTAATACATACTAATATGGGCGATCAAGGACCACGATCAGAAAGAGAAAAACAGAGGAGCAAGGAAGTTCCACGGCGTATCGCTTAAACCCAGTATTATCTTTCCTTCGTTTAGGGCTTCTCTGGACCGAACATGACATGAGACACGGCGGGCCGGGGGAAGAAGCGGAGGGTTTGCGGAGCTCTCGATAAACAAAGTCATCGTGGACGCACCTTAAAAAATCGCATCCAACGGCGGGTGCAACGTCCACGGCCCTCCTCCACGCCGTTGCCGCCGTGGTCGTCGATGTTTGGGCCTCGCAGTGGGCGGCACAGGAACACGGTCAGCAGGAAGGCACCCAGCTTGGACAAAGCACCAGATTTCGGCGGCGCACGAGGAGGACGGGCTGCAGCTGATGCGGGCGGTACTCTTTCAGCCGTCGGCCGTGAAGCTCCAATGGCATGCTGCGGGGCTTCTTCTGCACGGGGCGGCGGGTCCGTTGGAGAACGCATGCTTGCCGATAGATCAGTCGCTGATGATGTACTGCCTGGAGGTACTCCTGCCGCCGTCGACAGTGGTACCCCTGCGGCACGTGGCGTCGGCCGTGGCGCTCCAATGGTATGCTGCGGGGCTTCTTCCGCACGCGGCGGCGGGCCCGTTGGAGAACGCGTGCTTGTCGATGGCTCTGTCGCTGATGCTGTACCGCCGGGAGGTACTCCTGCGGCCGTCGATAGTGGTACCCCTGCGGCATGCGGCGGGCCTGCTGGTGGAGAACGCATGGTAGATCCTGCAACTGTCGGCGGTGGTGTTCCTGCGGCGGATGGACAACGCATGGTGCAAGCAGCGGAGGAGAAACAAGAGTTTCGCGGAGAGCAGTTGTTTCTTCGAGGAGGAGGGATCTACGGTGGGATCAGTGGCTAAGGGCTCGTCTGGTTAGACTGCAAAACTGGGAAAACGGACCGCAAGCTTTTTGGACGCGGTTCCGGTTCCACGATGTCCGCCGCATACAATCTGTCTCTTTTTGTCTTCCTACTGTGTTGTTCCTTCTCGATGTCAATTAGTTTTTCACTGCTACGATGCCAAGCTGCAAAGAACCAAACGTAAACAAACTGAATCAATGACTTTCATCAGCTTAGAACCAAATAAAGATAGTTGAGCTTCAACTCACTAGGTTCTATTTCCTGTTTTACAATTCCTATGGTTGGTTGGATTTTCATCTAACCAAACTATCCCTAATAGAGCTAGCTATGCCTATGTACAATCCAAGAATCAAGAGCTCATGCGGTGTAGGTTTGTTGCAAGCCACAGCAATCAGTTAAGACAGTTATAGCAATCGCTTAAGACGGTTATAGGGATTCAGGCGGTTGCTAGAGCTAACCGTTGGTGCTGGAAGACATGCATGTGGCAGCCGGGTGCCCGTACCACTCAAAGAGGAAGATATGGGAGATTGCACTAAAACCATCCGAGGGGGATCTTCCCTCGAGTTTATGACGCAAAAGAAGGATCAGCTTTACAAATAGAAGTGTCTGGTTGAAGCTGCTTCCAACCAAACCACTACAGTTGTAGCTTTAACTACATGATTTGCATTTCTCGTTTCTATTTTCATCTATGTTCTGCAACTACGGGCAACCAAATTAGCCCTTAGCTAAGTTGATTGTCGCTTTGACCGCTGCTTTGAGGAGCTGGATTGTCCACCCATATTAGCTAAGGGGTGTCGTCATCACTCCTCATTTCAATTTGACGGTCACAAGAGGCTCTCCGCCTTCTTCAAGTTCATGACTCATGAGGGCGCGTCGTGTTTCGTCGTCATCATCGGAAGCCAGTAGCTAATCATATCTTCAATTCCAGACCCCTACCAATCTACCAAACTGCCACTTAGTTTTCACTTCTGTTCACTCCCTTCACTGGAGTCTGGACACCCCCCACCCACCACCCCCCTCCCCCCCCTTAGCTAAGTTGATTTTTCTTAGCTAAGTTGATTGTCGCTTTGACCGGTGCTTTGAGCAAGGAAGTGACCTGTCACTCCTCACCGCTCCTGCCCCCCTCCACTGTTTATTAACTAGTTCGCATGTGATTGGCTCAGGTCACGCTGCTCCTCACGCATGTGATTTGGCTCACCTCTCCTCAAAGCAGCGGTCAAAGCGAAAAGCAGCGGTCAAAGCGACAATCAACTTAGGGCCCGTTTGGTTGTGTCGAGAATCAATTCGCGTGTTGCAACTGCACAGTGTTTTCTAACCCAAACGTTTGGTTGCTTGCGGGATCAACTCTGCCCTTGAAATCCAACTGCACCATCCGCTGGACGGCATACAAAAATTGGGGGAATCAACCGCGCCAAAACAGGGCGCGGTTACTTTTCCACGGGACGATGGTTCTGTCTGCCACATACATCCTATGCCCAACAGCCATGTGAGGACTTAAGCTATTGGCCGAGTAAGCTACTGATCAGGTAATAGGTACGTCCAACCAAATGAAAACAAGTCAAACAGCTGGGTAGCAGCTGCATCTAACCAAACGATTACAGTTGTACTTCAATTTCCTGAATTGCATTTCATGTTTTCAAACTAACTGTTGCGTTGCAAGTACAAGCAACCAGACAAGCCCTTAGCTAAGAAAAATCACATCCAAGAATCAAGAGCTAACGGTTATAGCAATCGCTTAAGACGGTTATAGGGATTCTGGCGGTTGCTAGAGCTAACCGTTGGTGCTGGAAGACATGCATGTGGCAGCCGGGTGCCTGTACCACTCAAAGAGGAAGATATGAGAGATTGCACTAAAACCATCCGAGGGGGATCTTCCCTCGAGTTTATGACGCAAAAGAAGGATCGGCTTTACAAATGAACATCTGTTCAGTCTTTAAGCAGCCCTTGTAATGAAGGGAGAAGCCAAACCGGAGAGTCTTTTTTCGATAAAATCTATAGATAGCAGGGTTTTTATAGTTACAGTAAGGGGGAGAGGGTAGACCTGACCTGACCTGCACTTGGTTCTTCCTCCCACCATATGGTGTTTAGGAAAACCAGTCAGACCTTAGCATCCGTCTATGGATTGCTGATCAGCTTGCTCGATGACCCTGACCTGACCTGCACTTGGTTCTTCCTCCCACCTATGTGGTTGTCGGACGAGCCCAGGACAACTTGATGTAGAGACGGACCGATGTTTCTTCTTTAGTGGGATAGAAAATAGGATTGCTGGTGGGAGTTGATGCGCCTTTGATGTTTGAATTCGAGGGGAGGGGGGTTCTGGGGGTATTTATACCTCACACGGGAGAGCCTGGGATACACGTGCCGCCTTCAGACAGCGCTTTCTTCAATTGAAAAAGGCCGTTTCCCATAAGCGAAAAGGTTGTACAGAAAACAAGGGTAACACCTATTCATTTCCCACCCCTTTGTGTGTACTAATAAGGGTTAGTAACGAGGGACACTCAACTGAGCGTCCAAGGGGTACTAGGCATCTGCATGGGAGGAGGGGAGGGGGTGCTCTTGGGTAGGGGTGTAAACGGTGTGGGTACGGTGCGGGTCTGGCCATACCCATACTTATACCCATCTAATTAAGCGGGTCCAGTTCCGGTTCTAGACCCGCATAATATAAAACCTGGACCAGCACCATACCCGTACCTGCAATAATAGCGGGTATGCAGTGAGGGTATGCAGGTAAGCGGTTCTATAAAACATCATATTGTTTATGTAAGAGAAATGACTATGTTATATATATTTGACACAATAAGATATTGTTATCATATAGTATATTAACATGTAATAGTTATATTAGACAATGCTATATTCTATATAATAAAATTAATTGAGTAATTGTTTACATATTTGTAGTCATGATCATAACGTTTAATTTATGTAGAAAGTAACGTAGATTAGTAGACATTTTGATTTTAAATTTACATATGATGTTCGTTATTGTAACTAGAATAATTAATTCTTAGTTATATGACTAGTCTCAACCTTAGAGTAGGATATAATCTCAATAATTATATTAATTAGACTAGTAAAGTATGATATATATAACATATTATTTTAGTAGTTACTTATGTATAGCGGGTACACGGGTCTAGCGGGTTTGGGTCTAAGTATACCCATTATTGGACCCGCTTATATGCGGGTCCAAGGGTATACGGGTCCAAGGGTATGCGGGTATAAAAAATTAGACCCGTGACGGGTTTTTTAAGGGTCCGGATTTGCGGATCCGCGGGTCTACCCGTACCCATTTACAGTCCTACTCTTGGGACCAGTCTTTCATTATTGTGAATGTATTTTTAATGTTGTTGTGCGCTTGCTTTGACATCCGTTTAATTATTATTGTTATCTTTCTTCTGTTACAGGGTTGATTAAGCTAAAAAAATCACACAAAGTTTCTCACTGGATGGATGGATGGTATTGGTAGGGTCCTCACGCTACACATCAGTAGAAGGTCGAGCTATGGTTGTAGCACCTAGGAGTGGCAGCATGCAGCTTTCTTTTTCGCATTCCTGCTTGATTTTGTTCAGAATTTTTCACCACCTAGCTGACTGAGGTATCTATCTTCCCTCACAACTTTCACTCTCCTCTCATCTGGATTGGTTCCTCTGTCTCAAGATAATTCTTGATCCATGTCTTGTGCTTCTTTCTCTTTTACCATTCCTCACCCAGCTTCTTCCCTAGTTGTTGTCACCGCCTTCCCTTGGATGTATATGCGTGTCAGGTAGGAATATATAGATTCCAAGATGCAAATCTAACAACGACTGTAGGGTGATGCGTGACGGGAAAAATTGTAGGATACGACTGCTTCCAATATCTGAACCAATATGTTCTGTTTCTTCAAGGGCAATCAATGTCCCGTTGGGGGTTTGACTAGACTCCTTTTGGCCGAGAGATTCCGACAGAACCCCTTAATGGAGCACCAATTGAAGAATTCTTTGCACTATAATTGGGAGGGTCAGCCTCCAGCCTCCTAATACGTATCGACTGAGCTTTCCCTCAAAACAGTTTGTTGACCGACACGGAACCGACCCGAAACCATTTTTTTGTCAACCTAGTTGCTCCCAACCACCCATGTGATAATCTTGTAGGAGAGGAGGAGATTCATGAGGTTCTTGTACAATTGTACCCGATCACTAGACTAGAGGATACTTGAGATGGCCAGATGTTCCTATGCAATTGGTCCTTCATACTTAATTTTATTCATGCATATTATTTCTTCCGGTAATGCCAAATATCAATTGCATAGGTGGCGTGGTGATTTATGCTCCTTTTGGCCGAGAGATTCCGACAGAACCCCTTAATGGCCGCCCCGTGCAGAAGAAGCCCCGCAGCATGCCATTGGAGCTTCACGGCCGACGGCTGAAAGAGTACCGCCCGCATCAGCGCCTGATGCATCAGTTGCAGCCCGTCCTCCTCGTGCGCCACCGAAATCTGGTGCTTTGTCCAAGCTGGGTGCCTTCCTGCTGACCGTGTTCCTGTGCCGCCCACTGCGAGGCACAAACATCGACGACCACGGCGGCAACGACAACGGCGTGGAGGAGGGCCGTGGATGTTGCACCCGCCGTTGGATGCGATTTTTTAAGGTGCGTCCATGATGACTTTGTTTGTCGAGAGCTCCGCAAACCCTCCGCTTCTTCCCCCAGCCCGCCGTGTCTCATGTCATGTTCGGTCCAGAGAAGCCCTAAACGAAGGAAAGATAATACTGGGTTTAAGCGATACGCCGTGGAACTTCCTTGCTCCTCTGTTTTTCTCTTTCTGATCGTGGTCCTTGATCACCCATATTCTCTGTCACATAATTCGGCTAATTATTGAAAAATTCACGTATTATTCGCGCATATTTCCCTGGACGAATGCAACAGCCGAATTACGCCAGATTCACGCACATATCCCGAATTTTACGAATTATTCACGAATAATTCGTAATTCACGTATTAAACATGTATAAAACGTAAAAGGCGCGCTTTTTCCGGATATTTTCTAAAATAGTCAGCTCACTTCTCGCATTTTATGTGGCCCAGCTGATCCACCTAATCTACCCCTATGTAGCAACAACTCTATATACACTGGGATCAGATGTACAATATGAATATCATATTTGAGATATGTATATATTTTTATATATTATGTACCCATATATATAAAAAATATGCACAAACATATACAAATATATATGTATATATATCCGAATTTTATCCGTTTTTTCCGAATAGTTGACCGAACTTTTACCGAATCTTTGGCGATTTTTATCTGAATTTTCCGCATAATTCCCGAATGCCGAATTTTTTAGCCTCGCCGTATGATTGCCGAATCCCGAATTTGTGACTATGCCCATATTAGTATGTATTGCAGTTCGAATCAGCCACCCACGCACGCAGTAAGAGTCTACCTATTCACCGTGAAAAACACAAGTTTTTAATCTTCTAACTCCTCAATTGCAAGTTCTTGTTACCTGCACTCCAACACAATCCATCAGTAGAACACCATCAATTCGTTAATTTTAGACATGATGGCTACTAGCTTACACGAATTCCACCTAAGCCCAAGTTTAGACATGCGTTGGAAGAAATAGGAACACCGAAAGTGTGTGTGTTGGGGGGGGGGGGGGGGGGGGGGGTACACGACTTGGTTTAGACCACCTGCAGTAGTGTCCCATGTCATGCTTGGTCTGACGGGGGCATTGGATTGTCCTGAACATTACATTTTTCCTCATCAAGTTTGGCTACTAGGTGGGCGCTGGATTGTCCACCCTAGATGTCTAGGTAGATTGACCACAACTCAACCATTCAGATTGTATCATCCATGTAACTCACGGCTCAACTAAACACCGTCTCCATTCTCCACCAACCCCCCTTCCTTCGTCATCCTCCTGATCTCAACACCAAATAGACAATAAGCACGGAAGGAGGCTGACCCAATTTTGTGTTTTATAACATTTCACGTTGGCAATTGATAGTCTAGTTCAAATATTGTGTAGCTAATACCATGTAGTTTTTTCTTCGTACAGGAACATTTGTCACTCCGATGCATTGCCTACTTCACATTTGCAGTACATGATATTGTCATATTGGTGGATTGTCTCAGAAAGGCCGGCTTCCCAGGTGGACCAACAGCCGTGAAGGTTATTGGGTGTGTCAGTTTCGTCATTGGACTAGCTGCTTGGGTGTTTACCTCGGACTCAATCCTAGAAAATTGCATTGGATTCTCATAGGAGTTGGAATAGGCATTCGGTTCATTCTTTTGTGTCTCACCCTTATTGGGATAAACCATCCCTGGTGGCTAAGGCTGTTGGGTTTGGCAGCAGATGGGGTATCGATGCTAGGCACAGAGCTGACTTCAAGAGAACCTCCAACACAAAGGCGGATGACATGCCAAGAGGCGTATGCGAAAGCGGAAGCGGCTTCCCAACTTAATAGGTTTGATGACAATGTACGTTATATTGAAGCGGCGGACAGTGAATTGCGAAGAAATCATATCGATCGGGAGAGTATGAAGTCATTACGCGACAGGGTGTTGATCGGTTTGCTTGACAGATTGAAAGTTTACAGATTCCAGAGTCACATTTGAAGAGAACATCTTTTCTTTTCCTGGTCCAACCACATCCAACTCATCAACAAAAAAATTTCTTGAGATTTATTGCAAACCTACATCAATTTTCCACCACTTACTTCAGCCACCAAACCAACTGAATCCCCTAACCACAAGTCACAACCCACCCTCCCAAAGCCAACATCTTCATTATCTCCATCTTCCACAACACCACCTTCCCCTCTTTTACCCAAACCCCCTGTGCACGTTATGAAAATTGATGTGTGTGTTACTTCACATGCAAATGCACCTAGGCAGTAGTTCAAATATTTTTACCTAGACTACGTACAATAATCAACACTCGCTGGCGGACATATCTTATTATAGTATAGCTCAAGATCAAACACAAACAAAAATATTTTTAAGAATTCTTTGATCAATTTAACCATGCAAGAGCTAGTATATATCATAAAGGTGGCTTATTTTTTTATTACACTAAGATTGCAATAATAAAAACTAGATTAAGGGTTTATTAATAAATAGATAGAAATAATAGGGTCGAAAGAGGTTCTCCAGTGATACCTATCATTTACTCTCGCTCACTAAATCATATTATGCAAGAAAATACATATGTTGAGGCCAAGAAAGTCCCCCTTCCAGCTATATGATTAGTACATGGACATATATTCCTTTAAGCTCGATGTCATGTTACCTAGATATCATACATCTATTCCCTCAAAAAATATCTATGTGAAATTGTCATCAAGGATTTAACAAGAATTAATATCGTAGGTTATAGGGTAAAAGTTCTCTATGCCCAAGATATGATAAACATGTAAACTTGATGACCCGGCAAGAACATAAGCATGTAAATAGTTGATTCTCAACATATATCAGTTTGTACAATAATAGATGTTGTCCAGAGAAAAACATCGAGTAGCAAGGATACTCCCCACATTCTAGCGGGTGAACTACTCGCTCATTACAACAATTAAAACAAGGTTAGAAGTAGAAGAGAGGAAGAAAGTCATCATCAGAGTAGATCATAAAAGTAGAATTATGGTGTGCAAAAGTCTATCTAAGTGACGATGATTGATGGTGGCCAATGCTATAGTGAGTGTATCCATAGACGCTCATCATAGGTGGAGTTGGATCACCATTCGTACTTATTCAAGAGTTGGGTCTATTGTCACATGTCAAGAGAAAACAAATCGACGATGGAGGGGATATAAATGTCGATCAATGAAATGAAGGAGTTGTTGGTAGATCCCCTTTTGATATCAGAACCTTTAAGCCTTGATAGAGGGAAGCTTTTTCTGGTTGATATATGGTCAAGTGTTGGAATTTGAAAGTGGATGCTAGGAGTTGGTTTGGTCAGCCTAGAGGCGTCATTGGCGGTGCCTTTGCTTTGTGGCTTTGACCTTATATTTATAGGCGGATGCTAGGTTTTAAATCCTCCCCAACCTCCTTATAGTTAAGCCTTCAACTACCATGGAGGCAAAGAGCCAATTACAAGAGGTAGACAAAGGGTCTTCCAACATTCTATAATCTTGTCAATAGACAAAGGGGCATGATAACCTTCGATAGGTAGATCAAACATTCATTAGTTGAGAACCTAGAATTTCTATCGGAAGGCATAAGCATGAATCCCATCAGAAGATAGTATTTGGCCATCCATTAGTAGGTGGTGCAGGTTGGCCATAGGTTGTTGGGGTCTTCCTGGTCATCAGTAGACATATTCTGGTTGACCATCGATTGATAGGTACCCTATTAGTTTATGAAGTCTTCTTGATCATCGATAGATGAGTACTAGTATTCTATCAGTTATTGGGCTACAAATTTTATTAGAGGGAAGAGGTAGAACTTCCATCAAAAGATAACCATCACTGGATGGGTGCTATAATTCCATTGGAAGGAGTAAGGTGGAGGTTATCATCGATTGTTGAGAAGAATTTTCCATTAGGAGTCAACCGATGGAAGGGTATATGTTAGGAGAACTAAAGGGACATCAATACAAAGTGAACCCTCCAGGGGCGGGTGGTATTGTCTTATGTTGTGGGTCCTGTTCCTATGAAGCATCAAGTGACATAGTCATCAACCGATGAAGGGACAAATCAATGAATTTTTGGTTCATTTCTCAAAAATTTCTTGTGCCCACTAGTCGGTTAGCAGGACCACCACCTCCTACATTAGTGCATGAGATATGAATCTCAAACCTACAGCAAAAATTAGGATTTTGGATCCAAATCTTACAAATTAACATAAAATCTAAAAACTAATTGTAAGGTAGCTTTGAAATAAAATGATGTAAATGAATGAAAACCTATGCTAAAAATGTAACTAAAACTAGGATGAATATACATTCACCAAATAACCCTAAACATAAACACTTCTTGTCCTCAAATAACTAAAAATTGAAAACATTTTCCAAATGAATACTTTAAACCCATACATTTATCTCACATTTACATCATCCTCTTCTCCCGACCACCTAATATAACTGCGATGCCCAACTTCTTGAGATCTCAAGACACGTATGTAGTGTTCTCACTTTTCTGTGTCCTCCAATTAAGAAAGAACCTTAAAGTAGAGCCACTACCTAAATTCCCAAGCATCCTGATTTAACAAATAAAAAATTATAGCAAATGATTTCCATTATTTCACAAATATTCTTTACAAGATGTATAATGATGCTCCTTCAAGGAGTTACATTAATTCCCAACATGGGACCAATACATATGACGAGAAGTATCCAACTAGTCCTCTTCTTAGATTGAATGTCTTCAGTTGATTTCATCTGATTCATCATGTCTTGATATCTTCAAATATTGAATTTACCTAAAACACTGACAATCAAAATGCGAGTCAATATATTTATATTCTATGCATGTGACATGCATACAAAATTGTGCAAGTAATATAACAACATATAATCAATCAATTAATTGTCAAATAGAGCTGGCATTTTCATTACATATTCTAACCCATACTTGAAATGTTATCTTGGGCGTAACCGTCCCTTCCAGGGCTGACATGCATCACCCCTTGATATATGTCATCCTAGGTTTTAGAATATGATATCTAACTTTATGTGATACTCATAGTGGAATTATAATTGAATATAATATAAATAAACATCCAACAATTTATTCCATCAGTCTTCGAGAAATCCTTAGAAAATATGAGAAGACGATAATCAAGTATTCATAATTGTATCCATGTACCTCAAAGTAGATTCATGAAGATCATGCAATCATACTTCAAGTACTTTAAGAATATCATCCAATCAAGAAATCAAATATGGTTCCAAGAAATCAACATTTAATATGTAACTATGTATATCCTGAAATTTCACCATCATATTATTAAGATTGAACCCTACTCAGGTCCTAATCTAGGGTTTAGGGTTGTTTTAGGTTTGGATAAGGAATAAGGGTAGAAATCCTAATTCCTTATCACCATGATTCATTAGAATTATTAGCCCATATTAGACATTAGGTGAACCCCTAGTTATCAGATCTTTCATATACTTGCATTATCAACACCTACATTCAATTATGTGCATTAATAACATAGCAAGTTATGATCTTTGTTTTCAAAACCCTAATTACACATATGTATGATCATTGATCTTGAATACCTAATTATCATCATATTTATAATCATCATTTTGAATTCCCATTATATTCAACAATATCGGTTTACATGACAAAATAAACGTGATTAATGTATTCAACACGTTAATCAACAATTCTAAGGGTTATATGTATTATACATCTCATAATAATATATACAATATACTTTTGAACATGGTTCCATTATATTTTATTTGTATTCTACTCATTTTACTGATTAATTTGATATATAAATGCAATGTATTGTGACCTACCAATAATTTACTAGATTTAATACAAGATTTAACCTAAATGGGTCAATGAGGGTGCGCCATGTCAGTAACTAGTCCATTACTTATCTTGGATGCAATATCAGATTTAGCCAATAGGCTCACTCCACCATGGAAACCCATGATCGATTGTCTTGGATAAGAAAAAGGATCAAAATGTCCCTTGCCTTGCTGTATGGACTTCGGTGTTGGGATGTAATATCTCATGTCCTCATCTTCAATATTGTGTTCCCACGATACCGCTATAGTGACACCATTGAGGAGTCAACCAGGAGTTTAAATTCCTCCTCTAGACCTCTGAATCCCAAGGCAAAGGTTCCACGAGCTCTACTTATTCATCCAAATATGTCCAACCACTCTCCACCACCTTTGGTGGTCATGGTTGGCTGCCACGAGGAGGTTATCCTTGTAGTAGGAGCGAGTGATCATAGGTAGTATATAGGTCTCCTTAGCACATATTAACTACACACGATCCTCCCTTACCTCCCTCTAGTGCTCCTAGTCGAGCTAACTTCCTAGTCTAACCAATTACATGGGCTAGTCATGGTTTGACAAAGTAGGGAAGAGGGGTCTTCGGTGGATGAGATAAGGTGGATAGGAGTTGCATGAACACCACTATGAATTGGTCTAGTCGGGGCACTTCTTCCTTTGTGGTGAGACTACAAAGCCACTAATACGAGCTTTGGGCGTAGGGAACGATAGTGTTGGCACCCCACCATGAGCCCATACATACACAAATTTGGGGGAAAGTCCCAACCGTATGAAACCATAGAAAAGTAGGGCTTGGAAGATGTGTACATGTCTCTCAAACTTAATGGGATATGTCCCAATGGTATATATGCTTGAGGAGAGAGACAGAGGTGCGAGAAGATTGCTAGTACTATTGCTCTGGTTTCCTACTCAGACTAGAGGTAGGAGAGAACAAAGCAACCATTGATCTCATATCTAACAGTCTTGATGAGCGTGACACATATAGAGGGGTTCTACCAAATGAACAATGTATTCAGACCATTTAATAGGTTTCTAAAATAGAAACATATGCAATAATTACTTATAGGTACCCATTTCTTCACGAATTTCTATAGGCCACTAGAAAGACTCTTTTTCTATGAAACTTGGAAGGAAACTCATAAATAACTTTGTCAACTTACAATAGTTTTTGGGATTTATTAGGATCACTCTCATAGGCAAAACTTGCCTTTCAAGTATTTCCCTCAAACAATTAACCACATCATATTCAAAGTCTTTTTAATGGTAAATTCTGGTATTCTCTTGTTTTTCTTATTACATTCAAGTATTCAAATCGTCAAACCGAGATATCCTTATTGTATGCCTCAAAACTTGTATTGTCATTCATGGTTATATAAGTACTCCATTAATTATCTAAATCACCAATTATATTAGAATCTTTTGGAAACTTGCCCATTATCTCATATTTCCAATTTATAGCAATTCACAAAGCTATTAATATTTATTTATGCATGAAATCTCTTATTTCTCAAACTTGTGCCAAAAGAACATATTTGCAAGGAAACTCATCTCATGGACCTCACTTGAGCCATGGGATGGAACCATGGCTCAAAGTGGATAGATTTATTTTCTATTAATCAAAATTAGGAAATTAGCTTATATTATCAACTCTTATTTTTATAGAATTCAAATTTACAAAAATTGATAATCTTAAATTCACCCGTCCATAAAAAGAATTTGTCTTCAAAATTTAAACTTAGTAAGATTAAGGTGAATGATAACTCATCTTCGTTTCAAACCATAATTTTAGAAACCCTTCTAGGATATCTTTATTGACTTTTATTATACAAAAAACTCTCATATTACTAAGGTTAGGACTCAAGTTTTATTATTCGCATGATATTACCACTTGGTGATTACATTTTTACTTGTGATTTTAATTTTACTTGGTGATCACCTTTTCACCTAGGTTTCCCAACTATCATTCCTTTGTTCTCATATAAGGGTGAGGTAATATCTCAAACCCTTAAATAATGCCATTAAACTCAACTTAGGGTATGCATCCTCATATGCCAATTTTAAGCATAAGATGTGTCTACCCAATCTCTCTCACTCATAATAAGATGAAATGAGCATTTGGCTGTAGCCCAAATACAAAGTTCATCCCATTCCAAGAGAAGAGATGGGGTATCCACACTTATCTCCAAATTTCATATTTTGATTAAATTATTTCTAACAATAATTACAAACCACAAATAATTTTTAGTTCCACAATATTCTTATATGTCAGGAAGTCAAGTTCTTTTCGCACTTTTGAATTTATGCACAACTGCCTTTGAGATTTTATTCAAGTATTATGACTCCTTGTATTCCTCATATTTATATCCCTTGTTTCATTAGCCTTAGTCATTTCCTTAAGGTCTCTAGGGGTACACATACATGTGGTGTGATCTCTTTTTGACCTTGTGGGCCTTATGGACTTATGGAGTGCCTCTCACATTTATCCCTTGGACCTCATGAACTCATGAAGTTGGAAAATATCATGACCCTATGGGCCTCTAGCTAACATGGATGGACATCTCCTGACCCCATGGTCTTATGCACTTAGGGCATCGTCACCACCTAACCTTATAGGTCTTGTGTACCTTTAATCCTCCTTACTTGACCCTAGGATTGGCTTAGGTCTCCACCTTACCTAGGTTTTATTGAGATATCACAACTTTAACAATTTTAGAGCACATTATCTTCTTATGTAATTCTTCAACTAGGATTTCCTTCATTTCTTGGGGTACACATTATTTACCTTATGCACATGCAATGGAATTGTGGAACCTTTCTTTTTTGGGTCTTGGTTCCAATCAATCTTCACTTCTGGGGTTGACCTCTTTGTGACCTTCCTCTCTTGGGGCTTGGTCATAATTGTCTACACTGTGGACTTAGGAAACCTTTCCTTTTCGAGGATTGATGCCATATCGGCCTTTCCTATCTGGGGCTTGACCTCTTTGTGACCTTCCCATTCTGGGGATTGGTCATAGTCATCTCCACAGTGGACTTGGGCAACCTTCCCTATTTGGGACCCAGTGCCATGTCGTCCTTCCCTATCTGAGGCTTGACCTCATTGTGACCTTACCTATCTAATTCTTAGTCATAGTCATCTCTACAGTGGACATGGGAGCCTTCCCTAATTACAACTTGGTGCCATGTCATCCTTCCTTATCTGGGGCTTGACCTCTTTGTGACCATACCTATCTGGGGCTTGGTCATTGTGTCCCTTACAGATGGCATACTTGGGTTCAAGAATTATACTGATTATATGTGCTTACATGCTTTTTATACTTTCTTTTTCAAGTTTTACATGACATTCAAGGTTACCTACATCGTTTAGCTGATTGGTCAACTCGCCCTTATAGGGAAGGCCCTAACCTAAAGTGCATTCTTGACTCATAGGAGGAGGTTAGGTTGTCTAGGCACAACCTGACCCCACATGATTGAGGTTATGCCTCCCCCATAGGTCTTTTATCATTCATGGGATGACCCACCCCAGGTTGGTACACCATCCCTAAATGTGAGTTGAGGGTCTTTACTCATATTTTCATTTTCTTATAACCATTGATTTCCTATGTTTCATATGTATAATAAAAAACCCTTCACAAGCATCATTCATGAATATCCCCAGTAGATTCATGCATGGGTAACTGGATCACATAAACTCGTTTGGATTTTTCTTATTCCTTTTTTCACAATTAAGGTTTGTATGGGTAGTGTTTCCATTTCACCCACGCTACTCTCATTTTTTAGTATTCCGGCTTAGGGTTCGTGTTAGGGGTTACACCCTACATCTTAGGGTTTTACACTTCCCTTTACCCAATTAGGGTTTTCCTAAACCAACCCTAGTTCCATCTAGGGTTTACCTTTGCGAAGAAAACCCATAGATCTATATTTTTGTTACTTTATCATTATTTCCACATTATATGTACATTAATTAGCAGAGGATGCTTTAATCCAATTTCTTCTCAAAAACTCTAATTGATACCAGGAGGGAAGTTTCTTTTAGGGTTTATTAAGCATGAAGATGAGAAGTGGATAATATTAGAGATGAGGAACTTAGAGGAAGCATTACTTCAGTCAAACCCTAGGTTCGGGCTAGGCATGTATTACATTGACTAAGGGAATCATCATATACTAACTTAATCGTGTGGAGGAAAATAGTGTTAGCCCCCAAAACCATGATCCATTCTAGACAACATTACCATCAGGTTATGCCCTAATAAATCTCCTTATATTTTTAAGGATCACTTAAAAGGATCAACTATTAAATATTATTTCAAAATTTTGGGACTCTGATACTAAATGTAACAACCTCACTTTTCAGTGTCTCCCAATTAGGAAACAACATTAAACTCGAAAGACATTACATAAATTCCCAAGGATCCATATTTAACAAATAAAAATAATATCAAATAATTTCTATCATTTCAAAAATATTCACAAGATGTATAATGATGCTCCTCTTAGGAGTTACATGAATTTCCAACATGGGACTAATACATGTGTGAAGAAGTATCTAACTAATACTCCTTTACGTAGCTTTAATGTCTTTAGTTGATTTCATTTAATTCATCATGTCTTGATATCTTCATGAATTGTAGTTACCTAAAACACCAAAAATCAATATGTGGATCAATATATTGCTATATTGTGTATGTGGCATCCATACAAAAGTGTGCAGTTAATATAACAACATATAATCAATCAATTACTTGCAAATAAGAACTGGCATTACATTACATAATCAAACCTATGTTTTATATTCTATCTTGGGCATAATCACTATCCCTTTCAGAGTCCATGTGCATCATCTCTTTATACATGTCATCCTATGGTTCATAATATGATATCTAACTTCATGTGATACTCATAGTGGCATTGTTATTGAATAGAAATGTAAATAGACATCCAATAGTTTATTTCATTATGCTTCAAGAAATTCTTGGAAAATATCGATAGTCAATAATGTGAGTATTCTTAATCCTAATTACTTAGCTTAATGTATAACCATGCAGATCATGCAATCATACTTCAAGTACTTTAATCCAATCATCCAATCAAGCAATCAAAGTTGAAACCAAGCAATAAGCATTTGATCTACATGTTTGTATACCCTAAAGTGCCACCATCATGTTATTCAAATTAAACCCTACTCCAGTCCTAATCTAGGGTTTAGGGTTGTCCTAGGTTTTGAAAAGGAATAAGGGTACAAACCCTAATTCCTTAGCACAATGATTCATTATAGTTATTAACCCATATTAGACATCAGGTGAAACCCTAGTTATTAGAACCATTGTTCTGAAAAGCAGTAATCGGTGTACGGGCGGAGAGGGTACCGAATAGAGTATATACGGTATGCGGGAGTATAAGTGGGAGAATATTCGGTTTTAATCGGTTTTGATTTTTTTTTAATATTAACCATAAAGATATGTAAATTATATATTGACCATATAATAATGACAATGATAAGTAATTAGAAACATTTATAAGTAATAGACTAATATTGCATTCATAAGTAGTTAGAAACATTGATGAAATTAGAGAAGAAAACTTTGATAAGTAATTACAAACATTAATAAGTCATAGACTAATATCACATTAATAAGTAATTAGAAACGTTGATAAGTAATAGACTAATATTGCATTAATACGTAACTAGAAACATTGATAAGTCATAGACTAATATTGCATTAATAAGTAATTAGAAACATTGATAAGTGATAAGACTAATATTGCATTAATAAGTAACTTGAAACATTGATGAAATTAGGGAAAAACATTGATAAGTAATTAGAAACATTGATAAGTCATAGACTAATATTGCATTAAGAAGTAATTAGAAACATTGATGAAATTAAAGAAGAAAACATCAACAGTAAGGATCAGTTCAATAAACACTAACTATAAAATTATAGAGAAAACATGAGGAGAAGACCAAATATGTAAATTGGAAGAAGAGAATGTAATTGTAATGACCAATAGTAGTATTAGAAAATATTCATGTAAAAAAAATTATTACTAGCATTTGATTTTGAAAATCGCTAATTAATCGGCCGATTATTCCCCCGATCGGCCAATTAATCGGTCATGGACTGATTATAGGCTGATTATTCATAATCGGAGCGGTAGACCCCCAAAAAGGAATATTTGGCCGATTATTCGGCCTAAGCGGCCAATTTTCTGAACAGTGATTAGAACTATCATGTACTTGCATTATGAACACCTACATTTAATTATGTGCATTAATAACATAGCAAGTTATGATCTTGAGTTTTAAAACCCTAATTACACATATACATGGTCATTGATCTAGAAACCCTAATTATCATCTCATTTATCATCATCATTTTGAATTCCCATTATATTCAATGATATCACTTTACATGAAAAAATAAACATGCTTAATGTATTCAATACCTTAGTCAACAATTTTAGGGTTTCCATGTGTTGACCATCTCATAATCATATGTCAATATACTTTTAAACCACAATTAGAACCGAGATTCCATTATTTTTTTCAGATTCTACTCATTTTTTGATTGATTTGATATGTAATTTGGATGTATTATGACCTAACAATAATTTACTAGATCTAATACTAAATGGGACAATAAGAGCTCGCTCTATCAGCTGCTAGTTACTCATCTCGACTGTGGGACTAGGTTTAGACAATAGGCTCACGCCACTGTGACAACCCATGCACTCATGGATGGACTAAGAAAATAGAACAAAAGAATCAAAAGGACCCTTACCTTGTTGTGTAGACTTTGGGGCAGGGATGTAATATCACATGTCCTTATCTTCAACCTTGTGTTCCTGTGATACTGCTATAGATACACCATTGAGGAGTAAACCACAAGTTTAATTTCTACATGTAGACCTATGAAGCCTCGAGGAAAGGTTCCATGAGCTCTATCAATCTCAGTCAAATGTCTAGCCACTCTCTACCGCCTTTGGAGGTCAGGGTTGGCTGCCTTGATGAGGTTTTCCTCACAAGAGGAGTGGGTGATTGGGCCTAGGATAAGGTCTCCTTAGGACCCCTCAAATATACATGATCTTCTCTTACCTACCTCACATTCTCCTAGTCAAGACAATTGCTTAGGGCCAGTCAGGGTTTGATGAAGTAAAGAGGAGGGATCTTTGATGGATGTGATAAGGTAGGGAGGAGTTGCAGGGACACCACTATGAATTGGTCTAGTCAAGGCACTCCTTCCTTCGAGGGGAGACTACAAAGCCTCTTATATAGGATCTGGATGTAGGGAAAGGTAGTGTTGCGTTACCCCATGAGACCCAAGATACACAGATTTGGGGGAAGTCCCAATCCCTATGAAACTAGGGAAAATAGGGCTAGGAAGATGCATATGGATATTTCAGACTTAATGAAAGAGTATCCAGGGGAATATATGCCAGATGAGAGAGAAAGACATGTGAGAGGATTGATAGTACTATTGATCAGTTCCCTATTCAGACTGAAGGTAAGAGATAATGAAGAAGACATAGATCCTAGATCCAATGGTCCCGATGAGTGTGACATATTAAAAGCAACACTGCCATCAATGCTATAGTCAAACTATTTAATAGGTTTCCAAAATAGAAACATATGCGATAATTACATGCAAGTCCTACTTTCTTCATAGAGTTTTGTAGGCCACTAGAAACAACCTTTTGGTACTAAACTTGAAGGGAAACTCATTAATAACTTTCCCAACTTATATCTAAGTTTTTTTGGGATTTATTGGGATCACCATCATAGGGGAAACTTTCCTTTCAAGTATTTCCTTGAAATAATTACACACATTTTATGGAAAGTCCTTTTTATCTCAAATTCTATTTTTTTTGTTTTCTTATTATCTTTTAGTATTCCAAAAGTCAAACCAAGATATCCCTATTTGATGCCTCAAAACTTGTTTTGACATTCACAGTTAGATAATTACTCCATTAATGATCTAAATCACCATTTATCTTAGAATTTTTTGAAAACTTTACCTTTATCTCATTTTTTAGTTATCTAACAATTCATAAAGACATTATTATTTAGTTATGCATGAAATCTCTTATTTCAAAAAGTTGTGTCACAAGAACCCATTGGCAAAGATAATTGTGTCGTGGGCCTCATTTGGGACATGGGTCAAACCCGTGCCACAAAGTGGTAACTTTATGATTCTATTAATTACAATTAGGGAATTAGCATATCAAATCAAGTCTAATTATTATAGACTTAAAATTTATGAAATTTGAAGATCTTACAACATCTATCCATGTCTTTGTTTATAATTTGCATTGAAAAAGTGGTTTCTCACCAATATCCCTAATATCAAGCACGTCTAAGAGTTTCATGAAAGTTCAAGGGGTCTCGTAGAATAATAAGGATGCATATGATCTGACATGAGGGTTCATGAAATGGATATTGAAATGAGTCATTCATTGCATCCCAGGGTAGAAGATTAATATCTCATCTATTCAACTTGAGATTGCATTTATTTGTGAAAATAAATATATTACATAATTTATATTTATTTTTATATATTGTGACATCTTTTATTTTGTGATACACCCATATTACATAGAGTGGGGTATGGAAGAAGCAATTAGAGTAAAATGGGGTGTGCAACCCCAAACTTGGAATTTGGCACTTTTTATGTCTTGTTATTTTGTCATTTTGGCTGATGGAGGGTAAGATGATGGGAGAAGAAATGTAGAATATGGGTCAAATCAATATGCAACTTGATTTACAATGAAAAGCGTCGAGTTTCTCTCCTAATCCCATTATGCTCGAATAATGACACGCTACGGGAAAAGTGGTGATTCCATGAAGTTATATCACTCATTAGCCAAAAGATTAACGTGTTTGATCCCTCTCAATTCCTTACATACTTGTCATATTTTCTAGGGAAACATGATGTTTGAGGTTCCTAGGCCACATTATAACATACTGAAACCTAACATCTTGACCTTAGTAACCCTAATCCCTTTGATAGGATGCTTGTATGCTTAGACCTTTTACTTTGGCCAGTCAAGGATGCACATAAACCCTTATACCCTCATATATATTAAATGGATAGTAATTGAGTAAAATAACTTACTTCATGCATGTAATATAAGACAACCCTTTTGATAGAAATTCAAAGTTAATAAGACTCTAGTTAGTAAATGTTGATGATAATTAGCTAATATTATTATTAAAATAAATATGAAGAGCCTAAATCTCAATTTTATTAGAACTCATAAAGGAAACTTCACTGTACAAAAATGTCCTATCTCATTGGTTATTTTTGGAATATCAAGTTGGTTATAAAGTGATGACTAAGTGGACAATGGTAAAACACAGGATGCACATCGTCGGTTACTTTGGAAAAAAGAAATCGACGACATAGATATATATATCATCAGTTACATGTTATAGACAGTCTGAAAAATAGCACACAACATGCGATAAAAAATGTGGTTTCCCTTGGCTATTCCTCATCAATTATTCCAAGTAGAACTAACAAGGTTTAAGTGTATAAATAGTGAAAGCAAGGGGCTTGTCGTCCATTTCCTATGAACCGACGAGGTAATGTTGAATTATGTAGTTGATTTCTTATGAAATAACCGACAAAGATTAAGTGAATAAAAGTGAAAGTATTATATTTATTGTCTATTTCTTTCACTAAACTGACAAAGTAGGTAGTAGTCAGTTTCTTATGAAATTATTAATGAAATAAGTGTACTTTTTTTATATAGCATCTCTTCAAACTTGTTGTCTGACTTCTAGCCTTTCTGGAGCTTGTAGTTTATTAATAGTGCAGGCTCTACAAGCATCACCACTTAACAATAGGCTAGAAAACCAACAAGAAGAAAGAAATTTATATACAAGAAACATTCTATCCATTTCACTTAAATGCCCGTACATATGCATGAACTCACAACTCAATTGATTTGGTTCTCATACACACATTACTTTGCATACATATGCATAGATACACATCATAAATTCGACTCGATAGCATCCAATCTTCCTCATGCACTTCACATTCTATTCACACACATATGCATGAACACATATATGCATCAAATGCCACAAAGTTGAAGTCCACATGTATAATATATAATACAAAAGATTGACAACAAACTTTGATTACAAATATCAATCAAACATCCTAATTAGCTAAAAACGTCCACATGCTTGATGAAGCAGTTTGACCACTCTTCATGCAGTTTCTCTCCAATGTATAGGCTTTAGTAGTCTCAAAAATATACATAGAGAATGAGACATAATTTTATCTAGAATCGACTATATGTATTATCAAATGAGACTACTTCACTAATTATGATCCAAGACTAATAAAAATTCTCTCACTATACATTTGATATCTTGTAACGCATGCCTGACAAAGTTCTCCTTGCACAACATCACATAATATCTGCATGACCAATCATTGTCTTGTACATGGCATTGTAGATTTACAATTATGTTAATAAATGTAACTAAGTAGCATTGGTATTATATATGCATTGGAGTGAGAGGACTATATACATCAATATTTGAGATCATGGTAAATTAGAACTAATTAATTTGAGTCTATTTGTATATGGGCCCAAGTGTGTATAAATCTAAAGTTTGTATACTCTCCCTTTCTCATATAAAGGAGGGAGATTCCTCTTATAAAAAATATCACATAGCCATCATTTTACAACATGGTAGAGAAGTGATCCAAACCTAAACCCATAAGAGACAAAAAAAAAATTTCTTTCTCCTGCGAGAGACAACTGTCCTTCATGTCTTGGCCGCCCACTAGTCATCTATCTAGCCTAGCCACCATCTCAGCTTCTCCCTTCTTATTCTTTTTTATGCAACTTTTGCTCCTTTGTCATCCTGGTCTCCTCATTGACAACCACCTTCTCCATGCTGCCACATCTGCTCAACCCTCACAAGCACACCACCCCCACCGCCAACCACCCCCTTCCTATCCTCCTCCAACCTCTTATGCCATACCCACAAATCAAAACTTACACTACAATGCATCCTACCTACTTCTCTCCACCTGCGCCACACTCCATTGCCCCACCATAACCCCATGTCCAAACCTCACCCCTATTTCTGTCGACCTTCAACCTTCATCCCATATAGAATAAACTAATGCACACATCTCACTTATATGAACACTAGCTTTACCGAGTGTTGTGAATTAACCCACGTCTACATCTCATAACTATTGTATCATCTCAACCTCACTTTACCCATCTTTGTCACCTGAATCCAACCCTCCAGGCTACCTCTCTTCCTCCCACTTATATACCCACTTGGAGACATCTACCCCTTCATCCTACCTCTCCTAAACACACCACTGCTTCCTTCCATGTCGATGCTACCACTACATTTTGGTAGCCGAGATGCCCAAGCCCCATTGCCTAGACCATGTTGCTCTATTTCAAAACCATGATCTATTACTTTTCATTCCTTTTCTAGGTTGTAGTATATCATTTCTTATTTTCTTTATTACATATCAGTTTATCATCAAACAATTTCTCTATGTAAAAGCAACCACAAAAGCAACTTCCTACCTTTGATCTACATGACATCTTCTTGAAGATTTACATTGCTACAAAACATGTACAAAATCGGCCTGTAAAAGTGACTCAAACCCCATGCATCAAACTCCCCTAAGCTAAATCTTGCTCATCCTCAAGCAACAATACTTTTGGATCTGATTGAGATAAGTCAGCAAAAGGACACCAATACATAAACTATATCTAGGTGTCTCTCACCTTTCGGTCCTCATACCGACCCTTACTGACCCCTGAACACTAACTACTCTAAAAGCGACCAAGATCCTCTATAAATATATCTCTCCCTAGATCAATGTATCACTATCAAGTAAAGCAGTTAACATGATAGACTCTTTGGATTCATGCATGGTGCATCGTGTGATCTCCTATCTACGTTGCTCTCTTTTTTTTAGTATCATCTACATGGAAGCAGTTCTCCTGATCAGAATGTATGAGGAGACAATCATATACATGGCCTACCGATAAGAGCAACAGGTGGATGAATGGGTGGCTATGGAAGACTCATGAGTACATTAAATCATTCATGCAATCAAAAGGATGATGAACCTATAATGCTGAAAAATTGAAATATGCTCCTAATGCCTAGTGAATGAAGTGAAATGATGAATGCATAAACATTTCATCTCAGGATGAGATGAAATACCTACAAACTACATCAAGAATTAGTTCTTCCTCCACTAAGGTGAGAGTATGCCCTTTCTCACTTATTTCTCAATTATGCTCCATATTCCCCAATTATTCTTTTTTTTCTTATTCAAATTCTCTTTTTTTTCTTTTTGTCCCTTCTCATTATGATAGACTTTTATTGCATTTTCCTCTTTACCATGCTACTTTCTTCTTTTTCAAGGGTATGGACATAATCCTCACCTTTTTGCATTTTGGAAGAAACTCAGTACATGATAACATTATATGGAAAATGAAACACAATGATGACCAAAAAGGGAAATATGCAATGCAACTACATGACATGCACCCAAATTTGGTTGTGCACGTAAAGTTTTTCAGGAATAATTCTACTATGCAATGCAAGTATGGTTTCAAAAGCTAGAATGATAGGATGTGCTCAGGCATCTTATGGTGGAGTGTTAAATGAATGTATATTAGGTGGATGAGATCACATGACTAAGTGATAGAACCCTCGGAAAAAAAATCATGTGTCCCTCTCTAATGACCTGTGTACAGGGTAACTAAGGGATTTCTTTCTTAAATTTCAGTTCAAGGTCTTGTTGATGTTTTTTCAGTTTGGGCTCAACAAACATGTCAACCACTTTCTTAGACAATTAAGACGGTCATTTATGTTATTATGTCCTAAAGCTGACTTACTCAAGCACTTCCTCAGTTATATTACTCAACTCCTCACAAGATAAGCATCATTTTTTTATTGCACTCGACCCAAGATAGACACTAAGTTGAAATCATGCATTTAATTTCTCCACATATTACACTAGATAGAATGTAGATCCTACATAATAGAAAAACTAACAAAAACTAACTACTTTTCTCAAAATAAAACAAACAAAAACTAAGATAAGATAAAAGAAAAATAAAAGCTAAGATAGAAGTTGTTCCAGCACCCCCCAAGCTTGAATATGACTATGGCCTCATAGTCAATATCCTAACTTAAGGGGTGGAACAGTGATACCCGACTCAAAATGGTGGTGGCAGTGGCTGTGTGGGGTCCTGGGGAGGAAACATCCTCTGAAAGGTCGGATCAGATGATGGCATGTCCGGCAGCATTAGGTAACCTCCAAAATACCCCTGGCTCTAGTAGTTGTCAAAGAATGGTTGCTGATAAGCTTCCATCCGTTGCATACGCTGATGCATATTCTCTTGGTTGGCCAAGAGAAGGCGTTCATTTTCATAGATTGCCTGCTAGTTTATATATAGCCTACCTTGCACGTCTTGAATGCCATCCAGGGATGCTATCTGCTGTTGTTGATGCGTCTGTATGTCCTACAGCACCATGTACATACCCTCCATGGAATATGCATCCTCCTGACTGAGAGGGTGGCGGGGCAGAAGATGATGAGGCAGCATAATGGCGAGGATGCTTTTGTAGAGCCACTCTATGTCCCACAGGAATGGTGGGCTCCACTTCCTCCACGTTGACACTTTCCTCGTCGTCCTCCTGATCTTGTTGTTGGCCTTCATTGTCATCATCGTCCAGAGCCGGCCATTTGTAGTGCTCAACTCCCTTGATGTTGAAGACGGGATCAGGGAGTCAACGCTTGTAGAAGGTATCATCAACCGAACATGTGGTGTGGATGACACCGACATCTACAGTGATGAGTTTGGCTTGCTGGAAGTGGAGGCGGTCGATGCGCAGCCTGGAGTTCAGCGGCTCCAGAGTAGAGAGGTCAAGGCCCAAATGAATAACAATGGGGATGATAAGTCCCCCAAAAAGAATAGGCATAGCTTGCCTAACATTGCATCGCACCGCAAGAATGTGTTGGAGAAAAAATGATCCCCAATTGACCGGATTTTCCTCCATGAGTTGATATAAAAAGTACTAGTCCAATACTTGTACCTTTGCTTGTGCCTGGGTTGACTTTGCAAATATCGTGTTGGTCAACATTCGATGGAGCACCCGAACAAAGGGATGCTCGAAGTCCGCCAACAAATTGTGGTGGAAGTTAAGCCTTTTTCCCTCTGTCGTTGTCACAAAGTCTTTCCAGATGGCATCTAGATCGACATTCTCGGGCTGACGGCAGGGCACGTGTGGCCACCCGTAAATGTCATTGAAGGCATAGAGAGTAAGGGAGTAGTTGGTGTTGTAAAGGCAAAAATCCACCTTCCCTTCTCTCCATTTGCTGCTTGAGGGATGTGATTGATCGGGGGTGACCAATTTCTCCAAGGATGCCATGAACTCGATAACGATTTCTTTGTACGCTGGCCAACTGCCAAAGATTGGTTTGACAGATCTCCTGTTGAATTCTTGTTGCTCGAGCACGTATGTCATATTTTTAGAAAAGCATGTCTCTTCCACTAGTTGGGGGTCACAGTAACGCATTGGCATGAACGTCCTCTTTGCAAGCTCTTCATAGACCTTCCGCACCTCCAGTGTCGGATGATTGATGTGTGGTCCTGGGATCTGAGCGCCAGGGGGTCCTCCTCGTCTGGCCATGATAACTGAGCGAGTGGGGAAGAAGATTGATAAAGAAGGAGCTTGATGTGGCCTCTGGATGCTCGGAGTAGCCGCTCGTGCTCGGGGTAGTCGTGGTTCTTCAAGTTGTGAAGAATAATTAAACCACACCCCCTTTATATAGGGTCGGCGCCGACTTGCTACTACTGAGTCGGTGGCACTGACTGGAAGTTGGTGGAACCAACATATGGGACCAAATCCATGCCTCGGTGCATCGACGACTGTCAGTGCACGATCTTTGTTTCCTGGATTGTTACTACATCGGTGGAACCGACATGGGGTCGGTGACATCGACATTTTGGTGGGATCAACTTCTTTGGATAGGCCACGTGGACGCATCTGGGCCATAGATCAAGGTTGCCCACGGATCAGTGTGTCTTCCGATGAGTGGCACCGACGTTGGGATCGGTGGTACCGACATGATGAGAATTTTTTTACGATGCATCACCACACGTCTGGGATCCCATGTCGAGTCGATGCCACTGACTCAGGCATCGATGGTACCGACTTGACTTATCAATTAAATATAGCTAAATTTTGCACTTTCTTTAGAGATGTCAGTGGCACTGACCTTGATGTCGGTGGCACTAACTTTTTATCAGTCACCATGCTCGTGTCTCTGACCCTGTCTCGGTGCCATCGACATTGAAGTCGACGGCACCGACTCATCCTTAGCCTACACACTGAACAAACGAATCAAGTATCATTTTTACATAAAATTTTCAAAAATTAAGTACTGATAAAACAACTTAATAGAAATGAAAGAAACAAACATCCTAATTGTTGGGTTGCCTCCCAACAAGCGCCCTTGTTTTACGTCCTAGTCTAGACACATCCAAAGCTCAAGATCAAATGGGAGAGATGAGTTTCACCTCATCCTCCTTCCTAGTGAAATCTTCTCCAAAGTAGTGTTTCAATCTCTGTCCATTCACTAAGAAGGTTCTCTCCCCCTCCTTAATTCTCACAACCCCATGTGGGAACACTTCATCTATAATAATGGGTCCACTCCATCTAGACTTAAGTTTCCTAGGGTGCAATTTTAGCCTAGAATTGAAAAGCAAAACACTCTCTCCTAGATAGAACATTCTCCTCTCTATATGCCGAACATGAATTTGCTTTGTCCTTTCTTTGTACAATCTAGCATTTTCATAGGAATTCAATCTAAGTTCATCAAGTTCATTCAATTCGAACATTCTCGTCTTCCCAGCTTCGTTAAGATCAAAATTTAGCCTTCTCAACGCCTAACGAGCCTTATGTTCTAATGCCATAGGGAGATGGCACGATCGGCCATAGACTAACCTAAAGGGTGTAGTTCCTATGGGTGTCTTAAAGGTTATCTTATAGGCCCAAAGTGCATCAACCAATAACTCACTCCAATTTTTCCTACTTGACGACACCGTCTTCTCAAGGATCTTCTTAATCTCTCTATTTGATATCTCCACTTGTCCTTAGGTTTGTGGGTGATAAGGTGTACCCACTCGACGTGTCACTCCATACTTGCTAAAAAGTGCCCCAAACTTGCGATTAGTGAAATGACTTCCCCCATCGCTAATGATCATCCTAGGCACTCCAAACTTGGAGAAAATGTACTCTTTGACAAATTTGCATACAACTGCGGCATCATTGGTGCGGGTTGTAATTGCTTCCACCCACTTCGACACATAGTCAACAACCAACAAGATATAAAGGTTAGAAATAGAGGACACAAAGGGTCCCATAAAATCTATTCCCCACAAATCAAAAACCTTTACCTCTTGGAACACATTCAAGAAGGGCATCTTCTGCCGCTTGGATATGTTACCAGACTGTTGGCATGCGTCACACCTCTATACATAGTCATATGCATCTTTGAACAATGTTGGCCAATACAAACCACTTTCTAGAACCTTTGCAGCTATCCTCGAACTAGCATGGTGCCCTCTTGTAGGTAGTGTGTGACAATGTTTCAATACACTCTCATACTCACTCTCTGGCACACATCTTCTTAAAATACCATCCTTGCATTGTCTCAACAATATAGGATCATCCCAAAAATAATAACACAGAGAATGGAAAAATTTCTTCTTTTTTTAATACCCCCAATCATTAGGCCACTCCTTGCAAGCAATATAATTCACAATGTGAGCAAACCAAGGGTCCTTATGATTAAGAGCATATAATTGTTCATCGGGAAAGGTATCTAGGATGGGTGTGTCAAGGTCTTTCTCATCTACCCTCTCTAGCCTAGATAGGTGGTCAGCCACCACATTTTCAATTCTGGCCTTATCTTTCACCTCAATATCAAACTCCTACAATAAAAGGATCCATCGGATGAGTCTAGGCTTGGCATCCTTTTTATACAACAAGTACTTGATGGCAGCATGATTCGTCCACACCACCACTTTAGCTCCTACAAGGTATTGCCTAAACTTCTCAAAAGCAAAAACAACATCCAAGAGTTCCTTTTCTGTGGTGGTGTAATTCAATTGTGCATCGTTAAGAGTTTTAGATGCATAATAAATGATCATAGGGACCTTGTTGAGACGTTGTCCTAACACATCCCCTACCACGTAATCGGACGCATCACACATCAACTCAAACGGTTGACTCCAATCCAGAGCCTACACAACCGGTGCGGATATGAGTTTCTTCTTCAAAATCTCAAAAGCTTTTAAACACCTCTTATCAAAATCGAATTCAACATCCTTTTCTAAAAGCTCAGACAGAGGCTTAGCGATTTTTGAAAAATCTTTAATATATCAGCGATAAAACCCAGCGTGGCCTAGAAATCTCCTAACTGCCGATGACGGTGGAGGGAGTTTTGAGATTACTTTTATTTTGACCGGATCTACCTCCAATCCCTTGCTAGACACCTTGTGGCCTAACACTATGCCCTCGCTAACCATCATGTGACATTTCTCCCAATTAAGCACTAAATGGGTATCTTCACATCTCTGCAAAACTTTATCCAAATTTTCCAAGCAATCATTAAAAGACATCTCATAGACCAAAAAATCATCCATGAAAACTTTAAGACGTCTCTCGACCATATCAGAGAAAATCGCCAACATACACCTTTGAAAAGTCATGGGTGCATTGCACAACTCGAAAGGCATGCAGAGATAGGTGAAAGTGCCATAAGGATAAGTGAAAGTAGACTTCTCTTGATCCTTAGGCTCAATAGAAATCTGATTGTAGCCCGAATATCCGTCGAGAAAACAAAAGTGGGAGCGACCAGTGAGTCGCTCCAAAATCTGATCAATGAATGGTAGCGGGAAATGGTCCTTGAGGGTCGCAACATTCAATCGGTGGTAATCAATGCAAACACACCATCCTGTCACTAATCTAGTAGTGATTTGCTCATTAGATGAATTAGTGGTGATAGTGATTCCCCCCTTTTTAGGTACTACCAGCATCGAACTAACCCATGTAGAATCTGAAATAGCATAAATAATACATTCCGACAGTAGCTTCATTACCTTCTTCTTGACCACCTCTATCATAATCGGATTTAAGTGACGTTGAGGTTGAATGACCAGCTTTGCACCTCCTTGTAGGTGAATCTTGTGTTGGCAGAAAGTTGGAGAAATCCCCTTGATGTTGGCCACGAACCACCCAAAAGAACCTCAGTGGTTCTTCAACATAGTGATAAATTGTTCTTCTTCTGAGATACTCAATGATGTCGAGATGATGACTGGTAGCTTCTCCTCTGCTACTAGAAAAACATACTTCAGATGAGGCAGCAATGACTTGATCTCTAACTCAGGTGGGGTCAAGAGTGAAGAACCCAATGGCGGTGGTAGCGGTCCCAAATCTTCAAAATGTCTTGTGTAATGACATGGTAACACCTTCAGTAGCCGCACACACTCCTCCAATGATCGTTCTCGCACACAATAACCCATCATGTTCATTAGGCAAGCCTCTAGGGGAAGCTGTGGATGGACCTGTAATATGGAATCATCTATCTCTTCATCCACAGTACATAGGCTCATTTCCTCTTCTCTATCATCCAGGTATCCTACCACTTTGGCAAGTGAGAGCACCTTGTTTTTCTCCATGATGTTCACATCAAGTGTACCCGTATCCACCTTTGTCATAACATGTGCCATGTCTAGAAATGGTTTTCCCAAGAACAAAGAAATATTGTTATTCAAGCATCAGATGATTTGCAATTACCCAGAATGGTTATCTCGAACATGTCATCTTTAATTCCCATAGTCATGCGGCCTCTTCCCATCACCAAAATCATTTCAGGTGTATCTTGAAAGGGTCGTCCTAGCAAGAGCTCATTTCCATGTTCAGCTTGCATCTCCATCATGATAAAATCTACATGAAAAATGAACCGGTCCACCTTGACAAGCACATCCTCACAGATGCCATATGGTGTAACTACTGAGTTGTCTACCAATTGGATCGTCATGCTACTCTTCCTTGATGTTTTGAAGCCAAGCTTCTTGAAAGTAGATAGGGGCATCAAGTTAATGCTTGCCCTGGAACCACAAAGTGCCTCACCAAATTTTGTCTTCCCGATATAGCATGTGATATTGAAATAGTCAGGGTCTTACCTCTTTGGTGGCAACGTACCTAATATGAAGGCACTGACTTTCTCTCTTTGGACAACCACCTCATAATCTAGAATCTTCCTCTTCTTGTTAATTATGTCTTTTAGAAACTTACCAGATGAGGGTATTTGTTCAATTGCCTCAATTAATGGTATATTCACATAAAGCTTCCTGAAGCTGTCTAGAAACATCTTGAATTGTTGATCCACCTTTGTTGCCTTCAAGCTATTTGGATATGGAACTGGTACTGTCTATGTCCTCTGATGTGGTGGCACATATGACATCCGCTTTTCAGGCTCAGCTTCTTTCTTTTGCTCCTCCCATGTGTTTCCTGCCTCAGGTTCTGCTTGCAATTGCTCTAGCACTGAGTCATAACTTTTAAAAGGCTTAATCACCTCATTCTCCTCATACTGTGGGGTCAATATCTTCTTCCCACTTCTCAATAGTATGGATTTGACCTGTTGGTTCCCTGTTGGAGTAAAACCCTTGATGTGACGGTTTCTTCAATGCAACCACATCCGCAGCAAGCTGAGATAATGTTGTCTCAAAAGTTCTCATCTGAGCACTGCGATTCTGGAGGTACCGTTGAACATTATTGAGTAACATGTCCTTTTTCTTCACAATCCTTTTCAAGATGTCATTAGTGCTCTCTTCTTCCACTGGGCACTTCTACTTCACCGTCCTTTACTGATTCTACTAATCCAGATCCTGCAAGAAGTTGTTCGGATCCTTCCATGCGAACTTGGGGTCCTTCCTCCATGTATAGTCATTATTGCGGTACCCCTTCTGATGCTTGTATTTCACATGATATTCCTCATTAGAATTGCGATCATCCTTCTCAAGCAGATTCTTTGTAATAAGGTCCAATTTTTCATTCAAGGATGAAATAACCTTGGACTCCCCTATGCTTTGATTTGTTCTATATTGTCTCTCTCATTGCCCCAAGCCTGATTCTTCTCCATGTTCTTCAAAATCTCCTGACATGTTGAAGGTGAGTTATTGAGAAAGAATGCTGAGCCTGCACTATCCAAAGTAGTCCTTTCACATTTTCGCAGCCCAAAATAGAACATTTTCCCTTGATTTTCCAAGTCTATCCCATGGTGTGGAACCTTCCTCAGCATGATCTGGAAGCGCTCCCACACCTCAGAATATGATTCAGATGCATGTTTCTTTAAGTTGTCGATATTCTTAATAAACTCATTTGTTCTGTCTGGAGGGAAATATCTTTCAAAGAATGCTTCGACCATGTCATCCCATGTCTCCATTGACTCGTCTGGCGGGTTGTGCAGCCATTCTCTTGCCTTGTCAGCCAACCATGATGGAAATAGTTTCAGATAAATGGTGGTATGAGGAAACCTGTCGACCTTGACCATGTCACTGATCTCCACGAAATCACTTATATATGCCACTGGGTCTTCACGTAAGTTCCTATGGAATGTCTGTGACTTAACAAGTGCGATCAAACCTGGATCAATCTTATATTAGGCTACATTCACATGTTTCTTTTTTATTGGCCCAATCTGTGTAGTAGAAGAGGATGCCTTTATCCTCTCCCAGATGGTCTTCTCAGCTCCTGGATTTCCTAGATTTCCATCTCCCATTTCTTGCTTCCTGGATAACACTGGAGAAGTAATTTGAATTGGGGCCTCAACAACGCCTGGAACCTTAGCTGTAGCTTCTCTGTAATTTGTGGTCCTCGTTGCCACCATACACTAGTACCTGAAAGATTGAAAATAGTTAGCCAAGGTAACTAAAGAGAAAATGTGATATATATGAAATGAATATATTTTTATAAATTAAATTGCACAAAAAATAAAAAGTGGCCTAGACTGGCCGACTACAGCACTCATAGTGCTGAGAGTCACCGTCTCCCCAGCAACGACGCCAAAAACTTGACATGATCAAACTATGTGTAAACGCAAGTACACGCGTCGAGTAATATAGGCCTTGTGAGGCCCGAGTCGAACTCAGGGAGACGTTGTCTCAGTGACTACTACTAACTATAGTATGATCATCTAGACCGGTCAAAATGGTTGAATTGGGTTTTAAGAAAACAAAAGAAAATGAAAGAGAAAATAAAAATGGTTGATTTGATTATGGTGGAATTCCTTAGGTTTACCAGTTTCACCAGAGGGTCTCGTTGTATATCGTTTCTACCGAATTAATATAAATTCCACTAATATCCTGGATAGAAAGCCTGTAGCCCGAATTGTTCACTTCTACGATACAACTCACTACCTAAGTCTAAGCCAATTCCACGTCGATGGTAATTTTATTCTTAGATTAGGCGCATTACTTAAAACTCTGGGTTCTTTCCACTGCCCGTACGTCACCTATTCCGAGGAACGCGTAGAGTAGTGTACAAGATATGGTTTTCTAACAGCTAATCCTCCTTCCAGAGTGATTATCGGTCTAATACCCTATCGATGGTGATCAAGCAATGATAAGTCATTCAAATCCACACTTATATATCCAGGAAATAAGATAAATTTATACTAAATCATGCAAATAGTCAATACAACGATTCCCCGGGCTACTCCTGGGTCCTAAGGGAAAGGGGTTTAGCCCCGCATGGTTTTCAATGGCA